>CM055276.1:29963622-30135159 GCA_029237695.1 Conchocele bisecta | reverse complement strand
CATAGATCCTTTCTAAACTCACGTATTTATCCAGTCACAACCACACATAAATATTAATGGAGTTTTAAAATATCAATGATTTATATATTTAAATTATATATTACTATAAATATACAAGAATTCCGCCACGGAAGCGGTATCGCGCCTGCCGAGGCATTTGACTGTGAACATTACAAGTAAATAAATGACCTTGACCTTGAGAATTTGGATGTAGGGGTGTGCGTAATGAAGCATTATCCCTAGACAAACATTGATGTGAAATATTATCAAAGTCTGGCACGGGGTTAAAGAGATATTGTGAAAAAACATTAACTTTAACGCATTTCTGTTACAAAACCGGTGAAAATTACAAGTAAATAAATGACCTTGACCTTGAGAATTTGGATGTGGGGCTGTGCGTAATGAAGCATCATCCCTAGACAAACATTGATGTGAAATATTATCAAAGTCTGGCAAGGGTACAAAGAGATATTGTGAAAAAACAATAACTTTAACGCATTTCTGTTACAAAACCGGTGAACATTACAAGTAAATAAATGACCTTGACCTTGAGAATTTGGCTGTGGGGGTGTGCGTAATGAAGCATCATCCCTAGATGAACATTGATGTGAAATATTATCAAAGTCTGGCAAGGGGTTAAAGAGATATCGTGAAAAAACAATAACTAACGCATTCCTCTTACAAAACACGTGAACATTACAAGTAAATAAATGACCTTGACCTTGAGAATTTGGATGTGGGGGTGTGCGTAATGAAGCATCACCCATAGACAAACATTGATGTGAAATATTGTCAAAGTCTGGCAAGGGGGAATACGCGGAATACGACGCGGACGACGGAAAAAGCGCCGACTAATAGTCGCGCGTCTGCTAAAGCAGGCGTGACAATAAGTATACTAGTTGGCAAAACAGTTTTCACACACTGTCTCCTTGGATGTCAACATTAGAGGTTCTACTTTTTTTATATATGTATTTCAATTAAAAATCATCATTCCCATTTAGCCATTATAAAGTGGATTATCTTCCTTGTCTTCATACTACATAGTAGAAGTTAATCACAGTACTCTCACTTTATTTCATATACAAATATTTCCATTTTGCACCAAAACATTAAAATAGGCCCTGGAATTAATGACATATAGTATGTAAGTACAGTCCAAACATTGTTATTATGATGTGTATAGCTTTGTTTATTAACAAAAATAGTAATTACATGAAGATTTAGGTAGATTTGGGTACAATGGTGTCCGCTAATTATGCGCACCTAAGGCGTTCCAAACAAATTTATATGGAACTCCATATTCAGTCAAACTTTCCTGATTATTCAACGCAGTTCAAAACCGTTTGTGCAGGTAAAATGTCATAACGCTCTGACGTCAGTAAGTGACGTAAATTGTGTGATGTATGACATCACATGCGTGTTTGCAATGTCACATTTGTTTTGGCCAATGCTGCACATCTGGTAAACAAAATGGCGAGCAGCATACTGGATCATAGACTAACATGCCATGTCTCTATATCATGTTTAACTTCTATTTTTCATCATCTGACTTTTATCATTTATTATTTACTTTGCTTTGTAACGGTAGTAAAGCCATAGTGCTATGTCTAACTGGATCAGCATAGCAAAATTGGTATTAAACTTGAAGCAGAACTATCCAGTAACATCATGGCAGGTTAGTTTCTTAGTTTAAACAGTTAATTTAGTAAAGAAGACAGCTATTCCATCAGTAGGGTATGAGGATTTTACACAGTTGGACTATATTCGGAATAACTTTTAACCAAAACTATCGGAATGTGATAAATTGCGACACAGTGTAGCAATTAATCAGCTTGTTTATTCCAAAATCCACATATTTTATTACGACATGTAAGCCAACATGAAAAATTACGGAAAATCAAGACTATGATTCAAAAAAAGACAAGAAAGGCTTACTGGGACTACATGAATAATATTATTTGTGACACAACTGAACAAAAACATGGCACAACAAAGAAGTTTTGGGGTTTTATTAAAAGTTTAAAAAATGATTCGTGTGGTGTGGCATACAGAAAGGCCAGGTTGACATAGCAATTATGGATTTCAGCAAGGCATTTGATGTTGTCGATCATGACAGACTATTGCACAAGGCATCATATTATGGCATACGGGGGCACGGGAACCAGTGGATAAAAGCTTTTCTTAGTAACCGGACTCAACAGGTGGTAGTAGATGGTGCAATCTCCACAAAAGCAGATGTACAGTCAGGCGTTCCTCAGGGATCAGTTTTGGGACCTCTTCTGTTTCTGCTCTACATAAATGACCTACCTGAAGCTATCAGCTCAAATGTCAGACTATTTGCTGATGACTGTGTGGTTTACAGACAAATTAAATCCCAGTCGGACAGTGCACAGCTTCAGGAAGATTTGGACAAGTTATCATTATGGGAGCGGAAATGGAGGATGTCCTTCAACATTGATAAATGCCACATAATGCATGTTTCAAGGTCCAGAAATGACCACATACTACCTCCAAAATCAACCTCTATCAACAGTCAAGCAAGCTACCTATTTGGGTGTGGAGTTAACATCAGATTTATCTTGGTCTCCATATTAACAAAATAACAGGTAAAGCCAGCCAATCTCTGGGTTTTCTGAAACGAAACCTACACTCAGCCAAGCCAGAAACTAAACAAGCTGCCTATACTTCCATTGTCAGGCCGACATTAGAATACAGCTCATCAGCCTGGGATCCATATACCCAGAAAGATACCCAAAAGCTAGAGAAAGTACAGCGACGTGCAGCGAGGTTTGTCACTAACAATTATGACAAAAGCCCGGGCACGGTCACTAACATAATGTCGGACTTACAGTGGAAGTCATTACAGTCTAGACGGCAAAATAACCGCCTCTCACTTTTTTACAAAATTGTTCACAATCACGTCGATATATCCCCAAATTTGTACTTGACTCCACACACCAGACAATCCAGACACTATCACCAATTTGCCTATCAAATTCCTACAATTTCAGTCGACTACATTAAATACTCATTTTTCCCACGAACCGTCATTGTGTGGAATACACTCCCTGCCAATGTAGTCAGTGCTGACACGATCTTAGGATTTAAGTTAGCGCTGGCTGCACTGTCACTCCCATAAGTTGACACTCTGCTTTTATCTTTTAACCATTAATATCACACTTCTCACTATACATATTGTACAGGTGCATCATAGGCTTTTAATTGGTTCTTGCATATCATTTTTAGGACTGCACAATCTTATCTCTTGCCATGTCCACCAAGGTGGACTGAGTAGCTTTGGTGGCATGGCATTCACTGTACTAACCCCCACGCATTGCCATAATAGTCGGTAAACGACTGCTTGCAATTGTTATAAAAGAAGAAGAAGAAGAAGACATACGCCAGGCCTCGACAAATTTTTATTTTCTGACTCGTCCCACTGGACGACAGAACCTAAAAATCTACTCGTCCAGACTGGACTTCTACTCGTCCAAACTTTTGGTAAAATAACAAAACATACATTTTTGTATGTACAGTTTGTGATAATATTTTGTGATAACAATAATATTTCCACAGTCAATGTGCCCGTGTAGATCTATATTTCCAGCTTTCGGTGCGCGGCTTCAACAAATAAATTATGTAATTTATGTAATTTGTGTAACTGTTGCTACACAGCGTGAAACAATGGTGCCGTGGTGGGAGGGGTACACTGCAGTTTGCATCTTATTGTAAACGGCTTAGCGTAGCGTTGTGTATTGCAGGAATAATAAGATTGCCAAGTTTTAGATATAATTCGCCAGATAACCGTGATTAATTTCGCCTTTTAGAGTTGTTCATTGCATTCATTGATCCTAATTTTAATATATGCATTGGTTTTGGAACACTTTGATTAGCTTTGGACCGGCCTTTATGGGCCACTGATTGATCACTGATATTTACATGTTCATTCTCTGATAAATCCGTATCAACAATGGTACTTGTATTGTAGACTGCAGTTGATGTACTGCTAGTTTCCACAATGGTTGTGTCATTTGCTACACAGTCAAAAATTACTTTTATTTAATTGTCACACAGTCGAAGGTAGCTTAATTAATTGATGTAATTTATCAGTGTCGCTTTCCGCAAGCGGGCTCGACAAAAACTCATAACGCACGTTTCTAAGCAATTTGACCTTGAACTTGGGCATGGGTGGGCTATAGAATTAACATATGGATGATGATAATGAGGTATGTGAAGTTTCAAGTCAGACATGGGGTTGTGGAGATATTTGGTACATAAAATATTTGGTACACAAATGCCGGACGCACGTCAAACGCAAGCAGGCGTGATAAAAACATGCAGGGCGTTGAAGTTCATACTTTGCTATATTGTTATTGAGAGACAATTCTACAGTATGACACAAAAATATTACCATAAACTTACCTTATAAAGTGTGTATTAGCAAAATTCTTAGGTCACTCCCCACAAAGTAGAAAGTAAACAAAGAACGATTCAAACGCGGCAGCAAGATTTATCAAAATCTACCCAAATATTACCCCAATCTACCCAAGTCTGCATTAAAAATAACATTTATGATTATATTATATACTTTTTCTACAATATAGCATTAGTATATTGTATAATAAGGACATTTTGAAGGAAAAATAAATCACATTTCCGCAAGAAAGCGACTGATATAGCATTATTATAAAGGGAGACTAACGTGACGGAGACTCATTAATTATGTCTCAGTTGTCTAACTTTATGTTATCATCGATCATGATTGCATATCGCACATATGTGGCTGTGACTGGAGAAATGGGGTTTAAAATGATTTTGCGTTTAGATCCAGATCCCTCCAGGGGGGATGAATGTAACGGGTAACACAATGGCCTTGTAACCCCATGTACATCCTCAGCTGCTGCTATATAGTATTGCATGGCGACCCTCATACATGTCCATGTAGCCTCGAATAATGCTGTATGTACATGTGTGTGGGGTTCCCAGCAGTTGTCGGTGGTCATGGGTTATAATGTCATTGTATTACTATTATTATTATATTATCTAGCACGTCTGGCATATATTTCATGCCATATTATTTATTACAACCCAGATCATAATATTCATTTGTAGAGGTGCAACGATACGGTCAAACCCGTATTGCGATATATTGCGATACAACAAACCCATATTGCAATACGTATTGCGATATTATACCATGTATGAACAAATAATAATAAAAACAAACAGGAGATAAAGAACAGTCTTTATTGTTTATTATTGTCATTAGAACACATCAAAACACTGTGTGGGTCAGGACTTTGCTGAGAAACGGTTGACATTAATGATTATTTCTGGACGAGAGGAAATTAGGGAGAAGTGATCAAAATCATATTTTCCCTGATTTTTTCTTACTTATAGTTATCGCGTAACTGTATACCATATATACATGTAGCTAGCCATCATAAGTCTACCCGCTCCATAAGTCGAGGCACGAACATGAACCCAAAAAATCAGTCTTGAGCCAAGTCGCGGCCCATAATGCATCAGTCAATGTAAATCCCCGCCCCCCCCCCCTCCGGGGGAGGGGCGGGGCTTTACCGGGGCATACCCCGGGGCTTTTACCTTTCATGATGCCCCGCACTGCGGGGACTTTACCGGGGCTTTAACTGTTGCTAAGAAATTGAGCGGGGACATACCCCGGGGCTTTACCGGGGCTTTACCGTTTTTGGTATCAACTGTTATCAAGATATGTACATGTATGTTTACCTGAATACTGTTGTGTGGGAGGGGTGACATGGGTTTAAACTGTTTAATACGAATCTACTTTCACTGTGGACTGTTTTAATACTGGCAAATTTTGTTTAATAATATAAACAAAATTGTTTTCAAATAATTCCTCTGTTTATATTGCACTGCCGTTATCCGTTATCCCAGCCCCCCCCCAAAAACACGCTGGAAAATTCTGAGACATCCCCCCCCCCCCCCCCCCACACACACTGAAGGAAAACCGAGACCCCCCCCCCCCCCCCCCCCCCCCACCCCACCCCCCCTGGAAAGTGATTCATTACCCGACCAACCCTGGAAAATCACGAGACCCCCCCCCACCTGGAAAGTGATTCTTTATACCCAACAAACCCTGGAAAATCCCGACCCCCCACCCCCCCCCCCCTGGAAAATCCCGAGACCACCGGACAGTGATTCTTTACCCAACAAACCCTGGAATATCCTGAGACCCCCCCCCCCCCCCTGGAAAATCCCGAGACCCCCCCCCCACCCACCTGGAAAGTGATTCTTTACCCAACAAACCCAACCAGGAAAATCCCGAGACCCCCCCCCCCCCACCTGGAAAGTGATCTTTACCCAACAAACCCATGGAAAATCCCGAGACCCCATCCACCCCCCCCCCCCCCCCCCTGGAAAGTGATTCTTTACCCCCAACAAAGTGTCACCCAACAAACCCTGGAAAATTCCCGAAACCCCCCCTGGAAAAATCCAGAGACCCCCCCCCCACCTGGAAAGTGATTTCTTACCCAACAAACCCTGGAAAATCCCGAGACCCCCCCCCCCCTGGAAAATCCCGAGACCCCCCCCCCCCCACCACCTGGAAAGTGATTCTTTACCCAACAAACCCTGGAAAATCCCGAGACCCCCCCCCCCCCCTGGAAAATCCCGAGACCCCCCCCTCCACCCCCTGAAAAAATCCTATTTCTCACACACACACACTCCCCATGTAAGTAAAAGTATAAAGTGCTGCATTTTATACTATTAATAGGGGGGGGGGTGTACTTTTTATGAACCCTGTCTCGAAGAGCCGGTGTCATATAGTGTTTGCACCGTCCGTGTGTCCGTGCGTTAATACGGTTAAGAAGTTTGTATCATGCAAGGGTCCACTTTTGCGCTATTTAATACTATTCACACATATCCGACCTTCCGACCTTCTACCGAGTCCGTGGGTGGTGCCAAAGGTTAGCGGCTATTTATTTGGTTACTACTATTAACAGGAACGTACCTATTTCAAAGCAACAAACACATATTTACCCTGTACTTAGTCGACCCTACTTGTCCTAACTGTCATTTGGAGGCGGAGCTAGGATGCGTCACACATGCTACAAAGATGCCCAGCACTACACGAAGTTCGGAAACAGACCTACCCGGCGTTTCGTCAAGAAATCCAAAAAGTGCTAGGAGACTCGAACTTTTACAAACTAAACATATCGGTCCATTACCCAGCTGATCATCGACTGTAACGGTTTCAAAAACAACTATATCACTAAGTCAACCACCCTAGAAATAGAACGAGTAGCAGGCCAAATGTGCTACAATTACATCTACAACGAATAAAGCTGCTTAGGTTGTAATAATGGCTTCCCATACTAATAAAAGTTCCCAGATATCTACTATTTATAAGTGACATTTTGCTCTACAACACATCATTTTCGTGCAAGAATATTTCACATTTAAAATCACCAGATGGCCCCGCAGTGCGGGGCATTTTACCGGGGCTTTTACCGACCATGTTGCCCCGCAGTGCGGGGCCTTCACCGGGCTTTAACAGCAACGAAAATATAAGCCCCGCTATTCCCCCGGAGGGGGGGGGGGGGGGGGGGGGGGGGGGGGGGTGGGCGGGGACTTACATTGACTGATGCATAAGTCGACTACTGAAAATTCGTCGGCTACTGGGTGCAGGCGAAATTAGGTCATAAATTGCCTGCATTGCTTGGCTAAGTTTTGTGCTTTCTGTAGTTTGTTTGAAGCAAATATGCTTCACATAAACATAGAAAATATATAATTTATGCTTACTGTACTATAATGTAATGTAAAGGTCGTGTTTGAAACATTTTAATACACACATGTTCAATCGATGTGTTGTAAAAATGGGCTGTTACGTGAATTGGACAAACTTTATAATAAACTAGTTAATCAGTTGCAATACTGTTGTTTTTTTATTGCAATAATACTTGTGTACAAGCATAAACATCATTAACTGCTACAGAGACAAACTAATTGTATTTCTATCAAGTAAATAATGATAATAGCAACTGGTCACAAATATTAAGAGGTAAATGGAACAGCCGTTACCTGGCAATTTCACAGCTGATTGGGTTAATGACCGGATACAGTGGCTTGTTTGATTTCAAGTCTGAATTGACTGGTGATGTGACTGGTCATTTGTTGGCTGTGACGGGAGAAATGGGGCTTATGGTATTTGCGACCAGTGTAGCTGCTGATCAAATTGCACATCCATTTAGCATGAGAACATTCTATTTTGCTTGTTATTATCATGCTGGGTGCTTCATTGATGGAATGGTGAGCTGTAAATATCCGAATTGTCGTGATCGATATGCCATATACTGGTCGAAAATGTACTACACATGGTAACATACATTTTGCCAGCCGACAGTCGATACCAGTCGGTATTAGCCTCTCCTGTAGGATATTGTCCACGGGGCGCACACATCAATGAATGCCTTTACATAACACTGTATCTGTTTCCAGTCTCAGGCAACGGGAGACAAAATTATGCAGGCACAATTAGTAACAGGTTTTTAGTAATTTATGCTTCTCGCAAATTTATTGTGTTAATCGAGAAGACCTTCATTTCGCGGATGTCGCGAAACCACTTGCAAAATTTCTGTGAAGGAAGTAATGATTGTTCATTCTGCCTGCAACTCGTGGTATGATTTAACATAATTTATTTTAGAAACATAAAAGAAAAATACCGCCACTGCAGTACTCGCCAGTAGAACGTACCTATCTGGCAATAGAAATGGCACCAAGTCGTGATTTTCCCTGACCATTTTGTATCAGACTTTCGGTATATTATTTTTATACCCTAGCCATAAAACTACTCACTACATGTATTACTCATCTAATTGTGGCGTGTTTGTTAAAAAATATTGACTTCTGTCATATTAAAAATTAAGTTTTGAATGATTTTGAATAATTTTGCACAATTATTTTAACACAAGATGGCGACCGAGAATATGGTGTAAATATCGCGATACGCGAAAACCGTACCGCGATACGTATCGTCAGGATGACATATCGCAATATACCGGTATACCGGTATATCGTCGCACCACTATTCATTTGTGGGTTCGAGATTATGGAATATGCCGATATTGCACGGGCATCGGCGTTACTCGCTATATAAGCAGAGCGCAGTACTGATACAAGGCCACTTACGTACTAGTTCTGACCGGCTTGCTTACACACATAAAGGTGAGTTATCGCCAAGTGTGAGGCCTGCCTACATATGGTCAACCCTAAATCTCAGGGGTAACCTATAATTCACCTTTAACTTGGGGGTCTATAATAATAATTAATTCTAGAAACATATAATTGGGCGGGCTATGTTTCTATCTAATATTTCCTTTCTACTACATTATCATACATTTAAACATATATTCTTGAATTATACTGTAAACCTCTAAAACACCAATAATCATTCATAATATGTACACTTGTTCTAGTTCCTTTATTTTGTCCCGATAAATGCACATATAATAGCACAACGTATACATGTCCCGCAAACGATCTAAAGTGAACGGACCTGGACATCCAAAGTAGTCACATTCCGCATGTACCATTGTCGTGTATGCTGGCTGGGGTAATCCCATTTCTGATACCCGGTGTACGCAACAAGGGTTATTTCTGATTAAAACCACTATACACACAAAGCTGAGCTACCACTAAACCAACATACGGTTACACAGACCTGAATTTGGAAAAACCTGATCTGGTAACAGGTCCACAACACACACAAATCACTCGGAGCCCCTTCCCCTAAAAGTAATAGGATTAACCATAATTGTACTACTCTTATATTAAGGGATAACCAGATTCAATTCTCCCATACAAGAAAGCCAAAAATATACACGAGGATCATACCAAGTCTCCAATGGGATTCCCGAAAGGATGAGTACCATCGTTAATTACGCATCATCCTACTGTCTGGATTGAGATTATATTGAAACTTCCTCAGACATGGTCGGATGAGTGTAATTTGAAACAGCATTGAAATTGTGTGACATTGGTTCACTGAAAGAAACTTTGTAAAAAAGATACAAAAATTATTTCAATATTGAAAGCTACTGTATTCGTTTTCTCATATTATAGAAGTACACAATCGGTCTGATTTTAAAACTATCCAATTTGTGAATATTGACAAAATAATAACTTTCACTAAACATGATTCAATGTTAACAGCTTCGGAAAGATGAACATGTTATGATGTACAATGTTTTTGTTTTCCACATTTACTGCGACTCTTTCATCGCCAATCTCCTTTCCATTTTGACAATGTTGTCAAATTTTTTGACAAGAGTGTCTTTGGTTACTTGGGGGAACTTGGTTAAAACTGCCCTCTCCAACAGTAGGATTGATTGAACATAAATATGCTAAATGCCCAGATGTAGATGATTTGTGACCAAAATAGTTTGTGAAAAAGATGTTCACAGTGGATTTCTATTGGTTTCCTTAAGGCTTAATCTATACGACCCTGAAAATATATATATATAGAATATAGAGATAGATACATAAGCAGCAATATGTGGAACAGAAGTATAGTTCATTTGTTTATGAAATCTCTTACTGTGGTTTGGTTGTGTGCATAATCAATCGTCAAGTTTCCAATATCGCATACGTCGGTTACTGGATCCAGTCGGTTACTGGTTAAGTTGTTTCATAATTTGGAACTCAAAATTTTCTTATTGGATTTAAATGATACATAGACTAGTCTTAATCCTTTCTACGAGTATAGTTCATTGCTTGTGAAATATTTTACTGTGGTTTGATGCTCGACTTATATATTGAAGTAATTCACGTTTAAAACCTAAATAATTTAAACCATGTGACATCTTAACTTCTAGTTGTTGTATGTCTGTAATTCAGGCGCTTATTTTTTGCCACAACTCCGAGAGCATTGCTAAAACGTTTAATGTTTGCCATTTGCTTAACTACATACATATTTCAGAAATGTGCAGCACGTTTCATCGTCACTCAATTGTACCAGTTTAAATAGACAACATTCTAGTACCTTTGTAGAGTGTGCATACATTGTACATATTTGATGGCATCATTGATTCACTTGAACGAATATAAAGCGTAATAATGTTATGAATATTTGCCATTTGTTTTTGAATTTGTGCAATTTGCTGTTTAAGTTTTCCGAATAATGACAAAATGTAATGGACGTTTAAAGAATAACAAGAGCTGCCAGAAGACAACAAACTTGGCACAGTTGCATAAAAAAAAATGAATATTATATAACTTGACCTTGGGTTAAGGGGAGTGCGGTTGACCTTGACATTGGGGGTCAGTGGTGCAAGGTGGGTCGTGGGTTTGCTATAGCATAATATAGCATATTAAGATGAATGCATGTATGAAATATCAATGCACTCCCTGAAAACAGAAGTAAAACAAAATTTAACCCAACGTTAAGTTTATGAACGCACTAAGTTGGTGATTTTCTACAGCATGATAGCTATTCACATGAGGAATGCATGTATGAATGTGCTAAGTTTGTGACCCTGACCTTGGGGAAAGGGGGGGGGGTGGGTGGGTCATGGATTTGCTGTAGCACAATAGAGGATCATCAGATGAATGCACGTATGAAATATCAAAGCGTTCCCCGTAAAGAAACAGTAGTTATACAACATTTACCCCAACGTTAAGTTTATGAATATGCTAAGTTTGTGACCTTGGGGTAAGGGTTAGGTGGTGGGTTGTGGATTTGCTACAGCATGATAGAGGGTCATCTGAGGAATGCATTTATGAAATATCAAGGCGTTCCATGAAAGGAAACAGATGTTATAAGACATTTACCCCAAAGTTAAATTTATGAATGTGCTAAGTTTGTGACCTTGACCATGGGGTAAGGGGTGGGCGGTGGGTCATGGATTTGCTATAGCACGATAGAGTATCATCAGATGAATGAATGTATGAAATAGCAAGGCGTTCCATGAAAGGAAACAGATGTTATAAGACATTTACCCCAACGTTAAGTTTATGAATGTGCTATGTTTGTGACCTTGACCTTGTGGAAAGGGGTGGGTCATGGATTTGCTATAGCACGGTAGAGTATCATCAGATGAATGCATGTATGAAATATCAAGGCATTCCCTGTAAAGAAACAGAAGTTATAAAAAGACATTTACTCCAACGTTAAGTTTATGATGTTGATCTTGGAGGGGGGGTGGGGGGGGGGGGTCATGGATTTGCTGTAGCACAATAGAGGATCATCAGATGAATGCATGTATGAAATAGCAAAGCGTTCCCTGTAACGAAACAGAAGTTACACAACATTTACCCCAACTTTAAGTTTATGAACATGCTAAGTTTGTGACCTTATCCTTTGGGTAAGGGTTGGGTGGTGGGTTGTGGATTTGCTACAGCATGATAGAGGGTCATCTGAGGAATGCATGTATGAAATATCAAGGCGTTCCACGAAAGGAAACAGGTATTATAAGACATTTACCCCAACGTTAAGTTTATGAATGTGCTAAGTTTGTGACCTTGACCCTGGGGTAAGAGGTGGGTGGTGGGTCATGGATTTGCTATAGCACGATAGAGTATCATCAGATGAATGCATTTATGAAATATCAAGGCGTTCCATCAAAGGAAACAGATGTTATAAGACATTTACACCAACATTAAGTTTATGAATGTGCTAGGTTTGTGACCTTGACCTTGGGGTAAGGGATGGGCGATGGGTCATGGATTTGCTATAGCACGATAGAGTATCATCAGATGAATCCATGTATAAAATATGAAGGCGTTCCCTGTAAATAAACAGAAGTTACACAACATTTACCCCAACGTTAAGTTTATGAACATGCTAAGTTTGTGACCTTGACCTTGGGGTAAGGGTTGGGTAGTGGATCGTGGATTTGCTACAGCATGATAGAGGGTCATCAGATGAATGCATGTATGAAATATGAAGACATTCCCTGTAAATAAACAGAAGTTACACAACATTTACCCCAACGTTAAGTTTATGAACATGCTAAGTTTGTGACCTTGACCCTGGGGTAAGGGTTGGGTGGTGGGTCATGGATTTGCAACAGCATGATAGAGGGTCATCTGAGGAATTGAGGAATGCATGTATGAAATGAATAACAAGGTGTTCCATGAAAGGAAACAGAAGTTATAAGACATTTACCCCAACGTTAAGTTTGTGAATGTGCTAAGTTTGTGACCTTGACCCTGGGGTAAGGGTTGGGTGGTGGGTCATGGATTTGCTACAGCATGATAGAGGGTCATCTGAGGAATGCATGTATGAAATATCAAGGCGGTCCATGAAATGAAACGGATGTTATAATAAATTTACCCCAACGTTAAGTTTATAAATGTGCTAAGTTTGTGACCTTGACCTTGGGGTAACGGTTGGGTGGTGGGTCATGGATTTGCTACAGCATGATAGAGGGTCATCTGAGGAATGCATGTATGAAATAACAAGGTGTTCCATGAAAGGAAACAGAAGTTATAAGACATTTACCCAACGTTAAGTTTGTGGACGACGCTGACGACGCCGGGTGTATGCCATAAGCTCTTCTGCACTTCGTGCAGGCGAGCTAAAAATGGCACTGTTGAAAATTAATGGTAGTAAACAACTGCTCTATATTCTGTTCAAAACCATACATTGAACAGTTTTGGGCATGCTTTGCGAGCACTCGCATAAAATATAACAAGAAACGAGGCAAAGCCACGAAGGCCAGGTTTTTTCCAACGTATGCCAAAATGCCGAAGATATCGCGCTTTCTGCAAGCGGGTGCGACAATGATGATAAACACTCATGTGAAGTATCAAGGTAATGGGTGAAGCAGTTGCAGAGATATAGTACACAAAAAAACTTTAACAAAAAAATTCAAAGTAATTTGACCTTGACATTGGGCACAGGGGCCGCACGGTTGGGGGGTAGAATGAAAATATGGATGATGATAAACACCCATGTGAAGTTTCAAGGTAATGGGCGAAGCAGTTGCAGAGATATAGTATAACAAAAACTTTTAACCAAATAACTTTAACCAGACGTATGTTAAAAAGTTAACGTTGAAAATGGCTAAGTCAATTACGTAGAAATAACAGGTGAAGGTAAAAGAAATGGTCACATGTTGGATAGTTTTATGTGGTAGGCACCCCTTGGTTATGAAGCTGTGAAAGTTTGGTGGTCCTAGGTGGTACAGTACCAAAGAAATGGACTCAAACACGAAAACTTAACATTGTAAACGCGAAAACTTAACATTGAAAATGGCTAAGTCGACTGCGCGGAAAAAATGGGTCAAGTTAAAAAAAAAGTAACATGTTGGATAGTAATATGTGGTGGGCACCCCTTGATTATGAAGCTGTGAAACTTTGGTGGTCCTAGGTGGTACAGTAACAAAGAAATGGACTCAAACACGAAAACTTAACATTGATTGTGGACGCCGCCCGCGCCTCCCCGCCGCCCGCCCTCGCCGCCCCCCGCCCGGCTTTCGCCAATCCAATAGCCTGGATTTTTTTCCAAAAAACCTGGCTAAAAATAGGTGGTGAACTCTTTGCATGCTAGCGGTGAAAATTACATTCAACAAATTATGGGTATGTTTCTTATTTCTCTCTGTAAATATATTTTGGATTTGCATTGGAATTGCGTCCTCTGGAATGAAATTCATGGAACATTTTATTCAAGAACCTATCAAATTCTTCAAGTGTTCTTATCTGTTCATGGAACATTTTAAGAACAATTCAAGAACCTATCAAATTCTTCAAGTGTTCTTAATCTGTTCATGAAATATTTTAAGAATAATTCAAGAACATATTGAATTCTTAAAGTGTTCTTAATCTGTTCATGGAACATCTTAAGAACAATTCAAGAACCTGTCAAATTCTTCAAGTGTACTTTATCTGTTCATGGAACATTTTAAGAACAATTCAAGAACCTATCAAATTCTTGAAGTGTTCTTAATCTGTTCATGAAACATTTTAAGAATAATTCAAGAACATATCAATTTCTTGAAATGTTCTTAAACTGTTCATAAAAGTGTTCAAGAACTGTTCAAGATCTAAAGTTCTTGAACTTCTATGAAACATGTTAAAGCACAGCTTAAGCACAGCTCAAGAACTGTTCCATCTGTTCAAGAACAGTTAGAGAACTGTTCTTGAAGATAAGAACTGTTTTTCGCAGGGGTGCCTTGATTGTGTGCAATAATCTGTGGTGGGGCACCTTGTCAAAGGTCTTGCCGACATCGAGTATGGCAATCTCTGTTTGTATCACAGCATCGCTCGTTTTGAGGAGGTCATGGAGGGTTGTCAGCAGCTGTGTTTCACATGAATACTCGGAAAGTAAATCCTGATTTAGTTCTGCAAGGATGTTGTTCTTATCCAGGTGATCAAGTAAATGTTTGCAGACAATGCGCTCTAATAATGTGCATGGTATGGAAGCCAGTGATACAGGTCTGTTAGTTTGATGCTGTCACCGTGTGTGAAATCCTTGTGACAATTGCTACATGTACGACGACGATCCCTTGTGTGAATTGTGAATAAGCATGTGCTGTTTGAGGCCACCACTCTGTGTGAATGTCTTGTCACAAACGTTACATGTACGAGGACGATCCCCCATGTGAATTAGCATATGTGTCTTGAGGCTGCCACTCACTGAATGTTTTGTCACAAACGCTACTTGTATAAGGACTATCCCCAGTGTGAATTAGCATATGTCTCTTGAGGTTGCTACTGTCTGTGAATGTTTTGTCACAAACGCTACATGTATGAGAATGATCCGCCGTGTGAATTAGCATATGTCTCTTGAGGCTGCCACTATGTGTGAATGTCTTGTCACAAACGCTACATGTATGAGGACGATCCCCCGTGTGAATTAGCATATGTTTATTGAGGCTCCAACTACGTGCGAATGTTTTGTCACAAACGCTACATGTATGAGGACGATCCCCCGTGTGAATTTGCATATGTCTCTTGAGGTTGCTACTGTCTGTGAATGTTTTGTCACAAACGCTACATGTATGTGGAAGATCCCCCGTGTGAATTAGCATATGTGTCTTGAGGCTGCCACTCACTGTGAATGTTTTGTTACAAACGCTACTTGTATAAGGACTATCCCCAGTGTGAATTAGCATATGTCTCTTGAGGTTGCTACTGTCTGTGAATGTTTTGTCACAAACGCTACATGTATGAGGACGATCCCCCGTGTGAATTAGCATATGTCTCTTGAGGCTGCCACCATGTGTGAATGTCTTGTCACAAACGCTACATGTATGAGGACGATCCCCCGTGTGAATTAGCATATGTTTATTGAGGCTCCAACTACGTGCGAATGTTTTGTCACAAACGCTACATGTATGAGGACGATCCCCCGTGTGAATTTGCATATGTCTCTTGAGGTTTTCTGTGAATGTTTTGTCACAAACGCTACATGTACGAGGACGATCCCCTGTGTGAATTAGCATATGTCTCTTCAGGTTGCCACTCTGTGTGAATGTTTTGTCACAAACGCTACATGTATGAGGACGATCCCCCGAGTGAATTAGCATATGTCTCTTGAGGCTGCCACTCTCTGTGAATGTTTTGTCACAAACGCTACATGTATGAGGACGATCTCCCGTGTGAATTAACATATGTTTCTTGAGGCTGCCACTCTCTGTGAATGTTTTGTCACAAACGCTACATGTATGAAGACGATCTCCCGTGTGAATTAGCATATGTCTCTTGAGGCTGCCCCTATTTGCGAATGTTTTGTCACAAACGCTACATGTATGGGGACGATCCCCCGTGTGAATTAGTATATGTTTCTTGAGGCTGCCACTCTCTTTGAATGTTATGTCACAAACGCTACATGTATGTGCACGATCCCCCATGTGAATTAGCATATGTCCCGTGAGGCTGCCACTCTCTTGGAATGTCTTGTCAGAAACGCTACATGTATGAGGACGATCCCCCGTGTAAATTAGCATATGTTTCTTGAGGCTGCCACTCTCTGTGAATTTTTTGTCACAAACGCTACATGTATGACGATCAACTAAATAAACTAGCATGTGCCGTTCCAGGTCACCGCAGTCTGTGAATTTCTCGTCGCAAACACTACATGTATATGGACGATCCCTTGTGTGACGTATCATGCGACGTTTCATGTTGCATCTCTGTGTGAATGTCTTGTCACAACCGCTACGTATATGTGGAAATGGCTGTGATAATGTAATAAATTCAGTATCATAAAATTTAATTAATTTATCCTTAAATTGAAAATTTCTCCCTCAACGTCTACTTAGCAATTTTGGTGAAATCAGCTACAGGTCCGAATGGGCATCTCTAGTTGATGTGGTTGCTTCTTTGTATTATTCATCCTTTACAAAATCATTTTTGTTATTACATGTATCGTTCATCACAATGCGGTTGTATGCGTGTTTACTCCGCTGTATACAAATATAACACTTGGACATCCCATCTGTCTGCCGTAGTGCTGCTTGCATGTGCCCTGAAAAAATGCAAGTCGAAACTATTGAAGTATTGACATGATGTGGCACATGTATATGACAGTCGTTGTAGCACTGTAACGTGTCTCCCCGACTTATTGAGAACATTGTATAGTCTTTGTGAACAAAAATGCCTTGTGGTGGTGACCAGTCGTCACCTGTAACAGGGCACATAGATTATTTCTAAACTCACGTATTTATCCAGTCACAACCACACATAAATATTAATGGAGTTTTAAAATATCAATGATTTATATATTTAAATTATATATTACTATAAATATATAAGTATACTAGTTGGCAAAACAGTTTTCACACACTGTCTCCTTGGAAATCAACATTAGACACTCAGAGGTTCTACTTTTGTATGTATGTATTTCAATTAACCAGATGGCCGCAGCCCGCATGTCGAGCCCACCGAGGCATTTGACCTTGACCTTGGGCACAGTGGCCGCATGAGTGGGACACAGCATGAATATATGGATGATGACTAATAAGCATATGCAGTTGCAAGTCAATGTGACTTAGTACTGCAGAGATATAAGGTATTTACAAACTTTAATGCAGATTTCGGACGGACGCACGCACGCAGACACCCGGACGTCATTGTGATCATTATGTCTCGCTTTCCGCATTCACATTTAGCCATTATAAAGTGGATTATCTTCTTTGGCTTCATAGTATAAGTTAATCGCGGTATATACTCTCCATTTATTTCATATATTTCCATTGTGCACCAAAACATTAAAATGTGCCCTGGTATGAGCAAATTAATGACATATAATATGTAAGTACAGTCCAAACATCGTCATTATGATGTGTATAGCATTGTTTATTAACAAATATAGTAATTACGTGAAGATTTGGGTAGATTTGGGTAAGAATTGGGTAAATTTTAGTAAATCGTGCCACATTTGGAAAGACTACTCTGTCATAACTCTTATGTAATGAAATGTAATTGGAGTTATGTACTCATAACTAACATATATTAAATTCAATAAATGTTCTACGATTTCTAAGACAGTGGGAGTGGAAGTCCAATATCACACAAGTTGATTACTGGATCCAGTCGGTTACTGGTTAATTGTTTCATAATTTGGAAATCCTTACCTTATTTGATTTAAACGATAACAATACCGTAAAAATTATAATAGACGCCCGGGCGTCTATTAGAATCACCACTGGCTCCGAAGTCCAGGCTGGGCGTTTAATAGTGGCAAGTGTTATTCAACAAAGGGAAAATGATAAAAAAAATATACGATGTTCTGCTATCTGAACAAAAACATAACTAAGGGACGTTACTCTCGAACGCCAGACTTGATTGTACTGTCTGTCAGTTTATAAACATTTGGGCCAAGACGTTTCGGCCCACTCTGGTCATTATATGTGGTACAGTCGGTAGAAATGTTAAATTTAATGGTAATGTATATCAAGACAGCGTCAATCATTAATGCTTATCAGAGTTACGCCTACGGACGTTTCGGACTGTCAGCGTTTCGGACCATGGATGTTCCGGCCCATGGACGTTTAGGTCCGAATCAGTGCGATTAATTTCGGCCCACGACCACATCCAGAACAAGCCATATTTATTTTATCTCCTAGGAAATATCGGCCAACAATCCAACATGATGTCAATTTCACCCATATTATACGAGATGGGTTTGAGATGCTTTGAAAATGGCATCTCCGTAACCGTGTAAATTCTGATCAACCTGGGTCCGTGCAAATAGCTACTGCTGATGAGGAATTTACTGTGACACCGGAAACAGTCGAATTTCGCTTCCGCTTTTGAAAGTGAAAGTAGCAATTATGTTTTTTTCACCGATTTTAAAGGAAATTGCTTTCGAAATAATGGAAAGAAAACAAATCTAGTTGGACAATTAGCTCCGATTTTGTTTCAAGTCGGTACTGGGCGTTTATTAGAGGCACTAATTTCGTGAAAATCGGCCAAAAAATGTGTCATTTTCAACGTAAAAAGTGGGGGGTGGGCGTCTATTAGAGCATGGGCGTCTATTATAATATCTCAATCCTTTCTAGACGTCTAGTTTATGTGTTTATGAAATCTCTTACTGTGATTTTAATTTACATAAGAAATTCATTTTTAAATCAAAATAATTGATGCTTTTCTTTTAAAAACGCGGTTATTGTTGCAGTTGTTGTATGTCGGTAACTCGGGTGCTTATGTTTTGCCTCAATCTCTCTACAGCCCCAAAGTCTCCTTTGAGGCTCCACAATATTTCCTACAACCCATATGTGCATGCATTTATCGTCCATGTGTCTGTCAGCCTGTCTGTCAGTCTTTTGCCCAGTCTGTGTGTATTGTACATTAATTAGGTTTGAGGTAGCTACAATGAGCGAGAGCGGAAGTACGACTATTCATTCTAGGTTTGAGGCGGCTTTCAGGAAACAGACAACCAATTGATTTCCCATAGACCCACATTCACACAAACATGACAATCGCAAACTACCTGTGACAAAATCAATTCGGTTACTTCCATTCCTGCAGTCAGTGACCTAAGCCGGTTCTAGATCCATGCCAAACACGGGGTCATGCGGGTTGATTTCCAAAGTTATTTCCCCTTTTTTGACGGAACCGTCTACTTTCACTTTTGAAATCTCTATCTCACCCCCACATCAAGTCGCACACAGAAAAAAATTTAACCTGCATGTGAAGAGCATGCAAATAATACAATAAAATGTTTGGCACAGACATACCTTTCCTGCAGCATCTATTTTATTTATCTCTCTGTCATAATAATAACAATCAATGCCGTTGTCCTGAGAATTTACTCCTTGTTGCTAAGCTGTACCAGGACTGGTTTACCGTCTATATTATTCATAAGTTGACTGTGTCCTTCAGCTGCGCCGAAAACCTATTGTATTCGTTTTTTTTTTTTTTTTTTTTTATTCAGCCGTTCAGTCTACAGCCCAAACCGCTGGTCGGATCGACTTCAAATTTTGCATGCCGATTCGGATCAAGTGTGAGCAGAGACTCTCTTAATGCCACTTTCCACGAAACCGGAAGTGACGTCATACTTTCTATAACTTCCTTATTTTCCAACCAATTTCAAAAAATCTTTTTGCATTGGAAAGCTGACAAAATTCTCTATCTCGAACTCGCTGACAGTTCTCGGCTATCTGGTCAAATAAGAGACACTTGAAGGCACTTGAAGTTGAAAAATGTACATACTATTCAACGATTTTGCCGATTTTTTGCCGAATTTCGGCTGATAACGGGTTGTCTTTACAAACGTTTTCCAATTTGTACAGTAATGTCAGCAACATAATTTCTTGCCAGTGTGATAGGGGAGTGTCAGGCGCATAAAAGATGATAATTTTCAGAGCTCTATCTTGACTACTTCCGGTTCTATTGTATGTCAAAGATGAACGTCTTTTTTCAAGTTTTCAAAATAGAGCAAACGGATGTGACGTCAGCTTCGTTATTTATCAATAGATTTCAAAATTTCTTGCTGCGGTCGATATTTCAGTCCTTTAGCTAAAACTTTCCCGCTTTGTGCCAGGCCTATGGTGAAAAACAAACGAAAACTTCACTGGCGGAATATTGCACATATTTAATTGTATTAGGTGTATTTGATGATGCGAACACAATAATGTTGGACTGTTCATTCTAAAACTTCAGAAATTCTTTTTGCAACCGATAGTTTACACCTTGGGCTAAAGCTTAGTTACACATGAAATCAATGTTTGAGGCTCAAACCGTTGATGCAGCTCAAGCTGCTCTAGTTGTGCTTGTTTTTTTATGTGTAAGTGTATTCAAATTGTGTCTGTAATGTAAACAAAAAATTGTCCTCTGCTTATTTGGAATTTTATTCTCGTTTCTACTGCTGAAACATGATTTTATATTTAGACAAGAGTTGTCAGAAGACAACGAAGCTCGCCTGTTGGCAGCCTTCACTCAAATTTGGCATAGTTGCATAAAAAAACATGAATATTATATAACTTGACCTTGGATTACGGGGTGTGCGGTGGACCTTGACATTGGGGGTCAGTGGTGGAAGGTGGGTCGTGGATTTGCTATAGCCTGATATAGCATATTAAAATGGATGCATGTATGAAATATCAATGCGCTCCCTGAAAACAGAAGTAAAACAAAATTTAACCCAATGCTAAGTTGGTGATTTTCTACAGCATGATAGCTATTCACATGAGGAATGCATGTATGAATGTGCTAAGTTTGTGACCTTGACCTTGGGGAAAGGGGTGGGGTGGGTGGGTCATGGATTTGCTGTAACACAAGAGAGAATCATCAGATGAATGCATGTATGAAATATCAAGGCGTTCCCTGTAAAGAAACAGAAGTTATAAAAAGACATTTACTCCAACGTTAAGGTTATGATGTTGATCTTGGGGAAAGGGGTGGGGGTGGGTCATGGATTTGCTGTAGCACAATAGAGGATCATCAGATGAATGCATGTATGAAATATCAAAGCGTTCCCGGTAAAGAAACAGAAGTTACACAACATTTACCCCAATATTAAGTTTATGAAAATGTGACCTTGACATTGGGGTAAGGGTTGGGTGATGGGTTGTGGATTTGCTACAGCATGATAGCGGGTCATCTGAGGAATGCATGTATGAAATATCAAGGCATTCCATGAAAGGAAATAGATGTTACTAGAAATGTGGCCTGTCGGCACACGAATGCCCCGGCTGGCAGCCAAAGATTATATTTGATTATAAGCCATTTACACGAGCATTAAGGTTTCGAACGCACCAAGTATGTGACATTGACCCTGTGCTTAGCGGGGGCGGGACGAATGTGGATTTGTCACAGAGTGGTAGAGGAGCATTGGAGCAATGCGTGTGTGAAATGTGAAGCAGATCGGATCAAGGAAACAGAAATGATAAGCCATTTACCCGAGCGTTAAGATTTCGAAGGCACCAAGTATGTGACCTTGACTCTGGGCTTAGCGGGGGCGGGACGAATGTGGATTTGTCACAGGGCGATAGAGGAGCATTGGAGCAATGCGTGTGTGTGAAATGTGAAGCAGATCGGAGCAAGGAAACAGAAATGATAAGCCATTTACCCGAGCGTTAAGGTTTCGAAGGCACCAAGTATGTGACCTTGACCCTGGGCTTAGCGGGGGCGGGACGAATGTGGATTTGTCACAGGGCGGTAGAGGAGCATTGGAGCAATGCGTGTGTGAAATGTGAAGCAGATCGGAGGAAGGAAACAGAAATTATAAGCCATTTACCCGAGCGTTAAGGTTTCGGTTACGTACGCCGGTAACACTATATGCCCCCCTCTCCATTCGGTGGCGGGGGCATAATAAAACATTTACCCCAACGTTAAGTTTATGAATGTGCTAAGTTTGTGACTTTGACCTTGGGGTAAGGGTTGGGTGGTGGATCGTGGATTTGCTACATAATGATAGAGGGTCATCTGAGGAATGCGGGACGTACGTACGCCGGTAACACTATATGCCCCCCTCTCCATTCGGTGGCAGGGGCATAATAAAACATTTACCCCAACGTTAAGTTTATGAATGTGCTAAGTTTGTGACCTTGACCTTGGGGTAAGGAGTGGGCGGTGGGTCATGGATTTACTATAGCACGATAGGGTATCATCAGATGCATACATGTATGAAATATCAAGGCGTTCCATGAAAGGAAACAGATGTTATAAGACATTTACCCCAACGTTAAGTTTATGAATGTGCTACGTTTGTGACCTTGGGGTAAGGGGTGGGGGTGGGTCATGGATTTGCTATAGCACGATAGAGTATCATCAGATGAATGCATGTATGAAATATGAAGGCGTTCCCTGTAAAGAAACAGAAGTTACACAACATTTACCCCAACGTTAAGTTTATGAACATGCAAAGTTTGTGACCTTGACCTTGGGGTAAGGGTTGGGTGGTGGGTCGTGGATTTGCTACATAATGATAGAGGGTCATCTGAGGAATGCATGTATGAAATATCAAGGCGTTCCATGAAAGGAAACAAATGTTATAAGACATTTACCCCAACGTTAAGTTTATGAATGTGCTAAGTTTGTGACCTTGACCTTGGGGTAAGAGGTGGGCAGTGGGTCATGGATTTGCTATAGCATGATAGGGTATCATCAGATGAATGCATGTTTGAAATATCAAGGCATTCCATGAAAGGAAACAGATGTTACATTTACCCCAACGTTAAGTTTACGAATGTGCTAAGTTTGTTACCTTGACCATGGGAAAGGGGTGGGTGGGGTGTCATGGATTTGCTATGGCACGATAGAGTATCATCAGATGAATGCATGTATGAAATATGAAGGCGTTCCCTGTAAATAAACAGAAGTTACACAACATTTACCCCAACGTTAAGTTTATGAATGTGCTAAGTTTGTGTGTGACCTTGGGGTAAGAGGTGAGCGGTGGGTCATGGATTTGCTACAGCATGATAGGGTATCATCAGATGAAAGCATATATGAAGGCGTTCCATGAAAGGAAACAGATGTTACATTTACCCCAACGTTAAGTTTACGAATGTGCTAAGTTTGTGACCTTGACCTTGGGGAAAGGGGTGGAGTGTCATGGATTTGCTATAGCATGATAGAGTCAGATGAATGCATGTATGAAATATCAAGGTGTTCCATGAAAGAAAACAGATGTTATAAGACATTTACCCCAACGTTAAGTTTATGAATGTGCTAAGTTTGTGACCTTGACCTTGGGGTAAGGGATAGGTAGTGGGTCATGGATTTGCTATAGCACGATAGAGTATCATCAGATGAATGCATGTATGAAATATCAAGGCGTTCCATGAAAGGAAACAGAAGTTATAAGACATTTACCCCAACGTTAAGTTTGTGGACGTCATGGACGCCGACGACGCCGGGGGTATGCCATAAGTTCTTCTGCACTTTGTGCAGGCGAGCTAAAAAATGAAAAAAAATCAGCAGATGACAAAAATGTAATTGGCCAATTCTATCATATGTAATGTTTGAGCATTATAGTAGTTGAACACAACTATTTGTAAATTACCCCCAAACCAACGAAATCCACCCAAATCCACCCAAATACCAATATTACATCAAAATATTGGCCATCTGTTCAAACACATGTGGTTTACAGAACTTATATTGAATACTAAAATGTGTTATGTAAATAATATATTATCCAGGCAAAAACATGTGATGCAATATGGAACGTTATTTGAGAGTTTAAATACTGTTAGCTGTGGAATCGGCTCATCTGTACAAGTGTTTCATAAGTGAGTGTGACTGGAGAAGTGGGGCTTATGGGTTTTCCAACCAGTGTACATGTATATCCAGATCAGAGTCTCATCAGAATCTGCACTGTTCCATCAATGAAACACCTGTCATGCTTCTAACAAGCAATGCACATTGTTATCAGGCTACAGGAGTGTGCTATTGAATCAGGAGCCACACTTGTCAGAAATGCCATAAGCCTCATTTCTTCAGTCACAGCCACATAATTATGAGAAATCATCAAAATGCTTTGATTACAAATACAATCTACACTTGTTTACTCAAAGTCCAAGGGACTGAGGAAATATAGTATGACTTAGCGAAAATTTGAGTTACCGAGAGTTATATTATATAGGAAAACATGTAATTGGGACCAATAATTTGACTTCGAGTTATCAGTATTTTAATTACGATTATGTGTCCCAATTATACTAGAGTGGCCGTTAAATATTGCTACCCATATACAATGTAGTACATTATGAGCAAGTGTGTCACATCTTTGTTCAGTTCGATGATATGTTAATTTCCATTTTCCACCATCACAATATATTTACATACATGTTACTGTACATCGTATTACATACCGGTACATATGTGCAATTGCTGGCTGCAGTGTACGCCAAATGCAATATATGTTGTATGTCAACACAATGTTACAATTCTGTGTTGCCATGGATATCTGTGTGTGTATGATGACGGGGTGGAGGGTGGTTGTACATGTTTAGCTTGTTAAATGCTAAAGTCAATTGCATCATAATCATCAATGGAATGTTGAAAGGTATTCTAAAGTACATTAAAATAAAAACATATAGCATTAACTGTTAATTCCCCTCCGCATACGATGTGGCAGGCTTCTTTGAATGTTTGTCTACATGATGAAGGAATAGAATTAAACCCTATTTCCCGATGTATTTGTATGGTAGTTATGTTCATCAATTTTCAGGGATTGCTCGACTCATTTGTTATTGTCATAACCATATTTTTTGGATGTCGCAGCATTCTCGATGATGTGTGTCCGTCTGTACGTCCGTCCGTCCGTGTACATTTACGTTAACAAGTTCATAATAGTTACTCCATCATGCAATATCTTCAATATTACCGTACTTGAAGAATTGCTTAACTATTCGGGTACATGCTCCACCTGAATGTGCGCGACACACTCTCACCCCCCATTGACATGACATTGACCTTCAAAATGTCGCTGTCAAAAGGTTTCTCCTTCATATTATATCTTCAGCTAGTTTACATGATTAGGCTAATGGTCAAAATTTGTCAGTAAGCGGGGGCTTATGGAATACCCCCCACCCCCCGCGTCAGCCCTGACCTAGAATGAATTCCAGCTCGCATACTATCATTTTCAGATAAAAGACTATGTCAGCACATATGGAGAGTGCGATGGTGGTTCCAGTTGAAAAAAGAAAACTAGACATTCTAAGTCTGTGACCTTGACCCCTGGCATAAATGGGGGTCGTAGGTTTGTTGCAGAATGATGTATGAGTGTCAGTGAAGGGCCGGGTAAAATATCACTGCATTCCGCAAAGGGAAAGAGAAGTTAAAAGGAAATTTACAATTGTTAAGTTTTCATTTTTTTCTAAGTTTCTAAGTGCGTGACCTTGACCCCTGGCATAAATGGGGGTCGTAGGTTTGTTGCAGAATGATGTACGAGTCAGAGAATGGGCGGGTAAAATATGAAAGATTTCCGCAAAGGGAAAGAGAAGTTAAAAGGAAATTTACAATTGTTAAGTTTTCATTTTTTTTTAAGTTTCTAAGTCCGTGACCTTGACCCTGGCATAAATGGGGGTCGTATGTTTGTTGCAGAATGATGTATGAGTGTCAGTGAAGGGCCGGGTAAAATATCACTGCATTCCGCAAAGGGAAAACTATAAGTTATAAGGGAAATTTTACATTTGTTAAGTTTTAGTTTTTTTTCTAAGTTTATAAGTCTGTGACCTTGAGCCCTGGCATAAATGGGGGTCGTAGGTTTGTTGCAGAATGATGTATGAGTGTCAGTGAAGGGCCGGGTGGGTAAAATATCACTGCATTCCGCAAAGGGAAAACTAAGTTATAAAGGAAATTTACATTTTTGTTAAGTTTTAGTTTTTTTTTCTAGTTTATAAGTCCGTGACCTTGAGCCCTGGCATAAATGGGGGTCGTAGGTTTGTTGCAGAATTATGTATGAGTGTCAGTGAAGGGCCGGGTAAAATATCACTGCATTCCGCAAAGGGAAAGAGAAGTTAAAAGAAAATTTACAATTGTTAAGTTTTCGTTTTTTTTAAGTTTCTAAGTCCGTGACCTTGACCCTGGCATAAATGGGTGGGGGTCGTATGTTTGTTGCAGAATGATGTATGAGTGTCAGTGAAGGGCGGGTTTTTAAAAATATCACTGCATTCCGCAAAGGGAAAACTAAGTTATAAGGAAATTTACATTTAATTTTGTTAAGTTTATTTTTTTTTCTAAGTTTATAAGTCTGTGAACCTTGAGCCCTGGCATAAATGGGGGTCGTAGGTTTGTTGCAGAATGATGTATGAGTGTCAGTGAAGGGTGGCCGGGTAAAATTATCACTGCATTCGCAAAGGGAAAGATTGAAGTTAAAAGGAAATTTACAATTGTTAAGTTTTCGTTTTTTTTAAGTTTCTAAGTCCGTGACCTTGACCCTGGCATAAATGGGGGTCGTAGGTTTGTTGCAGAATGATGTATGAGTGTCAGTGAAGGGTGCCGGGTAAAAATATCACTGCATTCCGCCAAAGGGAAAACTAAGTTAACTAAGGAAATTTACATTTGTTAAGTTTTAGTTTTTTTTCTAAGTTTATAAGTCCGTGACCTTGAGCCCTGGCATAAATGGGGGTCGTAGGTTTGTTGCAGAATTATGTATGAGTGTCAGTGAAGGGCCGGGTAAAATATCACTGCATTCCGCAAAGGGAAAGAGAAGTTAAAAGGAAATTTATTATTAAGTTTTCGTTTTTTTTTAATTCTAAGTTCCGATGACCTTTTGCCGGCATATAAAGGGGGGTCGTAATGTTTGTTGCAGAATGATGTAGGTGTCCTTGAGTGAAGGGACCCGGGGTAAAAATACACGCATCCGCCAAAGGGAAAACTGGGGGTTATAAGGAAATTCATTTGTTATGTTTTATTTTTTTTTCTAAGTTTATAAGTCTGTGCTTGAGCCCTGGCAATAAATTGCGTAGGTGTGTTGAGAATGATGTATGAGTGTCAGTGAAGGGCGGGTAAAATGGGATTCACTGCATTCCGCAAAGGGAAAAAACTAAGTTATAAGGAAATTTACATTTGTTAAAGTTTTTTTTTTTTTCTTTTTTTTTTAAGTTTTCAAGTCTGTGGAAAACTACCCTGGCTTAAATGGGGGGTTTGTAGGTTTGGTTTGCAAAGAATTTGATGTTTATTTGAGTTGTCAGTGAAGGGCCGGGTTTTATATCAATGCATTCCGCCAAAGGGAAAAGAAAGTATGGAAAATTTCCAATTGTTAAGTTTTCGTAAGTGTAAGTCCGTTGACCTTGCCTGCATAAATGGGGGTCGTAGGTTTGTTGTTGCAGAATGATGTATGTGTGTCAGTGAAGGGCCGGGTAAAATATCACTGCATTCCGCAGAAAACTAAGTTATAAGGAAATTTACATTTGTTAAGTTTTATTTTTTTTTCTAAGTTTATAAGTCTGTGACCTTGAGCCCTGGCATAAATGGGGGTTGTAGGTTTGTTGCAGAATGATGTATGAGTGTCAGTGAAGGGCCGGGTAAAATATCACTGCATTCCGCAAAGGGAAAGAGAAGTTAAAAGGAAATTTACAATTGTTAAGTTTTCGTTTTTTTTAAGTTTCTAAGTCCGTGACCTTGACCCTGGCATAAATGGGGGTCGTAGGTTTGTTGCAGAATGATGTATGAGTGTCAGTGAAGGGCCGGGTAAAATATCACTGCATTCCGCAAAGGGAAAACTAAGTTCTAAGGAAATTTACATTTGTTAAGTTTTAGTTTTTTTTCTAAGTTTATAAGTCCGTGACCTTGAGCCCTGGCATAAATGGGGGTCGTAGGTTTGTTGCAGAATTATGTATGAGTGTCAGTGAAGGGCCGGGTAAAATATCACTGCATTCCGCAAAGGGAAAGAGAAGTTAAAAGGAAATTTACAATTATTAAGTTTTCGTTTTTTTTAAATTTCTAAGTCCGTGACCTTGACCCTGGCATAAATGGGGGTCGTATGTTTGTTGCAGAATGATGTATGAGTGTCAGTGAAGGGCCGGGTAAAATATCACTGCATTCCGCAAAGGGAAAACTAAGTTATAAGGAAATTTACATTTGTTATGTTTTATTTTTTTTTCTAAGTTTATAAGTCTGTGACCTTGAGCCCTGGCATAAATGGGGGTCGTAGGTTTGTTGCAGAATGATGTATGAGTGTCAGTGAAGGGCCGGGTAAAATATCACTGCATTCCGCAAAGGGAAAGAGAAGTTAAAAGGAAATTTACAATTGTTAAGTTTTCGTTTTTTTCTAAGTTTCTAAGTGCGTGACATTGACCCCTGGCATAAATGGGGGTCGTAGGTTTGTTGCAGAATGATGTACGAGTGTCAGAGAATGGGCGGGTAAAATATGAAAGATTTCCGCAAAGGGAAAGAGAAGTTAAAAGGAAATTTACAATTGTTAAGTTTTCGTTTTTTTTTAAGTTTCTAAGTCCGTGACCTTGACCCTGGCATAAATGGGGGTCGTATGTTTGTTGCAGAATGATGTATGAGTGTCAGTGAAGGGCCGGGTAAAATATCACTGCATTCCGCAAAGGGAAAACTAAGTTATAAGGAAATTTACATTTGTTAAGTTTTATTTTTTTTTCTAAGTTTATAAGTCCGTGACCTTGAGCCCTGGCATAAATGGGGGTCGTATGTTTGTTCTGGAGAATGCATATTTTTCTTGTCAATTCCATTTAAACACTACATAAAAAGAGAAATGTTGAGATGGAACACTTTTATGACTTCAGTTACATGTATACACATATAGACTATCTAGCAGTACGTACCAAAAAATAGGTTATTGATTCGAAGTTTTTTTCTAAGTTTCTAAGTGCGTGACATTGACCCCTGGCATAAATGGGGGTCGTAGGTTTGTTGCAGAATGATGTACGAGTGTCAGAGAATGGGCGGGTAAAATATGAAAGATTTCCGCAAAGGGAAAGAGAAGTTAAAAGGAAATTTACAATTGTTAAGTTTTCGTTTTTTTTTAAGTTTCTAAGTCCGTGACCTTGACCCTGGCATAAATGGGGGTCGTATGTTTGTTGCAGAATGATGTATGAGTGTCAGTGAAGGGCCGGGTAAAATATCACTGCATTCCGCAAAGGGAAAAACTAAGTTATATGGAAATTTACATTTGTTAAGTTTTATTTTTTTTTATTTTTTTTCTAAGTTTATAAGTCCGTGACCTTGAGCCCTGGCATAAATGGGGGTCGTATGTTTGTTCTGGAGAATGCATATTTTTCTTGTCAATTCCATTTAAACACTACATAAAAAGAGAAATGTTGAGATGGAACACTTTTATGACTTCAGTTACATGTATACACATATAGACTATCTAGCAGTACGTACCAAAAAATAGGTTATTGATTCGAAGTTGATTGAACAAGTTGTACAGTTCTTCAATATGTATGTATCTCACACTTTTTAGATGAAAAAGGGGGACATTTTTAACATGTCCTAGTATGTGCAAGTATTTCATATTGATCTTGCCCTTTTCATTTCTGTGAGCAGTCTAACTCTATTTCAGTACAAAAATAATTAGTCCATCGGAAGTATAACCATTGAAATAAATATAACCAAAATAGTGTGTGTATGTAACATTTTCTTGTCAAACCCTGTTACATACGTATAACCAGTCCAGTAGCATAAAATATGGAACCTGATGAATTTCTTTACTGACATATTGAACCATATCTGGCGGTGAGTCTTAAGATGGAAGTAATATTTTTGTTTTATCTTAAAAGAAACAAAAATGGTAAAAGTGTATTTAATATTTATAATATTTCTTGTCAACAAACTGTTACAAAGTTGCTTCATGTAAACATAGAAAACAACAATCAACAGCCCGGTTTATTTTACTAAATTTGTTAGAAATCAGCATATTCTCACTTTTGGCACCAAAACATAGAGGATATGGCCAGTTAGAAAATATTCATAGAAGGTATAGTTGTTCATGCTTTTCATGTCAAAATGTTGCATTCTGCTGTAAATCAGATCAAAATGTGCATGGCAATATGTTCAAGCAAAATCAATGCATTTAACATAAAGCTGCTCCTAATAGATTTGTTACAAACCAAACATCTTTTATAATCTTATTTACAACATAAGTAAAGGAATTTAAATAATGTGTATGTAACATTGACAAAATTGTTACATACATCAATTGCCTCAAATGTTGAAATAGTCCGTTCATGATGACAATTACTTTAACTAATAAATCCTGTCCCTGTAGGTTTATTATAAGTTGTAAATAGCTTATGTAGTGCTATTTGCTGTATAAATAAAGGAAGGTACAGTCAAACCTGTGAATAAAGGCCAGCCATGGGAAGTGAAAAATTAGGCCTTTGTCCACAGGTGGTCTTTATTCGCAGGGTCATTTATATAGTATGTGTGCCATTGGGACAACAAAATTGTGGCCTTTACAGCCAGGTGATTGCTGTTAGGAGGTGGTCTTTAGCACAGGTTCGACTGTATATGATATGTATGTAATATTGACGAAAACACGTTACAGTACCTTAAAGAAGTTGCAATGGAGTATTCAGGGTATTTTAAATGATCAAATTGTGGAATTAAACACAATTTTGTGATAATGGGATGGTTGCAAACTATAAACTGCAATCTATTGCAATCTATTTATTTATTACACATAAATCAAAACATCTTTTATCCCGTCAACACAGTACAGTGCGTACGTGCCGTGAAACACGGTGCCGTGAAACATTTTTCATATCCAGTCAATACTATTTTTGCAATTTACAGCAATTTGTATGTGTTGACAGGATAAATAGAATAGTAGGTTAGTGCCGTGAATGGGAAAAAATATCTGGCGCGGCACAGAAACGGCAGAGCCTCGCCCATCCCGTTTCCTGAGCCTTGCCAGATATTTTTTCCCATTCACGGCACTAACCTACTATTCTCTATATCTTTATATAGTTTATTGTCTTACAAGAAGAAATTCCAGTTGCCACATAGTAATAAGCATCCAGTCTCTAAAAAAGTAGTGCTTGGCATATTTGTCAATTTTACATACGCGACTTCGATCAAATGTCACAATATACTTCTCAAGGTAATGTATGATTTAAACTAATGACTCAACAAATAAGGTCCAAATAGGTTTGTTACAACCCATAAACATATAGTATAATCTCATTTCTAACAATTTAAAATGAGCATGGAATATGTGTATGTAACATTGACGAGAAAAATATATTGTAGCCATTTTGTCATCAACCAATAATCAATGCATTTTCTGGTAACGGTGAGTGTTAGTGCACAGTAAAACACATCTTTACACAACAAAGAAACTAAGATGCCATTTGAAAGCAACATAGGATCACCAAATACATAGTACCTCTTTGTCAATATGTTACATACACAAGATTCAGCACATTTCTATCTCTCCGTAGTCAAAGGCATGTATATTCTGCAAACAACTGCAATAGTACAAACCCTAGTGGCTTGGACTATGTCACGTTGTAGATTTTCTAACAAAGCACAAAATCCAAAAAAATATCTTAAATATCCCCCTATTAGGCCAAATACTGAATTCTGGCCCATATAGTACATTGATAGCTGAGCTATCGATGTACACACATACTACCAATGTACTACAGTCTAACCTCTCTAAACTGCAGACCAATTAGTGTCTTTAGTTTTAATTGGTTTCTCATTTAATTGTAATGACAATGTCTGTTCATGATTGCAAAGCACACAAACAGGGCTTGCAGATATCATATACCAGAAAGCCAGGTGAGCGTTTAAAATGGACACGCTGTCAGGGGTTGTAATAGGCTCTGAAACAAGATTATACTTTATGTGGTAAGTAAAATTTTAATGTTTTATAGCAAAATTGACCATTGTGTTGCAATCTCCATTCTGCAAGAGTCAAAATAGATGTTATGGGCCAAAACGCCCCAAAGAGTCACTATTAAAACCACCCTGCATGGGGAACTCTCAGGATGTGCGTTTGAAGAGAGTTTCAACTGTATAAACAAATACGCAGGTTTATTATCGGTCAGAATGATATGTACACCTATAATTTGAGAATGTCAGGGTCTCCCGACAGACAAACTGTATTTTGCCATCTATGTACATGTACATTTGTATGGTGTACTTGTTTGGTGTATATAAATACAGTCGAGCACCAGTATCTCGAACATCAGTATCCCCTATCTCGATGATTCACTACAGTCCCGAATTATATCCTTATTTGTTTAATATAAATGTCCTCGGCTATCTCGAACATGCCCTATCTCATATATGTTTTCTATATCTCGACTGTTCATTCTGTCCCTCTCCGTATAAAAATACGTCTCTTCGCTATCTCGATCACATAAATGCTTGGATAAATGGCTGAAGTGCCTGGCTGCCAAGATCGATTTGGTTGACACTAATTTTCCAAACATAATATCAAACAAAACAAAATTAATTCACACCTACCTCAGGTTGTTGGTTTAATTAGTCCAAATTTGAGTGTTTGTCACGATTCAGTAAGCATATCAAGCTGGTCATTTACGCAAGTCACTGGGAGTCATTACGCCACCTTGTAATGTTGATTATCTTACTACCTTTGGTCATTAGTTAATTTGTGAGTTTACTCGTGGTGTAATGTGTTAAAATAATTTCATATTTTTCGCGAAAATATTCGACCATGTCACTTCATCGCTAACTCGAACCTAGTCCTATCTCCACTATATGGACGAGCTCCCTTCGACTTCGAGATACTGGTGCTAGACTGTATAGCAAATTGGAAGTAAATATGCGCAACAATTGGCAAAACCGGCTTATTATGCCCCCTGTGCAATAGCAAGGGGGGCATGTGTTGCTCTTGAGATTCCGTACGTCCGTCTGTACATCTGTCCATGTACATTTACGTTGAAAAGTTTGTAAGAGTTTCTCCAGTCCAGTATGCCACAGGGGCGCATATCCATGTTTTACAAACATAATGTCTAGTTGTCTTGCGACCATTATAAACCAAGATCAGAATATACATTAACAAGAAACGAGGCAAAGCCACGAAGGCCAGGTTTTTTCCAAGCATAGACACTTAGATAACATAATTATACCCACTTTTTGTAGACTAGATGGCCGTGGCCTGCATGTCGCGCCTTGCGGCGAGGCATGGACACTAAAAAAAATAGATATAGTAGATGGAAAAACTTTAACCAAAAAACTTTAACCAGACACACGGACAGATGTATGCCAAAATGCCGACGATATCGCGCTGACAATGATGATAAACACCCATGTGAAGTATCAAGGTAATGGGTGAAGCAGTTGCAGAGATAAAGTACACGAAAAAACTTGAACAAAAAAATTCAAAGTAATTTTACCTTGAAATTGGGCATAGGGGCCGCACGGTTGGGGGGGTAGAATGAAAATATGGATGATGATAAACACCCATGTGAAGTTTCAAGGTAATGGGCGAAGCAGTTGCAGAGATATAGTATAACAAAAAACTTTTAACCAAAAAACATTAACCAGACGTACGTTAAAAAGTTAACGTTGACAATGGCTAAGTCAATTACGTAGAAATAATAGGTGAAGGTAAAACAAATGGTCACATGTTGGATAGTTGTATGTGGTAGGCACCCCTTGGTTATGAAGCTGTGAAAGTTTGGTGGTCCTAGGTGGTACAGTACCAAAGAAATGGACTTAAGCACGACAACTTAACATTGTAAATGCGAAAACTTAACATTGAAAATTGCTAAGTCGACTGAGCGGAAAAAATGGGTCAAGTTCAAAAAAAGGTAACATGTTGGATAGTGATATGTGGTGGGCACCCCTTGATTATGAAGCTGTGAAAGTTTGGTGGTCCTAGGTGGTACAGTAACAAAGAAATGGACTCAAACACGAAAACTTAACATTGATTGTGGACGCCGCCCGCCGCCCGCCGCCCGCCGCCTGCCGCCACGCCCGCCCGGCTTTCGCCAATCCAATAGCCTGGATTATTTTTTTTAAAAAACCTGGCTAAAAATCGCAAATTTTCACCATCATCACACGTTTTTATCCCATCGCGTAGCGAGTATGGGATATAGGGATGCAAAAGTCGTCCATCAGTCTGTCTGTCCGTCAGGTATTCCATTCTGCTATAACTTATTTAGCGTATGACCGATTTACTTCAAACTTCATGTACATGTTTTAGTTTATTACCATACATATTTTCATTCCCTATCCCACCCATTCTCCCCTCGTGCCCATGGTCGTGCCCATGGTCAAGGTCAATTAACTTGGAAATTTCATATTCAGTAGATTTTCACATTCAGTAGATGCGTGCAAATTTCTCCATTTTCCTATAACTTCTTTAGTGTATGACCAATTGGCTTCAAACGTCATGAACATGTTTATTATCATCCACATTTTCATTCCCCACCCCATTCTTGCTCCCCTCGTGCCCAAGGTCAATTAACTTTGAAATTTCACATTTAGTAGATTTTCACATTCAGTAGATGAGTGCGCATTTCTCCATTTTCCTGTAACTTCTTTAGTGTATGACCGATTGGCTTCAAACTTCATATGCATGTTCATCATTCATATTTTCATTCCCCACCCTACCCATGCTCCCCTCATGCCCAAGGTCAATTAACTTTCAATTAAATCTCATATTCAGTAGATTTTCACAATCAGTAGATATGTGCACTTTTCTCCATTCACTGATTAGCTTCAAACTTCATATGCATGTTACCCATCATTCGTATTTTCATTTCACACCCCACCCATGCTCCCCCACCCCCATGGTCAAATAACGTTGAAATTTCACAATCAGTAGATACGTGCGCGTTTATCCAACTTCTTTACTTTAGTGTATGAGCGATTGGCTTGAAACTTCATGTGCATATTTCTCATCATTCAATTTTCATTATTCCCCGCCCTACCATGCTCCCCTGTGCCTAAGGTCAATGTCAAATAATTAGTCATTAGATGTGTGTGCTGTTCTCCATTCTCCTATGACTTATTGTATGAGCGATTGGCTTAAAATGTCATGTGCATGTTAATAGAATAGTCTGAAAATTATCACGGAAGACTCTGGACATTCCTTATACTAGACATAGGGTTGAAAGGGTTAATGGGTAAAATGTGAAGACAATTCACTTGCGGAAAGCTTAACATAGTGATCACAATGATCATGATTATGTCCATGTGTGCGTTCTTGCATCCCTACGCTTATTTTGTGTAATGTTTTATTGACAGTGATGTCTCTGCATGAAAGATATTTACATTCAAATTTTATGTACAATGTATGGGCAACAATCTGACAATACCGCAGAGCTCCAGATAAGCTGCGTATTTGCTTAAATACCCAATTAAAATTGCCAAAAACCCAATTGAAATAAGAAGTATCAAAAAGCAATTAATAATGTGTGGTACCTTTATCATGCTGCAGAAAACAATAAACAGACCACAAATATAGAATATTTTTCTTATTTTCCATGAAAACACATCTTGGTATTTCATTAGAATTGTCTCCAAGGAGACAATTCTAATGAAATCCCAAGACATGTTTTCATTTTGAAGCAAACTATTCAATAATTGCTGTCTGTTGATGTGTAAACAGTAATGTGATTTTATTTTACCCATTGATTACAATTTTGAAATACCCAATTGCTTCAGAAATGAGTGACAATACTCAATTACTAATTCCTTATCTGGAGCCCTGATACCTTGCTATTTTCATTAATGACAAGTATAGATCCCGATCAGCTGCAACATTCATGCAGTTTTATAATAATTATTCATCTGTATTGACATAGCCAACAGTGTAGACCCTGATCAGAAGTTAGGTAATGATCCGACTAACGGATTAAGAGATATGGCATGCGAAATTTGGACTACACTGTATGTCCAGAATTTATGTCCGTCACCCAAATGACACCTGTATGGATAGCTATCAATGTCAGGAAGCAATTGCATCATCATGAAGTAATGATCTGAATATATATAACGGATCAAGAGATGTGGGAAATTTGGCTACGTCCAACCAAAAACTTGTTGACGCCGACGTTGGCGCCAGAATTGTGACCGCTATGTCTCACTTTCCCCTATTGTGGGTGAGACAAAAATTGGGCTTTGGGCAACATTTTGAATAAAACAACACAACTGTCCAACTTATCTCACTGAACTTCCTTTAATAATAGCTATGTCTTTAGAGACCATTTTTTTTGTGAAAGTCTATACATCGATTGACAGCTCAAATGGTCATTTGAGTATGATCAATAAATCATTGAATTTGACAACATATATTTAGCTGCATGTTTTCCTCTCTATTGGCAATAGGTTGCGCTATATATCGCTACACAACGCGACACAGTAAAAATGTGCGTAATAGCATTTACACTTCGCGCACTAAAATATAGAAACTAGATGGCCACAGCCAGCATATCACGCCCGCCGAGGTATTTATAGCTTAAACAGTATATAGTTTATTTCATTTGGATAAACACATGCCATATATACACATTATAGTATTGGAGGATTGAGCAGAAAGCAAATATACGTGTATAATACCGGTACCTCTTTTCTAGGTATTTGATGGACCCAGTACATATATGTATATGTATCTGGTTAGAGCAATCGGATTGGGGAGATAGGTACATGTATTGGGTACTTAAAAACGCAGATTTTACAAAAATTTCAGAGCAAATTTCAGAGTAATTTGACCTTGACCTTGGGCATGGGGGTCGCATGGGTGGGCTATAGAATGAAAATATGGATGGTGATAAAGAAGTATTGAAGATATTGGGTATAGTTAAAACTTTAACTCAGATTTAAGAACTAGATGGCCGCGGTCCGCATGTCGTGCCTGCATGTCGTGCCCGCATTGCCCGCATGTCGTGCCCGCATGTCGCGCCGAGGCATTTGATAGTACTACACGAGGTTTGATAGTATACTGAAAAACTTTAACTAAAAACTGTAACCAATGTGCCGACTATATCTCGCTGTCTCCAAGCAGGTGCGACAACAAAAGAGAAAAGTTTAGCACAAAGTTTACGAAAACGTTAACGCAAACTTCTAAGACATTTGTTTGTTTGTTTGTTTATTAGTGTTTAACGGCCTATCAACAGCTACGGTCATGTAAGGCCGGGCAAACGGGTTCGATCCCATTTTAACCTGCTGCATTGGGGGGAAAATCCCAAAGTCAAAATATTTACATCAAGAACAAATATATTCAGCCCTGAAATTAGAATAACCTGACCTGGTGCCAGGTCCATACCACACCAAGTCACTTGGCCCCTTCTAAAATAGGAGTACGAATATCGTAATACTCACATAAGGGGTATAACCAGATTCAACTGTCACATACAAAATGCCAAAGACGTATGTCAGGGCCAAACCAGGTATCCAGTCTGGATTCCGGTAAGGATGAACCCCGATCGTTAAATTACCCATCGTGTGCTCCCACCTGCCACCCACCTAAGACATTTGACATTGACCTTGGGCATGTGGACAGCATGGGTAGCATGGGTATTGCACACAATGCATATAAACATGCACATGCTGGTAAACATGCATATGAAGTTTCAAGTCAATGAATGAAGCGGTTGAGTAGATTATAACGTACGTAAAAACTTTAATACATTTGATCTTGACATTGGGCATGTGGGCAGCATGGGTATTGCGCATAATTAATATGTGGAGGATGGTAAACATGCATATGAAGTTTCAAGTCAATGAGTGAAGCAATTGAGGAGATATAACGTAGGTAACAAGCGCTGTAGGAGAACAGCATAGCTCGACTACGAGGGTTGTCGATGTACACAAAGTTTTCCAAGTATGGTTGCTGTAGGCCCAGGAGTATTCCATATACAAGCTTGACTAAAAACCTTAACCAAGGGGAAATAACTAAGTAATCCAATGATAAAAGTAGGTCAAAGTCAAATATAGGTCAGGGATTATTGATTTACATCACTAGGAGATGAAGTTGTCCAAGTATGGTTGATGTAGGCCCAGGAGTATTCCATATACAAGCTTGACTATAAACATTAACCAAGTAATTCAAGGTTAAATGTAGGTGAAGGTAAAATATAGGTCAGGGATTATTGATGTACATCCCTATGAGAAAAAGTTATCCAAGTATGGTGTCTGTATGCACAATAGTAATCCATGTAAAAGCTTGACTAACAAGAATTCCGCAGAATCAAATGTCTCGCCTTGTCCCGCCGCCTTGACCTCGAGCCTGGGCCAGAAAGCAATTTTCACTGGCCCAAACATATTATACAACTAGAAATGGACGCTTGTCGACAAGCGCATGTGTATCCCCCTCCCCAGATACACAAGTAGTTTGAAAAAAGGGTGTTCGAGTTATGCTCCCGAGACAAAATCAGTGACGGAAAAACAAAGGGAGATAACTAAAGAATTAGTGATGCAAGAGTTGTCATTCTTGCGGGACACACCTTTAGGGTCGTGGTCTATGCATGTGTGAAGTTTCATGAAAATATTCCAAAGGGTGTTCGAGTTATGCTCCAGACACGAAATCAGTGCACGAAACAACAAAGGGAGATAACTAAGAAATTAACGACGCAAGAGTTGTCATTCTTACGTGAGACACACCTTTGGGTCGTCTTCTATGCATGTGTGAAGTTTAATAAAGTAGAAAATGTGTTCATAGAACACGGATGTCCCACATATCGCTTTGATAATAAATGAGGCCAAATTGCAAGTCAAAATTTTCTTTTACCTGAGCGTTAAAGTTTTTGAAGCACCAAGTATGTGACCTTGACCCTGGGCTTGGCGGGGGCAGGATAAACGTGGATTTGGCACAGGAGGACCATTAGAGCAATGCATATATGAAATATGAAGCTGATCCGTGAAAGAAAACAGAAATTATAAGATATTTACCTGAGCGTATGATGTTAACCCTGGGCTTGGCGGGGGCGGGACGAACGTGGATTTGGCACAGGGCGGTAGAGGACCATTAGAGCAACGCATATATGAAATATGAAGTTGATCCGTGAATGGAAAGAAAAATTATAAGATATTTACCTGAGCATTAAAGTTTTTGAAGCACCAAGTATGTGACCTTGACCCTGGGATTGGCGGGGCAGGACGAACGTGGATTTGGCACAGGGCGGTAGAGGACCATTAGAGCAATGCGTATATGAAATATGAAGATGATCCATGAAAGAAAACAGAAATTATAAGATATTTACCCGAGCGTTAAAGTTTTTGAAGCACTAAGTATGTGACCTTGACCCTGGGCTTGACGGGGGCAGATACGAACGTGGATTTGGCATGGGCGGTAGAGGACCATTAGAGCAATGCGTATATGCGTGTTCGAGTTATGCTCTGGATACAAAATCAGAGCACGAACAAAGGGAGATAAGTAAACAAGAATTCCGCGGAATCAGATGCCTCGCCTTGTCCCGCCTTGACCTCGAGCCTGGGCCCGAAAGCAATTTTCACTGGCCCGAACATATTATACAATTATTGACTAGTGAACCATAGAATATCAGATTATATTCTATGGCTCACTAGTCAATAATTGTTTTATTATATGATAATAGTCTGTATATAGCACTTACGACCTTATGCTACTAGACAAAAATTGAAAAAGAATTTGAAAAAAAAAATGAAAAAAAAAAATGGAAAAAAAGTTTAAAAATTAAAAATAATAATGCTTGCTACTGGAGCCCGAATTTTTTATTTTTTTTAATAGTCCTATATTTATCTACATATATCTGCACAGGTCCACATAATGCCACAATATTTTCAACACAGTTTACGGAAATGTAATATAATCATTTACCTGTATAAATTACCTGTAAGTGGTCAGTGGTCAGTTGCACATGCTAGCACATGCACAGGTGAATAGTCTGTATATAGCACTTAGACCTTATGCTACTGGACAAAAATTGAAAAATAATTTGAAAAAAAAAATGAAAAAAAAAATGAAAAAAAAAAATGAAAAAAAAAAAATGGAAAAAAAAAGTTTAAAAATAATAACACAGTACCCAATGTAGTAATTTACCTGTATAAATTACCTGGTCAAGAGTGGTCAAGCACTGGACATCTGCACATGCTAGCCCATGCTAGCACATGGTTCTCCCAGTTTCTATTGTTCTCTCTACAGGTAAGGTGTACTTATTATGATTGTGATTATAGTCGTGTACAGAGCAGACGAGAAAACAGGTCTTCATGCATTATTGTCCAGTTTGTAGAGTGCGCAAAACAAAAAAGGGAGATAACTGAAAAATTAGCTACGCAAGAGTTGTCATTCTTGTGCGCGACACACCTTCGGTTCGTGGTCTAATTGAATGTGTTAAGTTTCATGAAAATATTCCAAAGGGTGGTCGAGTTATGGTCAATCAGTGCGCGAAACAAAAAAGGGAGATAACTAAAAAATTAGCTATGCAAGAGTTGTCATTCTTGTGCGCGACACACCTTCGGGTCGTGGTCTATGCATGTGTGAAGTTTCATGAAAATATTCGAAAGGGTGGTGGAGTTATGCTCCGGACACGAAATCAGTGCGAGAAACAAAAAAGGGAGATAACTCAAAAATTAGCTATGCAAGAGTTGTCATTCTTGTGCGCGACACACCTTCGGGTCGTGGTCTATGCATGTGTGAAGTTTCATGAAAATATTCCAAAGGGTGTTGGAGTTATGCTCCGGACAAGAAGTGTCTGCGGCGGACGCGGACCGCGGACCGCGGACGCGGACCGCGGCGCGCTGTCAAATCCATAGTATCCCCCGACGGAGTCCGGGGGATACAATTATTAAGCCTGCAGCTAATGTCAATGTAAACATGTGAAATTCTAAGCCCATAAGTAGGAGATAATCTATTACACTGTGGGTCGAAAACAATTTTAAACGAGAAATAAGCGTGTCCATTAGCGCATGTATATCCCTCTCCCGACGACCATGATGACGACGGAAAATCGGCGACTATAATCACAACGTTTTGCTTAAGCAGGTGTGATAAAAACAAATGGAGATAACTCGAAAATTGTGAAAGAAGAGTTGTCATTCTTGAGCATGACACACCATTGTGTCGTGGTATATGCATTATGCATGTGTGAAACTTCATGAACATATTCCAAAGGGTGTGAGTTATGTTCCAGACAAGACATCAGTGCGTGGGAAAAAAAAAGAGGAGATAACTCGAACATTAGTGGAGCATGGGCTGTCATTCAGGCGCGCGACACACCTTTGAGACGTGATCTATGCATATGTGAAGTTTCTTGAATAAGAACAAAGTGTACGGTATTCTGTTTATCTGAGGTAACGTGTCGTGCTACATAATGAGCAAGTACAGGTACGACATGGCGACATGAACAGAATGGATGTTTGTTTGCGTACATTGTATGAGTATGCCGACCCGACATTATTCGGTAACCTCATGCGACGTCATTCGACCAATGGAATGTCCACGACAGTAGTTTTCAAATGGTGTGACCAAGATGTGCGTGTCTACTTCACAGAGTCTATGGGGATCAACATGGGGGGGTCTTTATGCCCCCGGTCTCGGTATTGTTTGGACTGTGTGTCAGTGTGTCCGTCCGTGTGTCCGGCACATTAAGAAGAGCGCACGAGTTTCTCAATTATGTCACAGCTTCTATACCACTTGAAGGATTACTTAAATTTTTAAACACAGTATACTTGTGGACAAATGCCACATATCCATGCTGCCCTTAATATAACACTTACCTCTTGCCTTCACAACTTTTTCCCACAATAAGAGGTTTGTCAGAGTTTCTCAATTATGCCATAACTTCTAAATTCCTTAAAGGATTGCTTAAATATTTCAACACATCATACTGGTGGGCAAATGCCACACATCCATGCTGACCTTAAAGGTACATGCCCACTCAGTAGGTACAAAATGCTCTGTATATCAGAGACATCATATGAGACATTGTCTGGCAAAATAAACATTCATTCACCATTATCCCACGTATGGATTGGCATTATTATACATTTTATATTAGACGTAAATTTCCACACCTATATCAAGTGGCGCATTTAATTAGTATAAATAATTAAAAAAATAGCTTGCCTCGTTTGAATATGAAGATAGCATGATACCACCGCGAGTCATTATCAGTAAATAAATATTACTAAATTATTATATCTGTATAGCGGGCACTTGCAATTTTTAGAACTGGTGGAATAGTGACACAATTATACACTTATTTAATTCCTATAAAGAAAATGTTGTGCCTACTGAGTGGGCATGTACCTTTAATATGACCTTGGCCTTTTAACCTTCACAATTTTAAACTTGTTCCCACATTAAAAAGTACGCCGGAGTTTCTAAATTCTGTGATTAAATGTTTTATTTCCACTTCTCAATACATCATGTACATCGTATTGAACTTGAACATAATGGTATCTACTTATACTACACACGTTACATACACAATGTATTAGAAAGTAGTGCACTTGAACATAATGGTATATAATTATACTACACACGTTACATACACAATGTATTAGAAAGTAGTGCACTTGAACATAATGGTATATAATTATACTACACACGTTACATACAAAATGTATTAGAAAGTAGTGATTACAAGGTGCATGATCACGTGGTTACAACAACAACAACGTCGCCCACTCCAAAGTAAGTATTATTTGATAGTTTCCTTAATATGCAACGGATTTTGATGAAATATGGCGCAGCAAACGCGTCTTCATGAGCTGCATTTGGTTATCTATGGAGTTTGGCACAAACGTATGTCGTTTTCGCGAAGAATCGATTTCCGTGTCGGAGACACGGAAATCGATTCTTCGCAAAAACGACAGAAGTTTGGGCGAAAATACAGAGACCACCAAATGCAGCTTACCAAGACGTGTATGATGCGCCATATTTCATCAAAATCCGTTACGTAATAAGGACACTATAAAAGAATTGTTGTTGGTGTTAGTACCACGTGATCATACACCTTGGATTAGAAGAGCGTAAAGTAAGGGAAGATAATGCAGAGAAAAACAAGGAAGGAAAATGTGCAATTTGTGTTCATATCAGATAGACATGTTTAGTTGAATATTTGTCATTTTCTGTACATATGTATCATGTGCTTGATTGTCTTGTTGTGCTAAAAACTTGTTAGATATTAAACCTACACCACTTGATAATGTGTTGTTCTCTTTTATCCTTTTTTATTCTATCTGGATTCTGTTCTTCAAGCACTTTATGAACGATTCGAACGTTATATCGCGTTTTTCATATTTACATTTGAAAATGAAATATTTTCCTAGAATAACGATGAAATTAAATTGTGCCAAAAGTGCATTATCATTTATTCCTATAGAACAATTTTGAAAGTTCACTATACATGTTATACCCTTATCACTTAGGTAAGTTTGACTAAATAATTTAGCTTGACTAAAAACCTTAACCAAGGGGAAATAACTAAGTAATCCAATGATAAAAGTAGGTCAAAGTCAAATATAGGTCAGGGATTATTGATGTACATCACTAGGAGATGAAGTTGTCCAAGTATGGTTGATGTAGGCCCAGGAGTATTCCATATACAAGCTTGACTATAAACATTAACCAAGTAATTCAAGGTTAAATGTAGGTGAAGGTAAAATATAGGTCAGGAATTATTGATGTACATCCCTATGAGAAAAAGTTATCCAAGTATGGTGTCTGTATGCACAATAGTAATCCATGTAAAAGCTTGACTAACAAGAATTCCGCAGAATCAAATGTCTCGCCTTGTCCCGCCGCCTTGACCTCGAGCCTGGGCCAGAAAGCAATTTTCACTGGCCCAAACATATTATACAACTAGAAATGGACGCTTGTCGACAAGCGCATGTGATCCCCCTCCCCAGATACACAAGTAGTTTTGAAAAAAGGGTGTTCGAGTTATGCTCCGGAGACAAAATCAGTGACGGAAAAACAAAGGGAGATAACTAAAGAATTAGTGATGCAAGAGTTGTCATTCTTGCGGGACACACCTTTAGGGTCGTGGTCTATGCATGTGTGAAGTTTCATGAAAATATTCCAAAGGGTGTTCGAGTTATGCTCCAGACACGAAATCAGTGCACGAAACAACAAAGGGAGATAACTAAGAAATTGAACGACGCAAGAGTTGTCATTCTTATGTGAGACACACCTTTGGTCGTCTTCTATGCATGTGTGAAGTTTAATAAAGTAGAAAATGTGTTCATAGAACACGGATGTCCCACATATCGCTTGATAATAAATGAGGCCAAATTGCAAGTCAAAATTTTCTTTTACCTGAGCGTTAAAGTTTTTGAAGCACCAAGTATGTGACCTTGACCCTCGGGCTTGGCGGGGGCAGGACAAACGTGGATTTGGCACAGGCGGTAGAGGACCATTAGAGCAATGCATATATGAAATATGAAGCTGATCCGTGAAAGAAAACAGAAATTATAAGATATTTACCTGAGCGTATGATGTTAACCCCTGGGCTTGGCGGGGGCGGGACGAACGTGGATTTGGCACAGGGCGGTAGAGGACCATTAGAGCAACGCATATATGAAATATGAAGTTGATCCGTGAATGGAAAGAAAAATTATAAGATATTTACCTGAGCATTAAAGTTTTTGAAGCACCAAGTATGTGACCTTGACCCTGGGATTAGCGGGGGCAGGACGAACGTGGATTTGGCACAGGGCGGTAGACACCTTAGAGCAACGCGTATATGAAATATGAAGTTGATCCGTGAATGGAAATAAAAATTATAAGATATTTACCTGAGCGTTAAAGTTTTTGAAGCACCAAGTATGTGACCTTGACCCTGGGATTGGTGGGGCAGGACGAACGTGGATTTGGCACAGGGCGGTAGAGGACCATTAGAGCAATGCGTATATGAAATATGAAGATGATCCATGATTCATGAAAGAAAACAGAAAGTATAAGATATTTACCCAAGCGTTAATGTTTTTGAAGCACTAAGTATGTGACCTTGACCCTGGGGCTTGACGGGGGCAGAACGAACGTGGATTTGCACAGGGCGTAGAGGACCATTAGAGCAATGCGTATATGCGTGTTCGAGTTTATGCTTTGGATACACATCAGAGCACGAAACAACAAAGGGAGATAAGTAAACAAGAATTCCGCGGAATCAGATGCCTCGCCTTGTCCCGCCTTGACCTCGAGCCCGGGCCCGAAAGCAATTTTCACTGGCCCGAACATATTATACAATTATTGACTAGTGAACCATAGAATATCAGATTATATTCTATGGCTCACTAGTCAATAATTGTTTTATTATATTGATAATAGTCCTGTATATAGCAACTTAACGACCTTATGCTACTAAGACACAAAAATTGAAAAAGAAAAAAAAAATGAAAAAAAAAAATGGAAAAAAAAAGTTTAAAAATAATAATGCTTTACTGGAGCCCAGATTTTTTTTCTCAGTCAAATTGAAAAATAAGTAAAAAAAAAAAATTATAAAAAAAAAATTTTGTTTAAAAAAATAATAATGCTGCTAATTGGAGACCAGATTTTTTTTTTAATAGTCCTATATTTATCTACATACTGCACAGGTCCACATAATGCCACAATATTTTCAACACAGTACCCAATGTAGTAATTTACCTGTATAAACTAGAAATGGACGCATGTCGACAAGCGCATGTGTATCCCCCTCCCCAGATACACAAGTAGTTTGAAAAAAGGGTGTTCGAGTTATGCTCCGGAGACAAAATCAGTGACGGAAAAACAAAGGGAGATAACTAAAGAATTAGTGATGCAAGAGTTGTCATTCTTGCGGGACACACCTTTAGGTGTGTGGCTATGCATGTGTGAAGTTTCCATATGAAAATATTCCAAAGGGTGTTCGAGTTATGCTCCAGACACGAAATCAGTGCACGAAACAACAAAGGGAGATAACTAAGAAATTAACGACGCAAGAGTTGTCATTCTTACGTGCGACTCACCTTTGGGTCGTCTTCTATGCATGTGTGAAGTTTAATAAACTAAGAAATGTGTTCATAGAACACGGATGTCCCACATATCGCTTTGATAATAAATGAGGCCAAATTGCAAGTCAAAATTTTCTCTTTTACCTGAGCGTTAAAGTTTTTGAACACCAATATGTGACCTTGACCCTGGGCTTGGCGGGGGGCAGGACAAACGTGGATTTGGCACAGGGCGGTAGAGGACCATTAGAGCAATGCATATATGAAATATGAAGCTGATCCGTGAAAGAAAACAGAAATTATAAGATATTTACCTGAGCGTTAAAGTTTTTGAAGCACTAAGTATATGATGTTAACCCTGGGCTTGGCGGGGGCGGGACGAACGTGGATTTGGCACAGGGCGGTAGAGGACCATTAGAGCAACGCATATATGAAATATGAAGTTGATCCGTGAATGGAAAGAAAAATTATAAGATATTTACCTGAGCATTAAAGTTTTTGAAGCACAAGTATGTGACCCTTGACCCTGGGATTGCGGGGGCAGGACGAACGTGGATTTGGCACCGGGCGGTAGAGGACCATTAGAGCAATGCATATATGAAAATATGAAGATGATCCATGAAAGAAAACGAAATTATAAGATATTTACCCGAGCATTAAAGTTTTTGAAGCACTAAGTATGTGACCTTGACCCTTTGGGCTTGGCGGGGCAGGACGAACGTGGATTTGGCACAGGGCGGTAGACGACCATTAGAGCAACGCGTATATGAAATATGAAGTTGATCCGTGAATGGAAATAAAAATTATAATATTTACCTGAGCGTTAAAGTTTTTATTTGAGCACCAAGTATGTGACCTTGACCCTGGGATTGGTGGGGCAGGACGAACGTGGATTTGCACAGGGCGGTAGAGGACCATTAGAGCATGCGTATATGAAATATGAAGATGATCCATGATCCATTGAAAGAAAACAGAAAAGTATAAGATATTTACCCAAGCGTTAATGTTTTTGAAGCACTAAGTATGATGACCTTGACCCTGGGCTTGACGGGGGCAGAACGAACGTGGATTTGGCACAGGGCGGTAGAGGACCATTAGAGCAATGCGTATATGCGTGTTCGAGTTATGCTCTGGATACAAAATCAGAGCACGAAACAACAAAGGGAGATAAGTAAACAAGAATTCCGCGGAATCAGATGCCTCGCCTTGTCCCCGCCTTGACCTCGAGCCTGGGCCCGAAAGCAATTTTCACTGGCCCGAACATATTATACAATTATTGACTAGTGAACCATAGAATATCAGATTATATTCTATGGCTCACTAGTCAATAATTGTTTTATTATATGATAATAGTCTGTATATAGCACTTACGACCTTATGCTACTAGACAAAAATTGAAAAAGAATTTGAAAAAAAAAATGAAAAAAAAAAATGGAAAAAAAGTTTAAAAATTAAAAATAATAATGCTCGCTACTGGAGCCCAGAATTTTTTTTAATAGTCCTATATTTATCTACATATATCTGCACAGGTCCACATACGGTAATGCCACAATATTTTCAACACAGTTTACGGAAATGTAATATAATCATTTACCTGTATAAATTACCTGTAAGTGGTCAGTGGTCAGTTGCACATGCTAGCACATGCACAGGTGAATAGTCTGTATATAGCACTTACGACCTTATGCTACTGGACAAAATTGAAAAATAATTTGCAAAAACAAATGAAAAAACAAAATTAAAAAAAAAAAAATGGAAAAAAAAAGTTTAAAAATAATAATGCTTGCTACTGGAGACCAGATTTTTTTTAATAGTCCTATATTTATCTACATATATCTGCAGAGGTCCACATAATGCCACAATATTTTCAACACAGTACCCAATGTAGTGATTTACCTGTATAAATTACCTGGTCAGCAGTGGTCAAGCAGTGGACATCTGCACATGCTAGCCCATGCTTAGCACATGGTTCTCCCAGTTTCTATTGTTCTCTCTACAGGTAAGGTGTACAGAGCACACGAGAAAAGGTATACAGAGCAGACGAGAAAACAGGTCTTCATGCATTATTGTCCAGTTTGTAGAGTGCGCAAAACAAAAAAAGGGAGATAACTGAAAAATTAGCTACGCAAGAGTTGTCATTCTTGTGCGCGACACACCACCTCCGGGTCGTGGTCTATGCATGTGTGAAGTTTCATGAAAATATTCCAAAGGGTGGTCGAGTTATGATCCGGACAGGAAATCAGTGAGCGAAAACAAAAAAGGAGATAACTCAAAAATTAGCTATGCAAGAGTTGTCATTCTTGTGCACGACACACCTTCGGTTCGTGGTCTAATTGAATGTGTTAAGTTTCATAAAAATATTCCAAAGGGTGGTCGAGTTATGGTCAATCAGTTGCGCGAAACAAAAAAAGGGAGATAACTAAAAAATTATTAGCTATGCAAGAGTTGTCATTCTTGTGCGCGACAACACCTTCGGGTCGTGGTCTAATGCATGTGTGAAGTTTCATGAAAATATTCGAAAGGGTGGTGGAGTTATGCTCCGGACACGAAATCAGTGCGAGAAACAAAAAAGGGAGATAACTAAAAAATTAGCTATGCAAGAGTTGTCATTCTTGTGCGCGACACACCTTTGGGTCGTGGTCTATGCATGTGTGAAGTTTCATGAAAATATTCCAAAGGGTGTTCGAGTTATGCTCCGGACAAGAAGTGTCTACGGCGGACGCGGACCGCGGACGCGGACGCGGCGCGCTGTCAAATCCATAGTATCCCCCGACCGGGGTCCGGGGGATACAATTACCTGGTCAACAGTGGTCAAGCACTGGACATCTGCACATGCTAGCCCATGCTAGCACATGGTTCTCCCAGTTTCTATTGTTCTCTCTACAGGTAAGGTGTACAGAGCAGACGAGAAAACAGGTCTTCATGCATTATTGTCCAGTTTGTAGAGTGCGCAAAACAAACAAGAGCTGTAGGAGAACAGCATAGCTCGACTACGAGGGTTGTCGATGTACACATAGCTTGACAAAGAAGGTGGCTGCGGCCTACATAAAAACCTTAACCAAGGTTGACTAAAAACATTAACCAAGGGAAAATAGAAATGTGGCCTGTCGGCACACGAATACCCCCACTGGCAGCCAAAGAAAACGAGGCATTTTTATTATAAGCCATTTAGCCAGCGTTTAGGTTCAAACGCATCAAGTCTGTGACCTTGACCCTGGGCATAGTATGATATCCATGCATCGGTGTAGAAGATATAGAGCGGAAGGGAATTTCAATAGGTTTGACCTTTGACCTTCAACTATGACCTTGACCTTGGACGTAGGTGCGTGGTTATTGATCGAGACACACCTTCTCATCCTGAGAAACATTTGTGCCAAGGCATTTGATAATCCATCATCGGTGTAGAAGATATAGAGCGGAAGGGAATTTCAATAGGTTTGACCTTTGACCTTCAACTGTGACATAGACCTTGGACGTAGGTGCATGGTTATTGATTGCGACACACCTTCTCATCATGAGAAACATTTGTGCCAAGCCATTTGATAATCCATGCATCGGTGTAGAAGATATAGAGCGGAAGGGAATTTCAATAGGTTTGACCTTTGACCTTCAACTGTGACCTTGACGTAGGTGCGTGGTTAGCAATTTGATAATCCATGCATCAGTGTAGAAGATATAGAGCGGAAGGGAATTTCAATAGGTTTGACCTTTGACCTTCAACTGTGACCTTGACCTTGGACGTAGGTGCGTGGTTATTGATCGCGACACACCTTCTCATCATGAGAAACATTTGTGCCAAGCCATTTGATAATCCATGCATCGGTGTAGAAGACAGAGAGGAAGGGAATTTCAATTTAGGTATTTTGACCTTTGACCTTCAACAGTGACCTTGACCTTGGACATAGGTGCGTGGTTATTGATCGCGACACACTTCTCATCGTGAGAAAACATTTGTTTGGGAATTTCAATATTTTTGACCTTTGACCTTCAACTGTGACCTTGACCTTGGATGTAGGTGCGTGGTTATTGATCGCGATACACCTTCTCATCCTGAGAAACATTTGTGCCAAGGCATTTGATAATCCATGCATCGGTGTAGAAGATATAGAGCGGAAGGGAATTTCAATAGGTTTGACCTTTAACTGTGACCTTGACCTTGGACGTAAGTGCGTGGTTATTGATTGCAACACACCTTCTCATCATGAGAAACATCTGTGCCAAGCCATTTGATAATCCATGCATCGGTGTAGAAGATATAGAGCGGAAGGGAATTTCAATAGGTTTGACCTTTGACCTTCAACTGTGACCTTGGACATAGGTGTGTGGTTAGCAATTTGATAATCCATGCATCGGTGTAGAAGATATAGAGCGGAAGGGAATTTCAATAGGTTTGACCTTTGACCTTCAACAGTGACCTTGACCTTGGACGTAGGTGCGTGGTTTTCCAAGTATGGTTGCTGTAGGCCCAGGAGTATTCCATATACAAGCTTGAGTAAAAAACGTAACCAAGGGGAGATAAGTAAGTAATCCAAGGATAAAAGTAGGTCAAGGTCAAATATAGGTCAGGGATTATTGATGTACATCACTAGGAGATAAAGTTGTCCAAGTATGGTTGATGTAGGCCAAGAAGTATTCCATATACAAGCTTGACTATAAACATTAACCAAGTAATTGAAGGTTAAATGTAGGTGAAGGTAAAATAAAGGTCAGGGGTTATTGATGTACATCCCTATGAGAAAAAGTTATCCAAGTATGGTGTCTGTATGCACAATAGTATTCCATGTACAAGCTTGAGTAAAAAGCTTAACCAAGGTCGAGTAAAAACCTTAACCAAGGGGAATTAAGTAAGGAATTCAAGGTTAAATGTAGGTCAAGGTCAAATATAGGTCAGGGGTTGTTGATGTACATCACAGGAGATGAAGTTGTCCAAGTATGGTTGGTGTAGGGCCAGGAGTATTCCATCTACAAGCTTGACTAAAAACGTTAACCAAGGGGAATTAAGTAATTCAAGAGGAAATGTAGGTCAAGGTCAAATATAGATCAGGGGTTGTTGATGTACATCACTAGGAGATGAAGTTGTGCAAGTATGGTGGGTGTAGGGCCATAGTATTCCATAGAAGGTTGACTAAAAACCTTAACCAAAAGGAATAAGTAAGTAATTGAAGAGGAAATGTAGGTCAAGGTCAAATACAGATCAGGGGTTATTGATGTACATACCTATGAGAAAAGGTTGTCGAAGTATGGTGTCTGGATGCACAATAGTATTCAATGTACAAGCTTGAAAAAAAAACTTAATCAAGGTTGACTAAAAACCTTAACCAAGGGGAATTAAGTAGGTAATTCAAGAGGAAACGATAGGTCAAGGTCAAATATAGTCAGTGGTTATTGATGTGCATCACTAGGAGATGAAGTTGTCCAAGTATGGTGGGTGTAGGGCAGTAGTATTGCATATACAAACTTGACTAAAAACCTTAACCAGGTTGACTAAAAACCTTAACCAAGGGGAATTAACCAAGTAATTCAAGGGGAAATGTAGGTCAAGGTCAAATATATTATCAGGGGTTTATTGATGTACATCACTAGGAGATGAAGTTGTGCAAGTATGGTGGGTGTAGGGCCAGTAGTATTCCATATACAAGCTTGACTAAAAACCTTAACCAAGGCGTGACGGTGACGGTGACGCCGACGCCGACGCCGGGGTGACAACATAAGCTCTACTTATTCTTCGAATAGTCGAGCTAAAAAGGGAGATAACTGAAAAATTAGCTACGCAAGAGTTGTCATTCTTGTGCGCGACACACCTCCGGGTCGTGGTCTATGCATGTGTGAAGTTTCATGAGTCGAGTCATGCTCCGGACAGGAAATCAGGGAGCGAAAACAAAAAAGGGAGATAACTAAAAAATTAGCTATGCAAGAGTTGTCATTCTTGTGCACGACACACCTTCGGTTCGTGGTCTAATTGAATGTGTTAAGTTTCATGAAAATATTCCAAAGGGTGTTCGAGTTATGCTCCGGACAAGAAGTGTCTGCGGCGGACGCGTACGCGGACGGCGGACGCGGCGCGCTGTCAAATCCATAGTATCGGATTATATTCTATGGCTCACTAGTCAAAAATTGTTTTAGTATATGATAATAGTCGGTATATAGCACTTACGACCTTATGCTACTAGACAAAAATGGAAAAATAATTTGAGAAAAAAAAACAAGAAACGAGGTCACTTTTTGTAGACTAGATGGCCGTGGCCTGCATGTCGCGCCTTGGGGCGAGGCATGGACACTAAAAAAAAGAGATTTAGTAGATTGAAAAACTTTAACCGGACACACGGACGGACGGACGTATGCCAAAATGCCGACTATATCGCGCTTTCCGCAAAAAAATCAAAGTAATTTGACCTTGACATTGGGCACAGGGACCGCACGGTTGGGGGTAGAATGAAACTATGGATGATGATAAACACCCATGTAAAGTTTCAAGGTAATGGGCGAAGCAGTTGCAGAGATATAGTATAACGAAAAACTATAACCAAAAAACTTTAACCAGACGTACGTTAAAAAGTTAACGTTGAAAATAGGTGAAGGTAAAAAAAATGGTCACATGTTGGATAGTTGTATGTGGTGGGCACCCCTTGGTTATGAAGCTGTGAAAGATTGGTGGTCCTAGGTGTTACAGTACCAAAGAAATGGACTTAAACACGAAAACTTAACATTGTAAACGCGAAAAGTTAACATTGACTGCGCGGAAAAAATGGGTCAAGTTCAAAAAGGTAACATGTTGGATAGTGATATGTGGTGGGCACCCCTTGGTCATGAAGCTGTGAAAGTTTGTTGGTCCTATGTGTTACAGTAACAAAGAAATGGACTGGAAAACTTAACATTGATTGTGAACGCCGCCCGCCCGCCTGGCTTTCGCCAATCCAATAGCGTGGATTTTTTCCCAAAAAAAACCTGGCTAAAAATGGAAAAAAAGTTTAAAAAAAAAAAGTTTAAAAATTAACAAAAAAATAATGCTCGCTACTGGAGCCCAGAATTTGTATAATAGTCTTATATTTATCTACATATCATATCTGCACAGATCCACATATTGCCACAATATTGTCAACACAGTTTACGGAAATGTAATACCCAGGTATAATAATACCTGTATAAACTAGATTGGTCAGTAAGCGAGGCTTACGGAATACCCCCCGCGTGGGCCCAGGTACCCCTAAAATATGTACAAATTTCCAAGTGTGTGGGCTTGTGACCTTGACTCTGGGATTAGCACGAGCGGCATGAACGTGAATTTGTCACAGGGTGGTAGAGGTCCATTGGAGCAATGAGTGTGTGAAATGTGAAGCAGATCCGAGCAAGGAAATAGAAGTTATAACCGATTTCTCTGATGTTAAGTTTTGTAAAGAGACTACCGTATAACCTCGAATTAACGCCCCCGGAGGCGTTACATTTTACAAAAGGGTTTAAGGATTATTTGTGTTTGAAATTGGCGGTCATTGGTAAAAAAAATATATATTTGGGGGGGTGGGGGGGGGGGGGGGTGGGGGGCGTTTATTAGCCAGTAAAAAAAAAAAATAAAAAAAAATTACCAAGGACCACCAATTTGAAACACAAATGAGGATTTACAGATTATTTGTGTTTGAAATTGGCGGTCATTGGTAAAAATTTGGGGGGGGGGGGGGGGGTGGGGGGGGGGGGGGCGTTTATTAGCCAGTAAAAAAAAAAAAAAAGAAAAAAAAAAAAGAAAATATTTTTTTTTTACCAAGGACCCCGCCAATTTCAAACACAAATTGGAGTTATAACTGTATTGTAAATTGTAAATTTGGGGAGATACTCGGTGATTTACGGTTGGAAACTTCGATTTACGGCGACGCCGCAGGCGGAGACGTAAATCGAAGTTTCCAACCGTAAATCCACCGAGTATCTCCCCAAATTACAATTTTCAATACGGTTATCTCTATTCTAATGTACGACCATCATTATTCACTCATTTTCCTGATTTCTGAACAAAATACCAACCCATATTGGCCTCCCCATTACAACCCTCACTATATTGGCCGATTTACACCTTGTCTGCAACCGTGACAACTGCCATAAACATAATACACGACAATAAATAGTGCGAAACAAATACGTAAACTAATGAAGAATTGTGTGACAATTTTTTTTCAAAATGTTATTTCATCTATATATTCTTTATCATCCACTAATGACTATTTTATCTATGGTTCAACATTACCTTGAATATGTAGAATAACTGTCCAATGACCCACATTGATGGGAATTCCCATTCAAAGTTAGAACAAAATGGCCGATATCGCTGATGCGTGCTTGTCGAGCTTGACATTTTTAAGTTTTATGTGCATTAGAACTAATGATTGTAATAGTTATGGTTGTGTATATTCACAGTGCAATTTTGAAAATTATATGGCGATGGATGTTGGTAAACTGCTGGGGTCGTAGACTGTACAAGGATGTGATTTTCCACCCTTTGCTGGTGATTGTGGAAGTAGCCAGTGTTGACGTTGTGACCTTGATGCTGGACAGGTAACAGCTGTTGAGATGATATGGACTTGGGAGGGCTCTCGTTTTCTTCATTAGCTCCGGCATTTTGGAGAATTGCCGAATAATGACGTTTCTGGTTGTCCGAAACAATCTCTGTTGTATGACTTCACAGAACTTTCATTTTTATGCTTTGAAATTTGCATTATAGATCTAGTGTCTACTCCAGCATGAGAAAGTAGGGTGATTGTTGTTGCACGGACGCTATGGTTGGTATAGTCTTTGCTGAAGTTTTGCATCTTTTGAAATATTTTTCATCATGTCGTTTAATGTCCTTGGACCTACTGGACGGGTTGTATACCAATCATCATCATTGTAGCAGTGTTTCTGTCGCGGTTGTTGAAACAAGAGATCATTTGATTTGTTCAATTTACTCAGGTAAAATTTCAAACATTGCACAGGACAGTCTGTTTGATTTGTTGCATACATTCGCGTCTTGGATTCATGGTTGGTGTCATTTTCATTTCCTGGGTGATTCTTTGTGGCCTCATTGTAGTTCATTTCGACATATTCTTGGCCGGTATCGTCTATTTTGAATGCAAACGCATCTTTTTTATTTTCTCAACATTTTTCACGTCCGCGCCTCGCAAAAGATAATGTGATGTCGAACCAAACTTTGCGTTGCAGACATTTTGCCTCTGGTTGTTTTAAGTGATTCCCTAATTTTTTTAAGATCACCTTCCGCTATTGGCGGATAATGTTGAGTTTGGTCAAGACCCTCTGTTTCAGTTTTTTTTAACACTGCTAAGGAAAACTTGGTTAGATTTGTGAAAATCTTTTGTCCTTCATTAAGCAAATGTCTTTGTTGAAAGGCGGTCCTCGAATATGCCTGTTAATTGAAGATCTTAATCCTACAAATGTCGACTTTCCGTACGATTTTCCATCCTGGTTTCGAACTTCAGCATAGAATTTCTCCAGGTTCTTGTCCAGTTCCTCAGCATTACATTCCTCGAAGTTTTTATTTTCGCCTCTTGTAGACAGCCATTCTGTAAATACATTACAATGTGCTTACTATTTTTGTTCAGTTATTTATGTCGTCGGAAATGACGAAGCTCAATTTCGGTACGCAAATGCATTTTTTTCTTTAATATCTTAATGTCTGTGCTTTCCCGCATCGTTTACTACGTACCTTCTATCCAATCGCCTTAAGATGCAACCTTTTTGCTATTAGATTCATTTTCATTTGAGACCTTTTTGTGCACAAATGTCGTATCTCAGTTAAAATGTTGTACCTCGTTGCTTACTTGAGAACATAACTCTTGCAATCTACTCCGGATCGTCCGTAGCCAGAGTTACGATTCCACTCATAGCTATGCTTCCTCTGAAGAATAGCTACGGTAATCAGATCTGATTCACACTTCCGCAGTTAATTGTGACATATTTTCCATCTTATAAAAATATCAGGTCATCGACATATGTCAATGTATGTCAAAATTACTGCAATATGTTAATTCATACTATTGACACTTTATTTCAGTTAAAAAATATAGACAAACTTTCACAATTAACTTCGAAAGTGCGATTCAGATCGGATTCGCCATTCTGCAGAGGAAGCCTAGTATGAGTGGAATCGCAACTCCGGCTAAGGACGGTATGCGAGTACAATGAAAGAGTTACTGTTCGCAACTACTCATTGCTAATCTAGACAGAAATATCACACACAAATCTCTTTCACTAATTTTGATTTGGATTGCTATATGATAACTTGCACATTACCAGGTCTTGAATTAACATAAATATCAATCAAAAGGACGAGTTGTGCTTACTTGTGAAACCTATTTTTCTTTCTCCTGAACACAAATATAATAATTTTGTACAAATTTGAGCTTCGTCATTTTCTCTTAACACCGATGATGTGTTTGTTTTGAAATTTAGATTTTTATCCTAATCTTTGCATTTAACTACAGATATTTTTGAATTTATTAGGATTTTCATTACCATGGCATAAATTTGATTATTGAATATTCATATGCCAAACTTATCAGACCATGGTTTTCTTTTGGTTGACATTTCAAAGTTTGCCATGAAAAAAGTGTTGAAAAGTGGTGTGGTGGGTATTATTTTCTTTGCAATATCTTATTGATTTTGGGTAATGCTCAATGCATGTTCGTACGTTTAAATTGGGAAATTCCCCATTTCGTCATTTTCTTAGTGCCATTGCTGGAGGCACCGGCCAGTAGATCGTCAATCTCTTGTGCTGACACGGTTGCAAATCTTTCAGTTTCAACTCCGAAACGCTGGGTTTTCTTCACATCAACTGCGGGCATCTGACTCTCAGCCGGGAGTTCACGCTCTTCTAGTGTCGTGTTTTCATCATCCACTGCTCATCAATAGTGTCATGAATTGGCAGAGTTCATCGTCACTTTCCTGCATCTCTTCGAATATCATTTCATCCATCACATCGACGTTGAAACTCCCGAAAATATCTAGCGACGCCATTGTTTACATTCCGAATCACAGGGTGAAACGGCGCGTAGGAATACATCTAATTATGTAAATGTGATCACATGACATACTACCTACATGTTAATCGTGGATTTACTTGCAGGTAATTCATCGATCAGCCAATCAGATTTCGACAATTTCATTATGGTGCATTAGAATAAGGATTTAAGGATTATTTGTGTTTGAAATTGGCGGTCACTGGTAAAAAAAAAAAATTATTTTTTTTATTTGGGGGGGGGGGGGGGGGCGTTTATTAGGAGGGGGGCGTTAAGCCGAGGTTATACGGTGTGTATGTGACGTTGACCTAGAGATCAGCGGGGATTTGTCACAGCATATGAAATATTAAGTATTTTCAATGAAAGAAATAGAAGTTATAACATATTTCTCTGATGTTAAGTTTTGTAAAGAGACTAAGTATGTATGTGACCTTGACCTTGGGATCAGCGGGGGTTGGACACTCGTAGATTTGTGACAGCATGATAGTACAACCTTAGAGGAATGCACAAGTGAAATAATAAGAATTTTCAATGAAGGAAATAGAAGTTATAACTTATTTCTCTGATGTTAAGTTTTGTAAAGAGTATTTGACCTTGACATTGGGATCAGCGGGGGTTGGACGGTCATGGATTTTGCACAGCATGGTAGTAGAGCCTTACAGGAATGCATGTGTTAAATATTAAGCATTTTAGATGAAGGAAATAGAAGTTATAACAATATTTCTCTGATGTTAAGTTTTGTAAAGAGACTAAGTATTTGCCCTTGACCTTGGTATCAGCGGGGGTTGGATGGTCGTGGATTTGGCACAGCATGGTAGTAGAGCCTTACAGGAATGCATGCATGTGTAGTATTGCATATACAAGCTTGACTAAAAACCTTAACCAAGGCGTGACGTGACGGTGACGCCGACGTCGGGGTGACAACATAAGCAATCGCGCTAAAAACTTGCAAATGCAAAATTTACAAAAACTTTAACATGCATATGAAGTTTCAAGTAAATCGGTGAAGTGGTTGTAGATATAACATATGTAAAAACTTTAACGCAAATCCGGACGCACCTACGGACATCAAAGTGCCGACTATATCGCGTTGTCCGCAAGCGGGCGCGACAAAAACCCTTTAACGCAAGTTTCTAAGTAATTTGACATTGGCCTTGGGTATGGGGGCCACATGGCTGTGCTGTAGGATAAAATATGGATGATGATGAGGTATGTGACGTTTTTCAAACATCGGGTTATGGAGATATTAGATACTGAAAAACTTTTAATGCAGATTTTACAAAACCAGATGGCCGCGGCCCGCATGTCGAGACCGCCGAGGCATTTGATGGTCTATTTAAAAACTTTAACGCAGATTTATGACGGACTGACGCACGGACACCCGGACGTCATTGTGATCACTGTCTCACTTTCTGCAAGCGGGCTCAATCAACAAAAACTCATAATGCACATTTCTAAGCAATTTGACATTGAACTTGGGCATAGCGTCTACATGGGTGGGCTATAGAATTAAAATATGGATGATGATGATAATGAGGTATGTGAAGTTTCAAGTCAGTCAGATATTTGGTACATAACATATTTGGTACACAAATGCCGGACGCACGTCGAAAGCAAGCAGACGTGATAAAAACATGCAGAGCGTTGACGTTCATACTTTGCGATATTGTTATTGAGAGACAATTCTACAGTATGACACCAAAATATTACCAGAAACTTACCTTATAATGTGTGTATTAGCAAAAGTAGAAAGTAAACAAAGAACGATTTACCCAAATAGTACCCCAAATGACCCAAGTCTGCATTAAAAATAACATTTATGATTATATTAATTACTTTTTCTACAATACCCGGTATATCATTAGGATATAATTTTTAAAATATCTTTCAATCGAAATCCGTGTTAGAATTTAGGAAACTGATATAAACTAATCTTCTAAAATAGTTTTTATCCTTGCAGAATATCCAGGGAATAAAATTTTGTTTACTCAGAAACTAGGGTCCAACAAAAATATTTCATGTGAGTTTTGGCTGGTACTGATTGGATCTCTAGTAAATTTTAGCTTAAATTTATACTTAGTAGGTCTTGTATATCGGTAAATTTATGAAATAATTAGTAATATGCTAGTTCCATAATACTGACATTTACTTCATATCAAATATACACAAAATGGCTCATAATTAAAATTTGAAGTGCGAATCAAATCTGATTCGCTACTCTGGAGAGGAATGTTGTGGGAGGAACTGTAACTACGGTGTTTGCTTGTTTATTGGTGAGTAATGGCCTATCAACAGCTGAGGTCATATAAGGCCGGGCAAACGGGTACGATCCCGTTTTAACCTGATGCATTGGGGGGAAAATCACAAAATCAGAACAGAAGATTTACATCGAGAAAAAATATATTCAGCCCTGAAATTAGAATAACCTGACCTGTAGCCTATTTCACGAACCTCCGTTGGTCGACTAAACTAAGTTTAGTCGACTAACCATAGTCTGCTAAACCTTTTGACATGTTTGCATTTCACGAACGATTTTGTAAGCCACGTTCAAAACAACCGTGGGCGCCGCCATCTTGGAATTCCGTCGTCTGCTATTTACGAAAGTTTAGTCGACTAACGAGGAGGCTAAGCAAAGTAGACTTTGCTTAGTCGACTAACGTGTTCGTGAAATGCGTTTTTTCCCGTTAGTCGACTAACGGCCTGAAGTTTAACAGACTAACCGAGTTTAGTCGACTAACGGAGGTTCCTGAAATAGGCTACAAGGTGCCAGATCCATACCACACCAAGTCACTTGGCCCCTTCCCCTAAAATAGTATTACAAATTGTCGTAATACTCACATAAGGGGTATAACCAGATTCAACTGTCACAAACAAAATTCCAAAATAAACATTCATTCACGTTTAATATCTTTATTTATTTATTTTATGTGCAATGATCGTACTTTATAATCTGTCGAAAATATTATTTTTTCAGGTGACGCATTTAATTAGTATAAATAATTAAAAAATATCATGCCTCATTTGCATATGAAAATAGCCTGATACCACCGCGAGTCACTAAATGATTATATTTGTATAGTGGGCACTCGTAATTTTTAGAACTGGTGGAATAGTGACACAATTATGTATATACTTATTTAATTCCTATAAAGAACATTTTGTATATTGTATACGAAATTAAATCGTGTTCGTTAAAAGTATTTACAACCATACTGGATCTAATTATCGGATTTATTTGCGTATTTAGAAGCCAAAACATCGACAGTGTATCGCATGCGGTCAAACTTGAGGATTAGCAACGGATCCCAATAAACTGAATTACACAAACCGGCAAACATGTGTATTGCGTTTGGCAATTGTACAGGTTTGTCGCATACCAATCATATATATATATTACGATTGGATACTTGACTAGCCCCTAATGATATAAACCCATTTCTCCATTCACAGATAGATAGTTTATTTACGTCTCACCAATTGTACAATACTACATACATGTAAAACACAATATACATGTATATACAAAGTATGCCAACCAACATTACATTTTCACACAGTATTAGTAAAGTTACAATCACTCATGTAACATTCTCATACTTGATAAATTATACGTAAAATGCATATTTTCATTTTCATTATATATTTATTATTCATAAAATATATTGAACCCAAGAACATTAGCCACACTAGTTATTCTGGATGTCCGTTTAAGAGAGGATCCACAGAAATATTAGTAGACCCCCACTAATGGTCACAGTAGGCCAAATGGTCAAAGTTTGTAATAAATTACGCTAAAACATTTGCAAAAAAAATATTTAAACTAATCTAATTTCTACGTACATGATTTGAGATCTTAGCATAATATATACCTCTTAAAGGTACATGCCACGCAGTAGGCACAAAATGTTCTTTATAGGAATTATAAATAAGTGTATAATTATGTCACTATTCCACCAGTTCTAAAAATTAAGAGTGCCCGCTATACAAATATAATACAGTCGAACTTCGATGGGTCGAACAGCCTGCGGGGTTAAGTTTTAGTTCGACCCATCCGTTGTTCGACCCATTGGGATTTTCTACTGTAACCATTTCAGATCTACGAGTTGGTCAGTGTAATAAGTGAAACAAGTCGTCATTACGACACGTTGTTTCATATAAATGCGCTTACATTTGCATTTACGGTTGATTGTCAGTCGTTTAATAACAGAAACAGGCTTTAATAAAATAAAGAAAGCGGCAAACTCATGTGTGTTTTTATTTACATAGCCATTATACAGCAATAGAACATGAGAACAACAGAAAATTATTACGAAATACAATTGGCGGACTTGATTGCCCAGTCCGATACGATCATGTGAAAGCATCTCTGATTTTGTACCTATTGGCATTTGCGTAATTTCATGACAAATATTTATCTAATCAAATATAAATCTTTGTGGTGAATGTATGTATTTGCCATAAAATGATGCGCATGATTGTAGGTATAAAATTACATCGCTGTCATACACTGATAATCAATAGATGCATGCCCAGTCGCCCCATCACTACTTCGGACCCGGAACCACATTCACTGCATATCATAATTTACTATCACATGGAACCCAGTCCATAAATTACCACTTTAATTAACTAACAACTTCGCCGACATTGGTCAATGCATAATTACCACGTATGCTGGTCACGACTGCCGTTATTGTATACGCTGAAATGACCACTTGAGATTTGTTTGACAACCGGTTAACAATAGGTGTGAAAGTCAATCAACTAGTCTGGAGACAATCGTCTGACATGTTCGAGTTTTTGTGTTGTTTATAGTGGATTTATACACGACCGGGCGTGACAGCGATTCGAGGCATTGAGGGTTGTTCGACTTTCACAAGTTCGACCTATACCGGGTAGTTTTAACGTATTTATATAGGAATTCTGCCAGGAACTAAAGGCTAGTTCGAGGCAAGCATGGCTGACGAGTTTACCAGGGTTCGACCCATCGAAGTTCGACTGTAATTTATTAATTATCAATTTATTTATTGTTAGCGACGCACGGCGGTAAAAGTCTATTTTGATAATGTGCGGGGACGACGACTTTCACATCACGGCTTGCGGTGCACATGCGCAGTATACTACGCGCGCCAGTAGGCTTCCCAAACAAGAATATCAACATGTCAAAATGTCCAGGACGGAAATTGTATGAAAAGTCGTCGGCCAAAAAAAAGGCAAAATGTCCGAGTGACAGGCAGTACAGAGAGAGAGTGGTTAATATTGGCGACCAGATCACCAAATGGAAAGAGTTACGTGGAGATTTAGATTTGGACTCGAACAGAGATTTTTCTTCTCAACTTCCGATACTTCACTGCGCATGTCAAAGATGTGATATGATTGACCGTGTCACGTGACGCGTGTTGGTAAAAATAGCACGAGGTCGGAAAATACCCTTTCTGGTCGCGGCATATAAAATGCAATTTAACACCAATTAACACCCGCCGTAATTAAAAATAACTCGTTAGTGGGTAAACAAATGGCTCATATAAGGCATGACAGAAAATGAAAAGTAGTAGTACAGTGTAACCTGCTGCGTGGGCATATATATGTACCTTTAAAAAAACACGGATACTACTAACCAAACTAATTATTTATGAATGCCCGTTCAGTGATTCAGTTACAATTCACTAGCTATGAGTCCCTGGGACTGGATGAGCCTGAAATAAATGTAAATCCAATAATTGTTTACAAGAAAACATAGTTAATGTGAAATTTACAGAATATCATAATTTTGCTCTTACGAACATTTTAGTCATACAAAGTTTAGTGAAACGGCCCCTGCTGTGATATATGGCTAGCCAATGAGTAGTAGTGTGACGATTTGCGTTTTTCACGGACATGATATAACACTTTGTTGCTATGAACTCCATTCCCCAGGTGTCTGCTCCAGGTCATGTTGAAGTACAGAGCTCCTGATTAGCTGCATATTTGCTTAAATACCCAATTAAAATTGCCAAAAACTCAATTGAAATCAGAAGTAGCGAGTATCAAAAAGCAACAACAATTTTGTGGTACCTTTATCATGCTGCAGAAAACAACAGACAGACCACAAATATAGCATATTTTTCTTATTTCCATGAAAACACATCTTGGTATTTCATTAAAATTGTCTCCATGGAGACAATTCTAATGAAATGTCAAGACATGTTTTCATTTTGAAGCAAACTATTCAATAATTGCTGTCTGTTGATGTGTAAACAGTAGTGTGATTTTATTTTACCTAATTAAAATTTTGAAATCCCCAATTGCTTCAGAAATGATGGAGTTAAAATACTCAATTACTAATTCCTTATCTGGAGCCTGGAAGTATATGATGGTCACGTTGAGATTTTATTTCAAGACAGAGTTGACAGTCATCTGCGAGCACAGAGTCTTGAGGTACCGTTGTGCTTATCCAGGTGATCAAGTAAATGTTTGCGGACAATGCGCTCTAATAATTTGCATGTTATGGAAGCTAGTGATACAGGTCTGTTAGTTTGATGCTTGGTTTGAGGCTGTCACCGTTTGTGAAATCCTTGTGACAATTGCTACATGTACGACGACGATCCCTTGTGTGAATTGTGAATAAGCATATGCTGTTTGAGGCCACCACTCTTTTTGAATGTCTTGTCACAAACGTTACATGTATGAGGACGATCCCCCGTGTGAATTAGCATATGTTTCCTGAGGCTGCTACTGTCTGTGAATGTTTTGTCACAAACGCTACATGTATAAGGACGATCCCCCGTGTGAATTAGCATATGTGTCTTGAGGCTGTCACTCTCTGTGAATGTTTTGTCACAAACGCTACATGTATGAGGATGATCCCCCGTGTGAATTAGCATATGTCTCTTGAAGTTGCTACTCTGTGTAAATGTTTCGTCACAAACGCTACATGTATATGGACGATCCCCCGTGTGAATTAGCATATGTGTCTTGAGGCTGCCACTCTCTGTGAATGTTTTGTCACAAACGCTACATGTATGGGGACGATCTCCCGTGTGAATTAGCAAATGTCTCTTGAGGCTGCCACTATGTGTGAATGTTTTGTCACAAACGCTACATGTATGGGGACGATCCCCCGTGTGAATTAGCATATGTTTATTGAGGCTACCACTCTGTGTGAATGTCTTGTCACAAACGCTACATGTATGAGGACGATCTCCCGTGTGAATTTGCATATGTATCTTCAGGCTGTTACTATGTGTGAATGTCTTGTCACAAACGCTACATGTATGGTGACGATCTCCCGTGTGAATTAGCATATGTATCTTCAGGCTGCTACTATGTGTGAATGTCTTGTCACAAACGCTACATGTATGGTGACGATCTCCCGTGTGAATTAGCATATGTCTCTTGAGGTTGCTATTCTGTGTAAATGTTTTGTCACAAACGCTACATGTATGTGGACGATCCCCCGTGTGAATTAGCATATGTGGCTTGAGGCTGCCACTCTCTGTGAATGTCTTGTCACAAATGCTACATACATGAGGACGATCCCCACTGTGAATTAGCATATGTGTCTTGAGGTAGCTACTCGCTGTGAATGTTTTGTCACAAACGCTACATGTATGAGGACGATCCCCCGTATGAATTAGCATATGTTTCTTGAGGCTGCCACTATGTGTGAATGTCTTGTCACAAACGCTACATGTATGAGGACGATCCCCCGTGTGAATTACCATATGTTTCTTGAGGTTGCTACGGTCTGTGAATGTTTTGTCACAAACGCTACATGTATGGGGACGATCCCCCGTGTGAATTAGCATATGTCTCTTGAGGCTGCCACTATGTGTGAATGTTTTGTCACAAACTCTACATGTATGGGGACGATCCCCCGTGTGAATTAGCATATGTTTCTTGAGGCTGCCACTATGTGTGAATGTCTTGTCACAAACACTACATGTACGAGGACGATCCCCCGTGTGAATTCGCATATGTGTCTTGAGGCTGCCACTATGTGCAAATGTCTTGTCACAAACTCTACATGTATGAGGACGATCCCCCGTGTGAATTACCATATGTTTCTTGAGGTTGCTACGGTCTGTGAATGTTTTGTCACAAACGTTACATGTATGTGGACGATCCCCCGTGTGAATTAGCATATGTCTCTTGAGGCTGCCACTATGTGTGAATGTCTTGTCACAAACACTACATGTACGAGGACGATCCCCCGTGTGAATTCGCATATGTGTCTTGAGGCTGCCACTGTCTGTGAATGTTTTGTCACAAACGTTACATGTATGGTGACGATCTCCCGTGTGAATTAGCATATGTCTCTTGAGGCTGTCACTGTCTGTGAATATTTTGTCACAAACGCTACATGTATGGGGACGATCCCCCGTGTGAATTAGCATATGTTTCTTGAGGCTGCCACTATGTGTGAATGTCTTGTCACAAACACTGCATGTATGAGGACGATCCCCCGTGTGAATTAGCATATGTCTCTTGAGGCTGCCACTCTCTGCGAATGTCTTGTCACAAACGCTACATGTATGGGGACGATCTCCCGTGTGAATTAGTATCATGTGACGTTTCATGAACATTTCTCCCTCAAAGTCTACTTAGCAAGATAAGCATACTTTGCAATTTTGGTGAAATCGGCTACAGGTCCGAATGGGCATCTCTAGTTTATGTGGTTGTTTCTTCGTATTATTCATCCATTACAAAATCATTTTTGATATTATCGTTCGCCACAATGCGATTGTATGCGTGTTTTAAGCTCCGCTGTATACAAATATAACACTTGGACATCCCATCTGTCTACCGTAGAGCTGCTTGCATGTGCCCTGAAAAAATGTAAGTCGAAAATATCGAAGTATTGACATTATGTGGCACATGTATATGACAGTAGTTGTAGCACTGTAACGTGTCTCCCCGACTTATTGAGAACATTGTATAGTCTTTGTGAAAAAAAATGCCTTAACGATAGAAACTGTGTGGTGGTGACCAGTCATCACCTGTAACAGGGCACATAGATTCTTTCTAACCTCGCGTATTTATCCAGTCACAGCCACATATAAATACAAAATGCAGTTTTAAAATATCAATGATTTATATATTTAAATTATATATTTTAATACTATAAATATATAAGTATACTAGTTGGCAAAACAGTTTTGTCCTTGGATATCAACATTAGAGGTTCTACTTGTTTTTATATATGTATTTCAATTAAAAACAAGAAACGAGGCAAAGCCACGAAGGCCAGGTTTTTTCCAAGCAGACACTTGGATAACATAATTATACCCACTTTTTGTAGACTAGATGGCCGTGGCCTGCATGTCGCGCCTTGGGGCGAGGCATGGACACTAAAAAAATAGATATAGTAGATGGAAAAACTTTAACAAAAAAACTTTAACCGGACGGACGGACGGACGTATGCCAAAATGGCCACGATATCGCGCTTTCCGCAAGCGGGTGCGACAATGATGATAAACACCCATGTGAAGTATCAAGGTAATGGGTGAAGCAGTTGCAGAGATATAGTACACGAAAAAAACTTTAACAAAAAAATTCAAAGTAATTTGACCTTGACATTGGGCACAAGGGCCGCACGGTTGGGGGTTAGAATGAAAATATGGATGATGATAAACACCCATATGAAGTTTCAAGGTAATGGGCGAAGCAGTTGCAGAGATATAGTATAACAACAAGAGTGCCGCAAGTCACAAAATACGCCCGTCGAATATGGGCCAGACAGCGAAGATGCAGAAATGTGAAGCTGTCACCAAGGCAAGAAACATTAATGAGAATTTGAATGTCTATAGCATTATTTCTCGTTGTGCTAAACATGTATACTAATTAGGCAGAGATAGAAAAGTAGAGTGTAAAGTAGAAATGATAGGGAATTGGATACAATAATGTAGAAAAAATGGCTAAGTTAAAAAGGTGATATTTTTGTTAAAAAATATTTTTTCGGCATAAAATCACCAAGGTGCACATCTTCAATATGTGTAGAAGACGTGTGTATAGTTTCAGAACGATCGACTGAACGGTTTCGGAGGAGTTGTGTACACAAACTCTGTACCGTATATAGAATTGTATAGAAAAATGTATAAAAAATGGCTAAGTTAAAAAGGTGATATTTTTGTTAAAAAATATTTTTTCGGCATAAAAACACCAAGGTGCACATCTTCAATATGTGTAGAAGACGTGTGTATAGTTTCAGAACGATCTACAGAACGGTTTCGGAGGAGTTGTGTACACAAACTCTGTACCGTATATAGAATTGTATAGAACAATGTAGAAAAAATGGCTAAGTTAAAAAGGTGATATTTTTGTTAAAAAATATTTTTTCCACATAAAAACACCAAGGTGCACATCTTCAATATGTGTAGAAGACGTGTGTATAATTTCAGAACGATCGACTGAACGGTTTCAATGGAGTTGTGTACACAAACGCTGTACTGTATATAGAAATGTATAGAAAAATGTAGAGAAAATGGCTAAGTTAAAAAGGTGATATTTTTGTTAAAAAATATTTTTTCGGCATAAAAACACCAAGGTGCACATCTTCAATATGTGTAGAAGACGTGTGTATAGTTTCAGAACGATCTACAGAACGGTTTCGGAGGAGTTGTGTACACAAACTCTGTACCGTATATAGAATTGTATAGAACAATGTAGAAAAAATGGCTAAGTTAAAAAGGTGATATTTTTGTTAAAAAATATTTTTTCGACATAAAAATACCAAGGTGCACATCTTCAATATGTGTAGAAGACGTGTGTATAATTTCAGAACGATCGACTGAACGGTTTCAATGGAGTTGTGTACACAAACGCTGTACCGTATATAGAAATGTATAGAAAAATGTAGAAAAAATGGCTAAGTTAAAAAGGTGATATTTTTGTTAAAAAATATTTTTTCGGCATAAAAACTCCAAGGTGCACATCTTCAATATGTGTAGAAGACGTGTGTATAGTTTCAGATCGATCGACTGAACGGTTTCAGAGGAGTTGTGTACACAAACTCGGTACCCTATATACAATTGTATAGAAAAATGTAGACAAAAAGGCTAAGTTAAAAAGGTGATATATTTGTTAAAAATTATTTATTCGGCATAAAAACACCAAGGTGCACATCTTCAATATGTGTAGAAGACGTGTGTATAGTTTCAGATCGATCGACTGAACGGTTTCAGAGGAGTTGTGTACACAAACTCTGTACCCTATACAGAATTGAATAGAAAAATGTAGAAAAAATGGCTAAGTTAAAAAGGTGATATTTTTGCTAAAAAATATTTTTTCGGCATAAAAACACCAAGGTGCACATCTTCAATATTTGTAGAAGACGTGTGTATAGTTTCAGAACGATCGACTGAACGGTTTCGGAGGAGTTCTGTACACAAACTCGTACCCTATATAGAATTGTATAGAAAACTGTAGAAAAAACGTGATATTTGTTAAAAAATATTTTTTCGGCATAAAAACACCAAGGTGCACATCTTCAATATGTGTAGAAGACGGAGTTGTGTACACAAACTATGCACTTTATCTGTCCGCCACCCGCCCCGCGGTAAAACATAATACGTACCGTTTTTAAAAACAGTCGTATAACAAGAGTTGTCAGAAGACAACGAAGCTCGCCTGTTGGCAGCCTTCATTCAAACTTGTCACAGTTGTATAAAAAACAACATGAATATTATATAACTTGACCTTGGGATAAGGGGTGTGCGGTGGACCTTGACAAGTTGACATTGAGGTCAGTGGTGGAAGGTGGGTCGTGGATTTGATATAGCATGATATAGCATATTAAGATGAATGCATGTATGAAATATCAATGCGCTCCCTGAAAAGATAAGAAAAGAGAAAATTAAAATTTAACCCAGCGTAAGTTAGTGAACACTACTCAAGTTGGTGATTTTCTATAGCATGATAGCTATTCACATGAGGAATGCATGTATAAATGTGCTAAGTTTGTGACCTTGGCCTTGGCGAAAGGGGTGGGGGTTCTATAGCATGATAGCTATTCACATGAGGAATGCATGTATAAATGTGCTAAATTTGTGACCTTGGCCTTGGCGAAAGGGGTGGGGGGGTCATGGATTTGTTGTAGCACAATAGATTATCATCAGATGAATGCATGTATGAAATATGAAGGTGTTCCCTGTAAAGAAACAGAAGTTATAAAAAGACATTTACTCAAACGTTAAGTTTATGATGTTGATCTTGGGGAAAGGGGTGGGTCATGGATTTGCTGTAGCACAATAGAGGATCATCAGATGAATGCATGTATGAAATATCAAAGCGTTCAAAGTGTAAAGAAACGGACGTTACACAACATTTACCCCAATGTAAAGTTTATGAACATGCTAAGTTTGTGACCTTGACCTTGGGGTAAGGGTGGTGGGTTGTGGATTTGCTACAGCATGATAGTGTATCATCAGATGAATGCATGTATGAAATATCAAGGCGTTCCATGAAAGGAAACAGAAGTTATAAGACATTTACCCAACGTTAAGTTTATGAATGTGCCACAAGTTTGTGACCTTGACCTTGGGGTAAGGGTTGGGTGGTGGGTCATAGATTTGCTACAGCATGATAGAGGGTCATCTGAGGAATTCCTGTATGAAATAACAAGGTGTTCCATGAAAGGAAACAGAAGTTATAAGACATTTACCCAAAGTTAAGTTTGTGGATGACGCTGACACCGGCGTCGGCGACTGCGACGCCGCCGGGGGTATGCCATAAGCTCTTCTGCACTTCATGCAGGCGAGCTAAAAATGAAAAAAAAATCAGCAGATGACAAAAATGTAATTGGCCAATTCTATCATATGTAATGTTTGAGCATTATAGTAGTTAACAAAACTATTTGTAAATTACCCAAAATCAACCCAAATTCACCCAAGTACCGATATGACACCAAAATAATGGCCATCTGTTCAAACACCTGTGGTTTACAGAACTTATATTGAATAATAAAATACGCCAGTCGAATATGGGCCAGACAGCGAAGATAGTAAAACATGTCGCTGTCAAAAAGTTTCTCCTTCATATTATATCTTCAGCTAGTTTACATGATTAGGCTAATGGTCAAAAGAGATCAAGTAAAATAATAATGCATTGTAGTACTTATGAAAATGAAATTCCAACCATTACTACCAGTGGACCATAGAAATTGATCAAAAGTCCAACACTGTACTACATGTATTAATGTACAAGGTACCCATCATAATGCACAAAGTCCATCAATGTGCTATTAATGTACAAGGTACCCATCATAATGCACAAAGTCCATCAATGTGCTATTAATGTACAAGGTACCCATCATAATGCACAAAGTCCAACACTGTACTATTAATGTACAAGGTACCCATCATAATGCACAAAGTCCATAAATGTGCTATTAATGTACAAGGTACCCATCATAATGCACAAAGTCCATCAATGTGCGTGCTATTAATGTACAAGGTACCCATCATAATGCACAAAGTCCATCAATGTGCTATTAATGTACAAGGTACCCATCATAATGCACAAAGTCCATCAATGTGCTATCGGCGTACCAGTATCTGGCAAGGCTCAGGAAACGGGATGGGCGAGGCTCTGCCGAGCACATCCCGTTTCCGTGCCGCGCCAGATATTTTTTCCCATTCACGGCACTAACCTACTATTCTATTTATCCCGTCAACACCTACAAATGGCTGTAAAATGCAAAAATAGTATTGACTGGATATCAAAAATGTTTCACGGCACCGTGTTTCACGGCACATACGCACTGTGGTGACGGGATAAAAGAGGAATGAAGTCCAACACTTTACTATTAATGTACCAGTGAAACAGAACAAAGTCCAATAATGTACTATCAGTGTACCAGTGAAAAGGAACAAAGTCTGATATAATGTACCCATGGTTAACAAAGAATCATCACTGTATCAATGGTGTACAAGTACTCATGGTGTACAGTGACGAGTCGCTAGAAAGTACACCATTAGTATAGGGTCTAATGTGTAACTATCAATGTACTGTATCAATCTAGCTTAGAAAATCTCAGCTCTACGGATGTGTTTTACTATCTCATCTGTCTTTTATATTTTCTGTATCCATGAGAGCTGAGACCCTTATAGTGTAAAATTTAGTCACAATAACAGCCCAACTTGTCCTGGCTTTTCACTACACAGTTTGACGAGTGAGAAGTTTAACACTTCACAGTCCTGTTAAAAACGTTCATAGACCAATAATACACACAATGTAGGTATACATAGTTTGACATTGGTTATCCTTTTATTCCCATTTGTGTAGCAAAACACCAGGACAAATTGGGCTGTTATTGTGACTAAATTTTACACTATAAGGGTCTCAGCTCTCACGGTTACAGAAAATATAAAAGGCATGCAGATGAAATAGTAAAAAACATCCGTAGAGCTGAGATTTTCTAAGCTCCATGTTAGCTAGTATAGTGATAGATATTCTTTTTGTCTGGGAATTAACATCAAAATCCATTCCAGTTACTTAGGGGTGAAAGGTTAAATAAATCTAGTATACCTGACCATTGGGCCGGACGGCGCCCGGACAGAGGGGATTGTGGGGGTCATGGCGGGGAACCTCGTTCTCGGCGGGCTTCTCCACCTGTCCCTTCCATGGCCTCTTCATGCGGTGGGGGCACACCAGCACCCAGTCGTCACGCAGCGGGTTGTAGCGCACATGCTGGTTTTCTGTAACACATGCGGTCGCAATGGTGATGTTTTACACCTGTTTTGACAAGGGTTTGAACACATGGTCCGTATGTTGGTGTCATATGGGGATTTGGTGGATTTGGGTAGATTTTGGTGCAATAACTAATGCTAAAACGTTACACAAGACAGAAATCAAATATCTACACATTCACCGTTCCAAAGTTTCCCTTTTATACTGTCAAAATATCAAGGAATGAAAGCTTCAATATTTGGTAATTCAATTTCCAACCATATGCGTTGCTTTCAGATCGATTATATAATCCAGAGCTCCAGATAAGCTACGTATTTGCGTAAATACCCAATTAAAATTGCCAAAAACCAAATTTAAATCAGAAGTAACGAGTATCAAAAAGCGATAACAAATTTGTGGTACGTTTATCATGCTACAGAAAAAATGAACCAGACCTCAAATATAGCATATTTTTCTTATTTTCCATGAAAACACATCTTTGTATTTCATTAGAATTGTCTCCAAGGAGACAATTCTATCTAATGAAATGCCAAGACATGTTTTCATTTCTGAGCAAACTATTCAATAAGTGCTGTCTGTTGATGTGTAAATATTAGTGTAATTTTATTTTACCCAATTAAAATACTGAAATACCCAATTGCTTCAGATATGATGGAGAGAAACTATTCAATTACTAATTCCTTATCTGGAGCCCTGTAATCAATGTTCAACCAGAAACTTGGGTTCTATCCATTCAATCTACCGATAGAATATGTGAACTGCATTTATCAGGGCTCCAGATAAGGAATTAGTAATTGAGTATTGTCACTCCATTCTTTCTGAAGCAATTGGGTTTCAAAATTTAAATTGGGTAAAATAAAATCACACTACTGTTTACACATCAGCAGATGGCAATTATTGAATACAGTCGAACCTCCCCGAACGGCCACCTCTCTACAACAACACCCTCTCTGTAACAGCCGCTATTTTATATCCCAAATGGATGATTTCCTCCATATCTAACCCTTAGACTGCAGAGCACGAGATTTGTCGTCTGCTGTTGCTTTTGCCTTCTTTCTCAATAACTAGATGGCTGCGTCCTGCATGTCGCGCCTTGGGGCGAGGCATGGACACTAAAAAAAGAGATATAGTAGACGGAAAAACTTTAACCAAAAAACATTAACCGTACGTACGTACGTATGGACGGACGTACGCCAAAGTACCGACTATATCGCGCTTTCCGCAAACTGTCAGGACAAAAACTTTAACCAAAAATTTCAAAGTAATTATACCTTGACATTGGGCACAGGGGCTCACATACGTCTTTGGCATTTTGTATGTGACAGTTGAATCTGGTTTATAATACCCCTAATGTGAGTATTACGATATTTGTAATCCTATTTTAGGGGAAGGGGCCAAGTGACTTTGGTGTGGTATGGACCTGGCACCAGGTCAGGTTATTTTAATTTCAGGGCTGAATATATTTGTTCTCGATGTAAATATTCCGTTCTGATTTTGGAATTTTCCCCCCAATGCAACAGGTTAAAATGGGATCGAACCCGTTTGCCCGGCCTTACATGACCTTAGCTGTTGATAGGCCGTTAAACACTAATAAAGAAACAAAACCAAGTCCAAGAGTTGATAAACAGTGACTCAAAAGTACTAATTCAGCCATAATACATTGACATGCTCTAGTTTTTGTTTACATTTACGGTAACCGATTCTTTGTCAAAACGACATAATTATGAGATTAAAGCCACCTATACAATAAAGGGCAACGCGTGTACCGCATTTGCTGCGGTATATTTCATAAAAATATGCCATTCCATTAGCCAGATATTAAAGGAAATCTACTGTAAACACATCTAAAAAACATGACGTCATGCCGTTCGGAAACCATGTGATCCCCTCCCCCACCTTCTACTTCTGATTTCAATTGGGTTTTTGACAATTTTAATTGTGTATTTAAGCAAATACGCAGCTTATCTGGAGCTCTGTTTAAGACATTAAAACCCATACAATTGAACAATTTTCTAACGAGCGGAGATACATGAGTGGCACGCCATTTGACTGGATAGCAATTTTCCGGTGATTTGTCAAAATCAACTACGAAATTTTTTGCCATTTATATTGTGAATATTACACTTACCCAAATCCATGGAATTTTGTGTCATTTTCATCAAAATGATAAAAGTAAAAATGAATATATAAAGTTTAATATGATATTTATTAAACATGTTGACTGATATCAGTTGGTGTAGGTCATTTCTTATGAACTCAAGTCAACTTAAAATAAATACCAGCGCTCCAGGTAAGTTGCGTATTTGCTTAAATACCCAATTAAAATTGCCAAAAACCCAATTGAAATCAGAAGTAGCAAGTATTAAAATGCAATAAAGATTTTGCTGTAAGTTTATCTTGCTGCAGAAAACAATAAACAGACCACAAATATAGAATATTTTTCTTATTTTCCGTGAAAACACATCTCTGTGTTTCATTAGAATTGTTTCCAAGGAGTCAAATTCTAATGAAATGCCATTCATTTCCAAGCAAACTATTCAATAATTGCTGTCTGTTGTTGTGTAAACAGTAGTGTAATTTTCTTTTACCGAATTAAAATTTTGAATTACCCAATTGCTTCTGAAAGGATGGAGTGACAAGATAAGATAAGATAAGATAAATTTTATTTAACGTCGGCAAGATATATAACAAGTAACATAAGTTCTCAAGAACTTTTGAACCGACACATATAAACAGATAGGACAGTACAAAACAGCACAAGTTTGGACAGCACAATTACATGTAACATGAATATCACAATTAAGTTTGGTTCAAAAATAAAAAAATATAAAAAATAAATAGTACAATATAGCACAATTTTGGACAGCACATTTAAATAGAACATGAATATCACAATTAAGTTAAATTTAAATAAAAATGGATAAAAAAACGACAATTTTAACAAAACCTGATATAAATAATGCTCACTCAACGGCTATGGCAAAACTAGTTGTTTCATCTAGAAGTTTGCACAGGCTGAGCATTTACAGTCAGTGCCGCTCCAGGATGACATTAACTGCTAAACTGATTGAGATTTGTAATCTTTCTGAAGTCTTCGGGTTGGGAGATCCATAAAACTGGCGCTGCATATCTAAAGGAGTTCTTGCCGTATCTGGTTGAGTTCACCTGAGGTATACTTAGAATATGTTGAGTACCTAAAACTGTATTTATTCTCTCGTTTGTGGATAAGATCTGTTAAAACTGGCGGAGCCAGATCATGAAAGATTTTGAAAGTTTCTATTGCAACCACACGCATTCTTCGAATGTGTAAGGTTGGCAATTTAGCTTTCAGCAAAAGATCATTATATGAAAGATTGTAATCATTATACACAAATCTAAGAGCCCGTTCCTGTTCAGTTTTGAGAGATCTTTTCCAATACGTTTGAGAATATTAAGTTGCTGTGCTGCTTTCTTCAGAAGCTTAGAGATATGACCATCAAAATTTAATTTGAAATCAATGTCTACACCTAATAATTTTACAACTTCATCACAAGAGATAGTTACTTCCCCTATTTTAAATGCAGGTGATCTATCAGCCGTTTTCTTCCCAACTGCTATGGCCTGAAACTTGTCTGGGTTTGCCTGCATGCAGTTAAAATCAAACCATTCAATAAGGACTTTACTCTCGGATTCTAAAACATTTGTAAGTTCATCAAAATTTGGTGAGTTAAATGAAAGTGTGTTATCATCAGCGTAATTATACAATGTTCCTTTTTTAATAAAATAAAAAATGTAATTTATAAAAACATTAAAAAGAAGTGGTCCGAGAATGGAGCCTTGGGGAACCCCCTTCTTCAGATTTGCCCATGTACCAACAATATCCCCAATTTTGATCTGCTGTTTCCGCCCGGACAAATAACTATTCATCATACAAGTTGAGTTATCTGACAGACCATATGCAGATAGTTTATTGATTAGGATATTGTGTGGTAAACAGTCAAATGCTTTAGAGAGATCCATTAAAATTGCCGCTACAAATTCATTTTTATCTAGAACTTGTTTCCAGTCTTCTAAAAGTTTTAAAAGAGTTGTCTGGCATCCGTGTCCCTTACGAAAGGCGCATAGAAAGTTATCAAAAATGTTATCAAAAAAATCTGACAGCTGATCTGATAAAACTTTTTCAAAAATTTTGGAGGTCATAGGTAGAATGCTTACAGGCCTGTAATTAGTCTTTGACAATACTCAATTACTAACTCCTTATCTGGTGCCCTGAAATACCAATATTATTCCATCCTCTAAGTAGAAAATGTTACTTACAATCTAAATATTACCTACTTTCTAGCTCCCAACTCCATAATTGTCAAGTCCAACCAAAGGTCCAGAAATAAAACTGAGAATAGTTTATCTATCTTCTCAGGTCAACATGTGTTCTGATAATACCTAGTCATACTAGTTACTGATTGGTCAATCCATAAAAGGTATGACAGGAGGAGGGTCTTACCCAGAAGACCCCATTAACTCTTTGCATGCAGGGAAATTTGTGGGCTATAAATAGTTAAAAAAATAGCAGATGACAATTCATTATTATTTCTCCTTATAAATGTCATGAATATGTCTTGGAATTTCAATATAATTCCTTTGGTGATATTTTCACCACTAGCATGCAAAGAGTTAATTGCCAAGATATGGTAGGATGTTACATGTGGCTGTGACTGGAGAAATGGGGCTTATCGGTTTTGTAACCAGTATAGACCAGATCAGCCTCGGATCAGGATCTTCACTGTTCCCTATTTCATCAATGAAACAAAATTCACCCTTCTAACAAGCAATATAGAGCATTATCATGCTACAGGAGTGTGCTATTTGATGAGGAATTACACTGGTCAAAAATCCCATAGGCCCTATTTCTACAGGCACAGCCAAATATTGATTTTATTATGGAAAATGAGTTCTCTATGGGAATTTAACATAGGGGAAAATGTGGAACATTTTGGAAATTGATTCTGAAACCTAGCTAGGTAGCTTGGAAATGATCTAAGGTTACATTTTGAAAATCGGTCCACTATTTTTTAAATTAGAAAAAAATCCCCATGTTAAATCCCCATAGACATCTTCACTCTTGTGAAGATGTCTACACTGTATGGGGATTAAACATGTGGAAATTATTGTGTTTTTTTGCAACAAAATCAATATTGGACAAAATTTCCCAAAAATTGTTTTTGCATTGTTTATATGGCCGTAAAATTTGGGCAGCTTTCGTGAAACAGACTTCTTTTTAGTAAGGCTGGGTTTGGTATGCAGGTAAACAGCATCTTTCATGAAATAATTAGCACTGTGTAATGTGGCTGTGACTGGAGAAATAGGGCTTATGGGTTGACCAGTGTCAATCCTGATTAAATAGAACAGAACAGTGAAGATCCTGATCAGACTGTGCTGGTGCACATGATCATCTGTAGCCTATTTCACTAACATTGCAAAGTATACTTTCCTAGCAAAGTATACTTTGAGGGATACATTTTCAATTTTAGGATAAATTTATTAATTTTTATTATACTGAATTTATTACATTATCCCAGCTAATTTGGCATACTTTTAATCATGAAATATATGCAGTCGTTAGTTCTATATGAAATAATGTATTTCAGGAAAAATAAATGATTACTCCCTCAAAGTATACTTTGCAATGTTGGTGAAATCGGCTACAGCACCTAATAAAATATCACACTCCTGTAGCCCGATTCATCATTGCGATCTATATTGCTTGTTAGAAGCATGATGGGTGTTTCATTGATGAAATTGCAAACAGCATAGATCCTGATCAGACTGTGCAGATGCACAGGCTGATCTAGATCTACACTGGTTTCAAAACAGATAAACCCCATTTCTCCTGTCACAGCCACATTTCTCAATGACCAGGATGCCCCCAGGTGCATTCACAGCATGGTGGGTCATTTAATATCCATTCCAGAAACACACAACTGACCAGTGTCTCTTTCTTTCCCTCAGTATAAATGAATGGCAAAATGAACAAAGGACAACATCCCATTTCTACATCTGGAGAACACAAGTGAAAAAGCCCCAGACCAACAGCTAGGGCCATATACAGATGTCTCATCCGACAGTCCAGTGGGATGGAAATACAGTGAAAATATTTTTGATGCCTAAGGCGAGGTTTGAACCCACAACCTCTGGATTGGAAGTCAGGTGTTCTAACCCCTAGGCCACAAACCATCCCTGCTTTTAATATAGATGGACATTAGCTGCACGTGTTCCGCTTTATAGGCAATAGGTTGCACTATATCGCTACACCACGGTCAATGATATAAATTTGCGGAACAAAGTTTGCATTTTGTGCACTGAAGTATAGAACTACTCTGCAGTTTGTTGACGTTCATACTTCGCTATATTGTTATTAAGAGAAAATTCTACAATACGAGACGAAAACATTATCATAAATTCACCTAATATTTAGCATGAATTAGCAAAAATCTTAGGTCACTCTCCATGAAATAGAAAGTAAACAAAGAATACTTCAAATACAAATTTGGAAATACTACACCATCGACATGCTTATGTAATGCAATGTAATGTACCAGTAATTAGAGTTATGTACTTGGAACTATATGGACATACATTTTGTGGGAACCAGGGGCCCGTTTCACTAAACTTCGTACGACTAAAATGTTATTAAGTGAAAATTTAGGATCGTCTAGAAATTTCAATTGATCATTTACAGACTATAACAATTTTGCACTTACAAAGTTTAGTGAAAAGGCCCCCAGGTCAAAACGGCCCCAGTCCAAAACGGCCCACTTTGTCCAAAACAGCCCCAGTGTTGACCAAAACGGCCCCAGTGTTCTGACCAAAACGGCCCCAGTCATGTACTGTATATTTTATCTTATATTGTATCACATAGTTGACATAATGTTGATGTGATGTGCTGTAGTCCATGTAATGAAGAATGTGTAATCAAGTTCCCCTAGCATCCTGCAGGAAGTAATTAGCACCTACCGGTACTTACTATAATCAGAGTATGACTATTTGCCTTTGACAGGCAATTTCCAGGTGAATAGCTCAGCACTGTGGAACATTGAATATCCATTTTAGACTGGCTACCAGTTGAATGATCCACTGGGTTTGATGGGGTATGACTAAAGTGTGCATTATTGGAGATAGGAATCTTATATGTTATATATATCTTCTAAATAAATGCTTAAAATTCATGTTTTTCTTGTTGTATATATTAAATTTAATATATATTTATGTCAAGATGAATGCGCATGTTTAATGTGGATTTTGTATCAATATTATAAAAATATCTGTACCTATCGAAAATATAATACAGCCGCAGTGAAAATTCAGGGGGCGAAATGGAGTTTTAAATTGCATAGTATATGTTCTAAACAAATGCATAAAATTCGTGTTTTTCTTCTTGTATATATTATACTATTTATACTATATATTCCAAGTCATGGTGAATATGCATGTGTAATGTGGATTTTGTATCAATAATATAAAATTGCAAATATGTTAACGGCGGCGGCGGAATGGAGATACGCTGGGTGAAATGGAGTTGTATATGTATTATATCTTCCAAATAACGGCATAGTTTTTCTTGTTGACACACTCTACATATACAAATGTACATACATACAGTATATAGTCAAATCATGTCATATGTGTAACATGGATTTTATACCAAGAATATAAACCATTCTATCGAAAAATGGAGTTTTAATTGTCATATATCTGTGACTGTCCCGCGTGGTCGGGTGTGGTCTACGTCGGCTTGGATCCGTGGGTGAAATTTATTGTAGTACTCACCCTATAGCTGGGATGTCTATTACCTGGTTGAATGTTAAACGGGGAATTCAGCATCAAGCGGTAGCACCCCAGCTTACAGAGAGTGAGTCTTAATCTGACATGCAAATCAAACAATAAATGAAATCATCTAATTGAGATAAGTTTGACACTTTGACAGAGTAGCTTCCTGACAGTCAAACATTGCATTTTGAAAACAATACATTCACAGTGACCAATGCTTAGATAACATAGGGGCTTTTGGCATCTGATCTTATCAATAGTATATTTGTTTGCAGTTAGAGTAGATATTATCCAACTTTCCTACTAATCTTAATCAAACAAGTTATTATGTTTTGAAACCTATCTGCTCATATGAAAATGCAGCTTATACAATAATAGAAATATGTACATGAGAAAACACACATAATGTTGAAATAATGTGGTCACACGGTGACATATCTTCTAAATAGAAGCATCAAATGCATAATGTTCTTGTTGTACATGTGGCTATGACTGGATGAGGAATGCCAATGTGATAAACATAAAATATTTTCAAGCAATCAAATCCTGTGTGGGCTTTAGTGCGGGAACTATCTAAACCGGACATCGATAAATTACTTTTGTTTTTGTTCTGTTCACTTAACCCTTAACTTTTCGTCTGCTGTTTATTTTTCATTTTTCTTATCAAAAATATGCTTCGACAGCACTTTAGAATCATTTCCAATGGAAATGATTCTAAAATGCTGCCAAACCATGTTTTCATTTAGAGGAAATACAAAATAAGAAACAACAGCAGACGACCATTTTCGGTTCCCGCCTTCTAAGGGTTAAATATCTTAAATTTATCATATGCCAGATTGACAGCGATGTCCATGGGTGTCTTGTGTACGCAGGTTCCATTGTATTTGTTTCGGGACTACATTTTACTGCCCGAACATGGACTGGATCGTTTGGCGCCTTATTTATATGACGTTAAACATGTACCAATACACCTATAAAACTCAATTCTGGAGAAATATAAAGAATATGCGGTATGACAAATATGTTCTTGTCACTACAAAGACTGCGCCTCGGGTGAATAGATTCAGACGGGCAATACGACACCACATTAACTGTGTAGAATCACAATAACTTATATAATCTATAACATATATTCATGTCATGGTGAAGTCATAGTTAATTCACATGTGACAAACACAAATACAAGTGTACCTTCAATCAATCAAATCCAAATGTGGACTTTATTGCAAATTACAGTGGGACCTATCTGAACTGGACACCGATAAATCACTTTTTTATTTTGTTAGGCTTCACTGTCATTTATATCCGATGATAATATGTCTGTTCGCTTAAAGTTGTCATATGCCAGATTGGCAGCGAGACATCTCTGAACCAGATATCTTAGGAACTTCCGCGGGTGTCTGGTGTGGGCAAGTTCCATTGTACTTGTATCGGGACTACATGTGCATGTAACATATTAATGCTCAAACGTGAACTGGATCGCATTAAAAATGCCAGTTATGGGACTTAAGTAATTTGCAGAACCATACTATGCGACTTGATCAGGTACTACACTCCCGCCTGCGATTCTCTTACCAAGAATTGCAATCCAGCGGTCCTTGAATTGCAATTCGTCCCCTCTTTCGCTATTTGCGGTAAAAACTTACCGTATCATCGTATAGTACAGTTTGTTTACATTATACAAACGTACTACACAAATATTATACAAATATACGATATCCGTTCGTATATACGATATATCCGTACGCCGATATGGTATGAATATACAGTGGGTCATCGTGCGGTTAAAATATACCGATGCACCGGTTCATTTCGCATGTAAACATCCGGTTTTCATTTTGATCATCTGCCACATTTTTAAGTTTTTCAAAATGAATAAATTTTCAGTTTTACGATACAGAAACAATTTAAAACTGAGGATTGTGAAGTACGGTATCACAGTGCATATACATATGTGTTCAATACAGTAATTCATCAGTAATTCATCATTGTACTCCGCACCACCGCCGGGGACACAAAACAATGATCCCCCACACACACCAGCCATCTACATTTGGCGTCCTAAAAGTTCCGGTCTATATCCCACAGTGGGAACAATGTGTATCACCACCACCACCAGTTTTTGTCTATGACTACACTACACCCCCCCCCCCCCACCACCACTCACCACTTCTGTCTGTGGCCGACTGATCAAGTGCTAAACTAGTCCTGGTGCGATGGCTGACTGATCAAGTGCTATACTAGTCTTGGTGCGATGGCCGACTGATCAAGTTCTAAACTAGTCGTGGTGCGATGGCCGACTGATCAAGTTCTAAACTAGTCATGGTGCGATGGCCGACTGATCGAGTGCTATACTAGTCCTGGTGCGATGGCCGACTGATCAAGGGCTAAACTAGTCTCGGTGCGATGGCCGACTGATCAAGGGCTAAATTAGTCCTGGTGCGATGGCCGACTGATCGAGTGTTATACTTGTCCTGGTGCGATGGCCGACTGATCAAGGGCTAAACTAGTCCCGGTGCGATGGCCGACTGATCAAGTGCTATACTAGTCCTGGTGCGATGGCCGACTGATCAAGTTCTAAACTAGTCCTGGTGCGATGGCCGATTGATCAAGTGCTATACTAGTCCTGGTGAGATGGTCGACTGATCAAGTTCTAAACTAGTCCTGGTGCGATGGCCGACTGATCAAGTTCTAAACTAGTCCTGGAGCGATGGCCGATTGATCAAGTGCTAAACTAGTCCTGGTGCGATGGCCGACTGATCAAGTTCTAAACTAGTCCTGGTGCGATGGCCTACTGATCAAGTGCTAAACTAGTCCTAGTGCGATGGTCAACTGATCAAGTGCTAAACTAGTCATGGTGCGATGGCCGACTGATCAAATCACATGCCATAATAACTAGATGGCCATGGCCTGCATGTCGTGCCCGCCGAGGCATTTGATAGTACAAACAATTTTTTTATTGCAACAAAGCTTTAGCCCGTTGACGTAAAAACATGCCGCACCCGCCGAGGCTTTGATAGTATACCCAAAAATTTAACTTTAAACTAAAAAACACTTTAACCAAAAACTTTATCCTGAATGCACACCAATGTGCTGACTATATCGCTCTGTCTGCAAGCGGGCCCAACAAAAACTTTAAGGGAAATTTCAAAGTAATTTGACCGTGACATTGGGCACATATAAATAATAATGAAAATGTGGGTGACAAATACACAGTATGTGAAGTTTCGAGTGAATTGGTGAAGCGGTTTCAGAGATATAGTGTTCTTAAAGGTACATGCCCACTCAGTAGGCACAAAATGTTCTTTATATCAGAGACATCATCCGAGACATTTTCGGGCAAAATAAACATTAATTCACCATTAATACACATATTTATTGGCATTATTATACATTTTATAAATTTCCACACTGCTATCAGGGGCGATAACCGTGTTTCCTTAAAATGTTACCAAGACATTACTATTTATTTTTTGATGTGCAATGATCATACTTTATAATCTGTCGAAAACATTATTTTTTCAGGGAATCACATTTAATTAGTATAAGTAATTAAAAAATAGCATGCCCCATTTGCCTATGAAAATAGCCTGATATCACCGCGTGTCACTATCAGTGAAATAAACATTACTAAATGATTATATCCATATAACGGGCACTCGTAATGTTTAGAACTGGTGGAATAGCGACAAAATTATACACTTATTTAATTCCTACAAATAACTGAGAATACACATAACTTTAATTGTTGTGCATACTGAGTGGGTATGTACCTTTAATTAGCATAAATAATAAAAAATATCATGCCTCATTTGAATATGAAAATAGCTTGATAACTCTGCTAGTCATTATCAGTAAAATAAATATTACTAAATGATTATATATGGATAGCGTTCACACGTAATTTTTAGAACTGGTGGAATAGTGACACAATTATACACTTATTTAATTGCTATAAAGAACAGTTTGTGCCTACTGAGTGGGCACATACCTTTAAAAACTTTAACCTTAAATCAAAAAAATTTAACCGGATGCACGAAGTGACGTACATATGGATGTACGTACGTATGTAGGCCAATGTGATAACTGTATCACACTGCCCACATGCAGGCATCTCAAAAACTTTGAGGTAAATTTCAAAGTAATTTGACCTTGATGTTGGGCACAGGGATTGCAGGGGTTGAACATAGAATGAAAATATGGATGATGATAAACACACATGTGAAGCTTCGAGTGAATTGGTGAAGCTGTTTCTGAGATATAGTGTTCTTAAAAACTTTAACCTACGGTAAATAAAAATCAGATGGCCATGACCCGCATGTCGAGCCCACCGAGGCATTTGCTGGTCTCGGGGTATATTTATTTGAAGTTTGAATTAAGGTATGTAAAAGCTTTAACGCAAATTTGAAAGTCATTTGACCTTGATCTTGGGCATGTGGGTCGCATGCGTGGGCTATAATATGAAAATATGGATGATAATAAAAAATTATCTGAGTAAGTGTTGTGGAGATATAAGGTATGCAAAAACTTTAACACAAATTTCAAAGTAATTTGACCTTGACCTTGGGGCACAGGGGCCGCATGAGTGTGACACAGAATGAATATATGGATGATGACTAATAAGCATTTGATGTTTCAAGTCAATGTGACTTAGGATATGGTATTTAAAAACATACACCGATTTCGAACGGACTGACGCACGGACACCATTGTGATCACTAAGTCTCGCTTTCCGCAAGCAGGCTCGGCAAAAAACTACGGATGGACGTCAATGCGCAGACTATATCGCACTGTCCGCAGGCGGTCGCGACAAAAAATTTCCAACCCCTTTTTAAAGGTGCATGCCCACGCAGTAGGCTAAAAATGCTCTTTATGGGAATTAAATAAGTGCATAATTGTCACTATTCCCCTAGTTATAAACATTACGAGTGCCCGCTATACAGATATAATCATTTGGTAATATTTATTTTACTGATAGTGACGCGCGGTGGTATCGGCATTTTCATGTGCAAATGGGGCATGATATTTTATAATTATTTATACTAATTAAATGCATCAACTGAAAACAAAATTGACAGATTATAAAGTATGATCATTGCACATCAAAAAATAAATACAGAGAATAAATAGTAATGTCCGTTAACATTTTAAGGAAACACGGTTATCATCCCTGATATCAATGTGGAAATTTTCTTCTGATATAAAATGTATAATAATGCCAAACAATACGTGGGTAATGGTAAATGATTGTTTATCTGGCCAGAAAATGTCTCTGATGATGTCTCTGACATAAAAAACATTTTGTGCCTACTGAGTGGGCATGTACGCTAGCCCACACTGTCCCGTGAGACCTATGCATGTGTTAAGTTTCATAAAAAATGTTGCAAAGGGTGTTCGCGTTATGCTCCGAACAAATCAGTGCGCGAAAAAACAAAGGGAGATAACTAAACTAGAAAATGTGTTCATAGAACATAGATACCCCACATATCGCTTTGATAGTAAACAAGGCAAAATTCCAGTGTCCAAAAGGGAGAGATAATCCATGACACGGGGTTCGAATCAAAAATCAAAAGAAACTTTCCGCATCTACTCATCATAAGGAAGCTACATCAAATTTCAGTGCTGTAGCTATCACAAAAGTTTTACGAGAGAGTACAAGGCAAAATTTTCAAATTCTAAAAATAAATAAAAAAAAGGGGGAGATAATCCATGATCGGGGGTCGATCAAATAAACTTTGCAAAATGATACTCATATAGGAAAAGCTACTTACCAAGTTTTCAGGTGTGTGCTATTAGGGTTTCAAAGTTTTACGGTACAAGCATAAATGGAAAATTCTAACTTGAATAAGGGGAGATAATCAATGTCCAACGGGGGTCGATCGATCAAACATGCATGTACAAAAGTTTAGGTCTGTAGCTATTACGGTTTAAAAGTTTTACGATGTTACTAGGTTGGTGACGGACGGTAAAGAACAGACAAGGGTAACACTAAATGCCCCCTCCTATCGTGGTGGGGCATAAAACTTAGTGAGGCAAAAGTTGTCTATACAAGTACTTACTTTATATCAGTTTACACATCAGACGATGAATGAACTTTATTTCTGGTGTAGTGTAGAATATTAAAGTTATTCATTATGTTCAATTGTGCTGCTTTGACATGAGTGAAATTAAACCATGCATGACTTGATCAGGAAGATAACCACAGTCAAGCACGCAATATTCAGATCACGTTGTCGGTTCTTATCCAGTACGATTTCTGTCACTGTGCACAAAATCAGAATCCAAACATTGTCGCAAATTAATTCTCTATGTTGGTGTTACGTTAGAACAAATTGTCACTTAGTAGTATTATCCAATGTGGGTTGTAATCTCTTGTTTTCTCTAAATAGAATGAGTCAACTCCTGTAGCTGCTATCTGATAAAAAATGTTAAAGGTTCTGTCAGCGCCTCACATATTGATTTCTTAATATTCCACCATTTTGATTCCAAGTACCAGAATAATGATGTTTTCATGACGGTTCGTAGTGTTATCTGTCAGATTTCCTGTTGTTTAGTTGATCAAATGATGGACAAATTTGTGTCCGCTATGTCGCCAAGAGCATAATCTGTGATGTTTTTTGACTGTATTAATTTGGCATAACTTTAGCTTGTGAATTTTTGGCAGTTGAATAGATTGGTCAGTAAGCTGAGGAATAGGAATTTTACCCCCCGCGTGGGCCCAGGTACCCTAAAATATGTACAAATTTCCAAGTGTGTGGCTAGTGACTTGGACTCTTGGTTTAGCGCGGAGCGGCATCATGATCGTGAATTTGTCACAGGTGGTGAGGTCCATTGGCGCATTTGAGTGTGTGAAATGTGAAGCAGATCCAGAGCAAGGAAATTGAAGTTATAACCGATTTTCTGATGTTCAGTTTTGTAAGAGACTACCTATACTCGAATTAAACGCCCCGGAGGCGTTTACATTTTACAAAAGTGGTAGGGGGGGGTGGCGTTTATTAGCCAGTAAAAAAAAAAAAAAAAAAAAAGAAAAAAAAAAAAACAATTACCAGGACCACCAATTTCAAACACCAAATAAAGATTTAAGATATTTGTGTTTGAAATTGGCGGTCATTTGGTAAAAAAAAAAAAAAAATTTTGGGGGGGGGGGGGGGGGGGGGTTTATTAGCCATTAAGAAAAAATAATAAAATAAAAAAAAAAAGGATTTTTTTGTTTTTTATTTGGGGGGGGGGGGGGGGGGGCCGTTTATTTAGGCAGGGGGGTTAAGCCAATGTTATACGGTATGTATGTGACGTTATCGAGATCAGCGGGGATTTTGTCACAGCATTTGAAATATTAAGTATTTTTCATGAAAGAAATAGAAGTTAACATTATTTCTCTGATTGTTAAGTTTTGTAAAGGACTAAGTATGTGACCTTGTCCTAGGGGCAGCGGGGGTTGGACACTCGTAGATTTGTGACAGGCCTGATAGTACAAACTTGAGGAAGCAAAGTGAAAAATAATAAGAATTTACATGAAGGAATAGAAGTTATAATTATTTCTCTGATGTTATGTTTGTAAGAGATTTTGACCTTGACCTTGGATCAGCGGTGGTTGACGGTCAAGGATTTTGCACAGCATGCCATGTAGTAGAGCTTACTGGAATGCATGTTTGAATTATTACAGCATTTTGGATGAAGGAAATAGATAGTTATAACAATATTTCTCTGATGTTAAGTATTGTTAAAGCGACTATGTATTTAGACCATGACCTGGGATCTGGGGGCGTTGGACGGTGTGATTTGCACAGCATGGTAGTAGAGCTTACGGAATGCATGTGTGAAATAATTAAGCATTTTATGGATGAAGAGAACTAGAAGTTATAAACAAATTTCTCTGATGTTAAGTTTGATAAAGAGTATTTGACCTTGACATTGGATCAGCGGGGGGGTTGGATACGGTCATGGATTTTGAACAGCATGGTAGTAGAGCCTGTACAGGATGCATGTGTGAAATATTAAGATTTTAGATGAAGGAAATGAAGTTTATAACATATTTCTCTGATGTTAAGGTTTTGTAAAGAGATAAGTATTTGCCTTGAACCTTGGGATTGCGGGGTTGGAGTCGTGATTGGCACAGCTGGTAGTAGAGCCTTACAGGAAGGCATGTGTGAAATATAAGCATTTTAGTATGAAGAAATACGAAGTTATAACAAATTATTTCTCTGATGTTAGTTTAGTTAAGAGACTAAGTATTAGGACCTTGTCTTGGATCTGCTGGGGGTGGACGGTCGTGGATTTGGCAACAGCATGGTAGTTGAGCCTTAAGGAATGATGTGTGGAAATATTAAGCATTTTAGATGAAGGAAATAGAAGTTATAACAATATTTCTTGATGTTAAGTTTAAGGGACTAAGTAATTGACCTTGACTTGGGATCTGCGGGGGTTGGGCGGTCGTGGTTTGCACAGCATGGTAGTAAGTAGAGCCTTACAGGATGCATGTGTGAAATATTAAGCATTAGAGAATGAAGGAAATAGAAGTTATAACATATTTCTCTGTTGTATAAGTTTTTGTAAAGAGTATTTGACCTTGAACATTGGGATCAGCTGGGGGTTTGGTCGGTCATGGATTTTGCACAGATGGTAGTTAGGCCTTACAGGAAAGAGGATGGGAAATATTAAGCATTTTAGATGAAGGAAATAGAAGTTTTAACAATATTTTCTCTGTGTTAAGTTTTGTTAAGAGATAGTATTTGACCTTGACCTTGGGATCTGGGGGGTTTGGACGGTCGTGTGGATTTGGCACAAGCATGGTAGTAGAGGCCTTACAGGAAAGGCATGTGTGAATATTAAGCATTTAGATTGAAGGAAATAGAAGTTATACAAAATTCTCTGATGTTAAGTTTTGTAAAGTGAATAAGTATTGACCTTGACCTGGGGTCTGCGGGGGTTGGACGGTGTGGATTTGGACAGCATGGTTGTAGAGGAGTTCAGGAATGCATGAGTGAAATATTAAGCATTTTAGATGAAGGAAATAGAGTTATAAAATATTTTTTCCTTGATGTTAAGTTACGGACTAAGTAATTGACTTGACCTTGGGATCTGCGGTGTTTGGCGGGTCGGTGGATTTGGCACAGCATGGTAGAGAGCCTTACAGGATTGCATGTGTGAAATTCAAGGCATTTTTCAGATGAAGGAAAGTAGAAGTGTATAAACAATATTTCTTGATGGTTAGTTTTATACGTACGAGGGCGGACGGGACGAACGGACGACGCAGGACGGGACGAGACGGACGGACAACCTGGATCAGTATACCCCCCTCAACTCGTTGCGGGGGGTTAATGAAGTGACCTCTATGGTGAATAAGTGTGTATTTGGTGTCCGGTTTTGCTCAGTTGGTAGGCCGATGGTGTGTTGTTGGTTAAACCAGAGATCCCCGGTTCGATTTCGGGCCTGGTGCGCATCTTTCTCCCTGTGGACATATAGGCCCAACGTAGTTTCGGGAAGTAACACTCTGCAGCCTACTCCCGCAATGTCCGTACCGAGAGTTTTGGTTGCTCTCGTAGTTTTCCCCTGCAATAGTACCAAATCACATCTGATTTGCACTGTACCTGTTAATGAGACATATTTTTCTGTAGTTTTTCAATTGAAGAAATGTCGTATTATACTTATTCATTTTGTGTAAATAAGTACAGGAAAAATATGTCACAATTAACAGCTAAAACGCGAATGAGATTCCGACCCCCCCAATTCGGTATCTGCAGGAAAACCTATGGCGCAGCGTTACTCTGGGTGCGGACGATAAGTTGGATTATTCTGTTGCCCAACGAAGGTCGGACGATGATAAATACTCCCAAAATTGTACCCAACATATGGGAATTCGGTAGACAAAAATTACATGGAAATCGAGGAAAATTTCAATTTTGGCGAAGAAGAAGAGAAGTGTCACAGTACGCAACTGACTATGGGGTTGAAGTGTGTATGATTTGTGCACTTGTTAGCTTGCTCGTAGAGCATGGGCATGGTTACGGTAAAACATGAGGTCCTGTTCGATCCGGGCCGTTATTTATCTTTCTCACTTGTGACACAAGTAAAGTTTATTTGAAAGAAAGGCTGATGACGGAAATACATTTAGCTTCACAAAAATTTGATTCGGGCCAATAGAAATAACAGCCAGAAAAACAGAACGTTGCAGTAATCGAAATCTAATTCCAAAACTAAATTTTAATTTTTTTTTATGATCAGGTTTCGAAAATTAAAATTCTTTTCTTTTAAAATTATTATCAATATGTTCACCATCTATATGGTTAATATGCAATTACAGTCTCTTGCAGCTTGAAATTGAAGGAACCTTATGAAAAGTTGTGTTGATCTCCAGAAATTGTTCCATGACGACTATAGGATCGCGTCGAAATAATGGAAAACGGACTTTGATACCGACGAAAAAAGTAAACGAAAGGCAAATTGATGCTTTTGAGTTTTGCAATATGATACAAGACAAAACTTATAATTTGATTTTATAATGAGAAATAAATATATTGTGAGATGGGTGGATGTTATTACTGTGTTCTTGATATTCGGACGGTTAGTGACGACATTTTTTTTTTGTCAGAAATTGTCAAGGTCAAGTTTCACTGTTTGTCTCGCAATACCGTCCGATTTATATTTGGCCCGCACCAAAAAAACAGATCACCAATAATGCGACTTTCTAGTCCACTTTGAATGAAATAGATGGATAAAATTTTGGATTGGTACACGGATACGTTTTAGTCAATATTTTGATTTTATTGCCGCATTGGTAAGCAGTGCGGTCCGTGGTTTGACGCGAGCGCAGGTAAGCGGTCATTCTTTTGCAGCTTAAAGAAAAAAAAGGAGCGTAAACTGCACTTTATAAGCGGAGCGCCGCACTAAACCTGCGCTCTATAAGTAATGGCAATTCGCAACAACCTCTTTGGACGCCCCAGTACATGATTACAGTCTCGATTGGGTTCAATTGCAATTAATGGGAACGCGAATTGCAATCCTGCGCTCCAGGAATTGCAATTAGCCAGGTAAGAGAACCGCAGGCCACTCTGTAGACTAGTCACAAATGCCCGTGTGTTCAGCAACAGTCACAAACCAGGGGCCTCAAACGCAACAGCTAAACAAATGGTGTTTTCATGGAGCGAAGGATAATCATATATAGTATATACGTGCATAAGGTAATTTAGGTTACAATATCCTGAGTAATTCCTGATCAGACGGGCAGCCGTTTCTTTGTGTTAAAAATATCATGTAGATCATGATCAGATCGGGCAGCCGTTTTTGTGTTAAAAATATCAATGTAGATCATGATCAGACGGGTAGCCGTTATTTGTGTTAAAATATCAATGTAGGTTCATGATCAGACGGGCACGTTTCTTTGTGTTAAAATATCAATGTAGATCATGTTCAGACCGGGGCAGCCGTTTCTTTGTGTTAAAATATCAATGTAGATCATGATCAGACCGGGCAGCCGTTTCTTTGTGTTAAAATATCATGTAGATCATGATCAGACCGGGTAGCCGATTTCTTGGTGTTAAATCTCATTGTAGATCTATCGATAAGGACCGGTAGACGTTGCTTTGTGTTAAAATATCAATGTAGATCATGATCAGACCGGGCAGCCGTTTCTTTGTGTTAAAATATCATGTAGATCATGATCAGACCGGCTCTAGATAAGGATGTATTAATTGAGTATTTTTACTCCATGATATTTTTGGGAATTTCAATCATTATCAATTGGGTACCTTAAACGTTACCCATTGTGTGTAAATTGACAATATTTTAAGTGTTGGTTTTTAAAACTAATTAGAAATTATTTTTAATTGGCCTTTGGCTGCGTTCTTTTTTCTCCAAGTTTTGTTGGACATATTTACCGCGGTCTGTCAAATCTTAAACAATAACATCAGAAAGTATATCGAATGAAAAGAAACTTGAGTCTATTTGCAACGAACTCGGACGGTTTCGCATCACAAGTTTCGGACCAGGGTTGGAGTCGCCATATCCTATTTTTTTGGGTTTCACATCTCAATAGCAATTACATAGCGTCGTCACCTGCGAACACTCGTGCGTATTAAATGGCAGAAAATGTCCATAACAATCGTAATCGACGGAGCCGGAAATTAATATGAAGTGCTCTTTCACAATATAGTTACATTATGGAAGAGTAAGATAATGGGATGACGCTGATTTTGTGCCAAAATTGGAATTTTTTGCAGTTTTGTCCAACAATTAGGAAGGAAGTACGCGGTTAATGAAAAAAAATAGGGGTTGTATTTCTCGACCATTTTTTTGGTGTATTGGGACTTTCTTAGGGGTGACCATTCCCCAGAAATGGAAAATTATTATGGTTATGTGTGACGTCGATTTTTGTGCCAAACTTGTTTTTTCAGCAGTTTTAGAACCATAACGGGTGATGAATTCGAAAATATGTAATTAACATTTTTTTGACCTTTTTTTCTGTATTTGAGGGCTTTCAGGGGCGGACAATCCCCCAAAAATGACAAAAATCTGGTATCTCGACTCACATCCTCTATATTCTTCATGCTCTTGGTGTCTAATGATGATGGTTGCGGGCGCTGAGCTCGCTTATGATGGTCGCCGAACATGATTTGAGGTCACTGTCATAAGTTAAAGGTACGAGGTCACCACGAGGTCACTCGAGGTCACAAATGGACAAGAGATGAAACTGGTCAAGTAGCTGAAACTCGTATACGGGCCAGTTTTGTATGGGAATTTATGTACATGTAGGGCACATGTGCAATTGGAGCCGGAGAATTCAATGGTAAAATCCATATCGGGCAGTTCTACATATGTACCTGTAAGTTCGATCAGATGAGTCGCCCAAATGATCAAGTTGCTGCGAGTTTGAGTATAGACCGGGATACTAGGTGGTCACATAAGCCATAACGTCTGTTGCGCCAGACAGTTGCATATTCATATAATCCTGCGTTGAGTTTGAATGTCATACACATGTTTTATCTAGTTCTACGTTGAAATATGTCGAAAGACGGTGCGCGAAATTACTGCGGCTGATGGTCTCAAGATATAACCAACAACACAACATTTGTCTGTATAGTTGGGAATAAATCGCAAGCGTGTTAATTGTGTCACTATATTAACGACGCTGTGATCTTCGCACATTGGTTGTAAAGCATGATTGGCCTATATACCAACGCTGTGGTTTGTTAATACAATGCACATTCTTTTTGAATGTCGTTACAGTGTGCATTCGACTTTTTGCTATTCTGTACAAGAAACACACAAACACAAAATAATCGTAAAGATTTGAGGAGTTTCGGCAATGTCGAAACGAAAAAAATTCTTATTGACTGAATTCAGGTCTTGCATCATTTGTAAGAGGGTGGACTCTATCAATAATAAAACTTGTTGATACTACTGACATACTCACTTCTGAAAGACCTGAAAGAAAGGGTTCTCGGAGCGGGCTGTCTAGGGGATGTTGCACCTCAAATCGCTGGCTGGTCATTTCAGTAGTTTGTCCGAGTCAGATTTGCGTGATGTCTGTTATCACAGCGGATGTAGCAAGCCTCTTGTAACAAGTGCCAAACTTAGAGATGTGTAGAAAACGTGTCGTTCCCTAATCGCCAATGGTTTTCTGATGACATCTACTTCTGAATTTGGTCTAGTGCCGTCGTCCGGGCAAAGTGGCGTCCACACTGATAGAGACATCTAAGGACAGCGACCCCTTACTTAGAAAGAAAGGTGGTAATGTTCTTCGAAGGAACAGACATGTATGTTCCACACATGCTCCCTTTTGTCCAAAATTGTCACAAGAGTTGCACAAGGTAGTATCGGGATTCTATGGGTCAGCATATTCTAGCTATCAAAGGGTCTACTAATGACGGACTTAGTCAGATTGAGTTATAGTGAAATATTGGAACTGGCAGAGAAGCCAGCATTAGAAAAAATACTACATAGACGACGTCTCAGGGTTGAGACGGACACTGCAAGGAACCGGGGTGTAGTGTTGCCAGATAGACTGTACGAAGTGTGTGTGCTGCTGAGCTTATTGTACATGTGCGAGATTCTCTTAGTGTAGAAGGCGTGCGCGTCCTCAGCATGAATGAGTTAAATTCATATTACATGACCTTTTGAAGGAGAGGCACATTTAATAACAATGAAAGTGACAACCACAAGAATACCTGAACGAGTTGATTGAAAGCATGTAAGATGTTGAATTTGTTCAGCACTTCCAAATCCTATTCCAGCACAGTGGTTATGAGGATGCATTCAGTAGGACAAAGCCGTTGAGTTTGCCACTACAGATACCGTCCGTGCTCTAATAGATTTTGCTCGTGCCTTGAGGGAAAAAAAAAAAAAAAGGGGGGGGGAGGGAAAACAGGTTCTCGGTGCAAGAGAATGGAAATTCACGGGTGAGTTTAACATTCGAAACCCCGATGTTAGAGTTTCTTATAGCTGCCTTCATGTATGGCTGTGAAGCTAGACAAATCTCAGGACAACGAGGAGCAGAAGTGAAGAGAGAATGTTGATGTGTCTGCCAGCTGATTGTACAGAGTCAAGGAAGTCATGAGACAAGTCAAAACTAAAGAGTTCGTGATTCAAGAAGACAGTGGAAACTCCACTTTCTATTGGCGTCCCACTGCCAATCCACTCTCGAGTACGAGATAACAAATCTTAATTTCTATGCTGGCACAGTTGCAATTGGAAGTGACTACCAACGCTATACTCAATCTTCAAGGCGGAGGGTTGGATTGTTCGCAGTTCAGCAGCGGATGTTAGTAACGAAGGGTACTGCCTCCTGACTTTGTCAAAGAAACGTACCCATCTGGTTTGCTCGCGGACAACATTGAACTTTCTTGAAAAACACAGGTTTATGGGCAAAACACATTTCACGGGACGCTTGTTGGTACTCTTCCAGCGGGATGAGGATGTGGAAACTCATAAATACACCATGCAAAATCCCGTCCAAAGCCCCCGAGAAGCCAACAGGTGTGGAATCCAATTACCGAGATGAGCTGAGTCAATCTGACTCCACTTAGGTTCCCCAGTTACTCCTGTCGGGAGTGGAGTGACCTACTCACACATTACTCCAGAGTTCACCCACAGTGGCATTAGCCCAACCTATTCACAAGTCCCCTCTGTCTGATGAATTGAAAATAAAAGGACAGCGGAGTGCACAGCCAATGCGGAATCTAAACATGCAGCGTGACGAAAATACTGGTGACGCAGCAGATATAGATTGCATAGATGCTTCTGTTGATAAACTGTGATGATATGGAAGTATACAGAAAGAAGGAAAAGAAAACGGATTGAAGAAATGTGACGTTTATGCCGACTTGGGCTGCAAACGCAGCACTCTTCTATTGAAAAACCAGGATGGCTACCAGTCACCAACAAAGACACAAATGTGGAAGGTTGGGACCGCTACTTCGAACGTCTCCATGATTATGCTACTCTATCAACGGTTCTATGTTGGCAAAGACATATCGGCAGTTGTTTTTGGTCTGAAAGAACGGACTCTGATCACTCTTGGACCTCGACCTCTATCAAAGAGCAATTTTCACTTGAAGGAATCTGTCAAAAACGAGAATTGGGTACTGAGGGTGGACTCTCCACCTGGTATTTGCGGTACTACATGAGACTTGGCAAAAACATCGAGAGTAGGGGAGTGGCCAAGACACAATAGCAGTGGACACAGGTATGATATTCTTCTGCAGCACTGAGAGGGATATACAGTGGAAAAGAGCTTCAAACGAGCTGGAATACCCATCTAATGAATGGTTTGCCATTTCCTGGTCAAAAACTGGACGCAGGTTCGTCGGAGAGGAACCCCTTCCACTAGCGGCGATAACGAGGGGAAGATGTGTAGGCACTGGGTAGAGCCCTCCATGGACCGTGACCCTGAAATGGTAGCTATACGAAGACAATAGAAGCTACTACTCAGATAATGTCCAAATGAAGAGGCAGGCTGCAATGGAGATGGTGACGAAATGAAGCCGCTTCTTTGACAATTATCTCGATTCAGGTTGATGCTCTCCTCGAGATCATTGCAGCAGCGAGATCGAAAGATTGGAAAGGCTCCCTTGCTGCGATTGAGAAAACATAATAAGTACTTCACTTCATGGCTTAATCAACTACGCAGACTAATGCCTTACATTTGCACAGATGTATCGAATTGGAAGAGGGATGATACCCACAACCATCGGGAAGCCTCATAGAAATGGTGAATCTCGTTGTCACGAAGTCTATGCAAGCATTCAGAACCTTTCAACCGACACGGGTTGAGCAGGAGATCAAAGGTCTCAAAAAAGCACGGTGCGCTCCCTGGCATCAAACCACAGGATGAAGCTGCACCTCGGCAGGTTTGTACTACAGCACCTTCACCTTGCAACGACTGGTGGCAGAAATATCTTTGCTTTTCCGAAGACTTTGACCGGAGCGAAGAAGGCGCACTACCAGGCTGGCAGGGATATATGTGTTAGATCGAGTCAGATATGCTCTTAATGAGGAACAGCATCATTCTCCTGTGAGGGAAAACCCTTTTACATTGTAGTACACCTGTGAAAGAACCTTTGCTCAATCTGCTGTTTTCCCGACAGGCTAGGTTTGATATCTCTCAACTATCGAATTTGGGGCAAGAGCCTCTACCAGAAGTGCGTGGACGAACGCCTGATAATAACATCCAAACTATCAATTTGGGATCCAATGACAGGCCAAAGTTCATAGACCTTCAGAACTGGAAATAAAGTGTAAATGAAGGTTGGTGACAAGGTGATCAAACTGCGAGAGGTAGGCGCTCATTGGGGATGCCTATTTATCGTCATCAAGGCCGATGCTCCTACCAAAGCTCGAGGAGACCAATTGGCACTCACGAAATGCAGTGATGCCCCGTTATATGTTGCACCTGATGGGACAATCCTTCTTAAGCAACGGACAAGGCTAGCGTCATTCATGCATGCAGTCGAGGCTCAACCCTCTGCTTCGCATAGCCCTGAACCGGAAACAATCGGTTTCCATCCACGCATCAAAAACCTCCCCCTAATTCTCGATGCAAATTGGCGCTCTGCTGCTAGGATTTGGATGAAGAAAACACTCGTGGGATGAAGAAAGCCCGCACTTGAGCACGCCTTTATCAAAGACATTCAAAGGGGTGTACATAAGGGTGGCTACACTGAGCTAGGATTTATTTGATCTATATTTTCCACTTAGTTGAAGGAAAAGACAAGGGCAAAGAGAGTACATCGGAATGAAGCTTTCCGTGTGGGTATGAGGTCATGACGAGATGAACCATCACAACAGATCCCTGCGGGACCTTTTATTGCTCAAAGACCAAGGGACAGCTTGCAAGATTCATGCACATGGACTTCTACAGGTGTTTGCGGGGCACGATCTCGGGATTATGTTGCATTATGACACTAATATCAAGATAAACTCACCCACACATTGAAGAGGACTTCCAAAAACACTGATGGACAGAGGAAGCCGACTCACAGATCCCACTTTCAGTTCTTCACTGCATCAAGGACTGTGCATTCAGACATGTTGTAGTTGCGTCTCCGGATATGTGTCTTGGTCCTTCTCCTTGACCTTGAGCACATGGACGTTTAGTGGAGTTTTGACACCTAGAATTTCACACAGGAAAAGGCAAAAGATCAGAAAGATAGATGTCATGGAGAGAGTAAGATTGCGTAGAAGCATTGGCCGTCCTCACTGTCCAAGGTCTAATTGGGATACACAACTTCTTCCGGTGATGACTGGGGCGGTAAGTTCGGTGGGTTGACAACGAAGAGGTGGATCACAGAGTAATTCAATTTGAGCCCAAAAACTATCAGATCGTCGACCACCTTCCAAAGATTGGGAGATGATCCTCTCCTCATCGACGGAATGATCACGGAGAACTTGCCGAAGGAATGCAACCTCTGGAAACACTTTTGTGTGCGGTCTACTCTGCCAATGGCCGCCAAACATTCCCAAACTTCGCTGGGAGCTCTTTAGGTCGAAAAACATGTGGTGTCTGAGATGCTGCCACCCACGTGGGCTACACTGTTGTCATATACACGAACGAACTTTGTTTGTACAGTTAACAAAGCCTATAGCACCACACATCCTGTTATGCCCAGATTGGAAGACTGTGGCTGGGTTCTCGACGATGGTGCAATATTCCCCGTGCGTGTCATTGAGCTACCTGTGCTATAAACAACCTCCCATGCACACCCCTTTTGTAAGTGTCATTCACGGATGTCAAAAACAGCAAGGGTGAACAGGTTGATGTTGACGATGAAGGACGTATAAACAGCAATGATAATATTCAGTTATCATTAATTGACCTTCCAAAATATGCGAATGCTGCCTGTTCGGCGTAAGTTGACACATTGTACAAGGACGGCAGTGTTTGTGGGCCTTTCTTGGATTTATTGGGATTTCATTCTCCCGTTCCGTATGAGTTTCAGACAAATGTAGAAGAAGAAACTATGTATGTGATTGCTATTAAACATGCCCTTTATAACCTGAACCTGATTGTCACCTCGCTGTGATAACGTTATCATTGTAATTTTCTCACTGAAAAAAACTATAATAAATCGGTAATATTCCACGCTTTGTGACCAATAATGACCCCGCGTTTGACCGTTAAGTCCATGACACTTAACCTCAAATCTGGTACTAACCATCAAAATCGCTTCAGCGCCGCAGAACTCAGAAACCCATTATAGACACCTAGATCATGGAGATGCGTGTATATGAGCTGAGTTTAGATTTTGCCATTTTCGGGGGTTGTCAATCCCAAAAAAGCCCTAAAAATCACCCAAAAAATGCCAAAGAACTTCACAGCTATTTTTTCTGTCAATTTACCTGTATGATTGCTTAAACTGCAAAGAAAAATCAAGAGTAGTACAAAAATCGATCGTTCATCACATACATAATGATTTTTGCCATTTTTTGGTCAGCGGTGTTATCGCATTAAAAGCCTAAAGTACACGAAAAACAGTAAAAAAAAAATGTTATTGCTGTTTTTTTTTGGTTCATTTAACCCAGCGCTGGTTGACAAAACTGCAAAGAAATGTTAATTGGGTACAGAGCTCGAACGTCATGCTTACACATAGTATTTGGTCATTTTATGGGGGTTGTCGCCCTTAAAAAGCCCTAAAATACACCAAAAAATTGTCAAAAAAATTCAACCCCTATTTTTTCTGTAAATTCAATCCCTATCGTTAACAAAACTGCTAAAAAAAATCAATTTTTGCACAAAAAATCGTAGGCGTCATTACATTCCATAATGCACTAATACCACCACCGTGTAATCTGCTAAAAAACAATGACCGTGCGTATCCTATATGTATAGTTGCATCATCGATATAGACGCTTGTTGTAACCAAATAAGACAGTAGGGCTAGGGTGATTTTGTGATGATTTTGCCATCGACGTCTTTGGCATTTTTCAATAATTTTTTTGAAAACTCATTACTGTCCTTGTAAAATTATCAGTACGCATATATTTGCAAGCAATTGATTACTCTATGTTTTTAATTTGGGTTTTTGGTTGCAGGGCTTTCAATTTGAATTGGGCTTTTCAGATTTTGTGATTGCCTGTCAACAGCTGAGAGTAAACGTTATTATAATTTATCAGAGACGTTCATTGTTGGAATACCCAACATAGTAAACTGGTGAATGTCTTGGTTGCGTAACTAGAAATGGACATATAGAGAGACGAACCAGACATTACATTCTGTATCTGAAATGTGTGGTGGAAAACTAATATGTGACTGTGAACGGGTGAAATGGGGCTTAGGATTTGCAACCAGTGTGGGCTCTGATCAAATAGCACACTCCTGTACCTGCAGTCTGTGGAAATTAGCGGGTGCCGAGTGCCCGGAGACATGTAGAATTTTCGGTTACTGCGTGTCAAATTTTCCAATCTCCACATGCCGAAGGGCACCTGTTTAAAAAGCTAAACGTAATAAACTGGACAATAGAAATGTTTTTCTAAAAGTCTTTATAATTACATATTGTTTACACCGAATTTGAAAGTCGTCTAGAAGCGGTTGGATTTTAGTTACTGACATCTCGGCCCTATTGACGATAGTCGGGCGATCGATACTTGGGGTGCGGTGTCAAAACGTACCGATACCTAGCCCCGGTAATGACTAGAAACGGAGAGGACCGGGAAGGAGATTTCTGTTTCCTCGCCCCGGGTCGTTTCTCCAATTTTTGTTTGTATATGTGTTTATAATACAAGCCTATGACGAATTGGCAAGGTGTCGCTGAGTAATTACTGATGTTTTAATTAGAGACTGAAACCACAACGAACGGGCGAGCATTGTAAACCATGTCAGACTACCGCGAATCCACTGCTGGTTGGCGTAATGCCAGCTATAAGCAGGATTTGTCGGATATCCAAATCACATAAACAAATTTGTTGTGTCACTTTAGATGGTTCCCTTGGTAGTATGGGTTCGCTAGGCTGCGCATCCGAACAGGGTACAGTCTAGTGTGGACTACGGTGACTGACATAAGGACCGCACGTGTATTGATCTTTCATATGGCCTTGTGCCCCGCGGTTGTGAAACTTACACATAGTAATACACAAATAGTACTTGACAAGCGCGGTGTGGTTTAGTTTAGTCTAGTCCCTGTAGACGAATCAGCAACGTTGTAAGACACAGTTTGCCACTAATGATGCGTTTTATGACTTACGCGGAATTGCATTATGCCTATTGTAATACACAACACGGAATACATATCGGGATATTACCGTTCATGGCGTATATGCAATTTAATTTTTCATGAAAATGTTTAAGTCGCCAAATCGACACGTCCATTACCGGGCAACGTAAATGTTTTGAAAAGGCATTGTGTCAATGTATGCGAATGTAATCGATGACTATTGGATACGACAAGTTTCAATTCAAATGATGCGGCCAGATTGGAACGAAGAAAATATCGTTGTGGTCTATTATTTTGCGACAAAAAAACTCAGACATGGCCGCTGTTACATACAAACATGCTGTGCAGGAAAATGAAAAATAGTATGGCCGTGGTCGCAGTTCGTGCGTGGTCTTATTCCAATGGTCCTTATAAAGAACCAAAATTGGAACGGCGGGGGGGGGGGGGTGGGGTTATGAGGTTAGCGAATATATTTCTGGAGGGGGGGGGATTTTGGATTTTAACTGGCGTTGTGGACAGGTGTCGCTATCCAGTGTGGTTGTTAGCACAGGTTTGATGTATATATATTTATTGTAATTATTTAAATAATATAAAACATAAATTATTGTTTACTCATATGGCCATATTATAAGTATTACTAATATAAATGCATGATATGCCACTTTATGTTAGTTACATATACTACTATACATTTAACCGCCAATAAGCGGGTAAAATTCTGCACAAATATATGGGCACCTAGAAGTTCATTCGGGCAAGTAAATTTTTCAAGCCCACTTCCAAAGGGCAAGTGTCTCAAAAAGTTTTTTGTGAAGACTGGTACCCTGATAACGATATATTATGTTTGCTAGAAGCATGATGGGTGTTTCACTGATGGAATGGCGAACAGTGCAGATCCTGAACAGACTGTGCGCATACACAGACTGATAGGGATCTACACTGGTCACAAAACCCATAAGCCCCATTTCTCCAGTCACAGCCACATACATGTATACAGGTGTTAGTAGCTACACGTTCATATGAAGTATCTGGCAGTGTTAAAGTAAGACAAATTAGTACATGTAAAATGGTCATTGTAAATTCAGTGGGTGGGGAATATATAGTTAAAACTACTTTGTTTTAACATTGCATAATCTGCTGTAGACATTATGTAATCAGAATATGGGCATTCACTATATATTGCAAATACTAGTAAGTACAATTACCATTGGTACAATTGATAGACACCGAAAGAGATTTGCATAATGAGACATATAGCGTAGTTGTTACCATTACTAAGAAAATGCGAAGCGGACGGACAAACACTCAGACTGTATCTGAAGTGTGCATGGATAGCTATCAGTAGTGCCTAAGTAGTTGCATATGCATTTAACAATGTATAAGTAAGTGACTGTGCATAACATAAATTAAATTCATTACATGTAAAATTCCCATTGTAAAATGTGTGGGTGGGGAATGGTGAAAAATATTTTGTTTTTAACATTGTATCATAGACTGCAGACATCACATAATTGGAATATATGCAATTAGCATGTCTAAGTACCACACTTTTATGGAGTTATTAAGGTAGGTGTTTTACCATCGAAATTCAGAGGGTGACAAAACGTGCAAAATTCTTCATCTGAATTAGCAGATATTATTTATTTGATCATTGTTCCATTGTATAGTTATGAACACATTAGAAAACATACAAAACTGCCATATCAGTTGTTTCTAATGATAAAAAACAGTAGATTTTCAATGAAAAATGTGATTTTTCACAATTGTGAAAAGTCCGAGAGTGGTATACTTCAAAATGGTGCCAAACATTTATCCAGCGGGTTAGAGAGCGCAGACATACGGCATAGAACTCGTAATTGTATGTAGTTTCAGAAAAAATATGTCAACAAAAATCCCACAGGGGGGGGGGGGGGGGGGGGGTCTGGGGGTGGGAGGGTTTCCATTTCTGGCTGATGGCCTATAATATTTCAATACCGTGTTATTAGTGGTGATCACTGTTTGACAGTTTATGTGCATGTGAAGACAACTGCCACAATCAGGGCTCAGTAGAACCTTTCACTTTTAGACAAAAATCAACTTCTTTTTCAAGCTCCAAAGTCATTACCAAACTAAAATATTATATATCATGCTTATTTACCCGAAATATCAGTTACATAGCTATCACAGTTTTTTCGCAATACGGGCTGGAAGTTGGTTGGTAAAGGTCGAGACTCTACACAGTTGGTGAAATGTATTTTTAGGTTTGAGGCGGCTTTCAGCTGCGCCGAAAACCTATTGTATTCGTCGGTTTTTTTTTGTTTTTTTTTTTATTCAGCCGTTCAGTCTACAGCCCAAACCGCTGGTCGGATCGACTTCAAATTTTGCATGCCGATTCGGATCAAGTGTGAGCAGAGACTCAGAGATTTTCAGAAATCTCTTAATGCGACTTTCCACGAAACCGGAAGTGACGTCATACTTTCTATAACTTCCTTATTTTCCAACCGATTTCAAAAATTCTTTTTGCATTGGAAAGCTGACAAAATTCTCTATCTCGAACTCGCTGACAGTTCTCGGCTATCTGGTCAAATAAGAGAGCTATAGGCATTTGAAGTTGAAAAATGTACATACTTTTCAACGATTTTGCCGATTTTCTGCCGAATTTCGGCTGATAACGGGTGGTCTTTACAAACGTTTTCCAATTTGTACAGTAATGTCAGCAACATAATTTCTTGCCAGGGTGATAGGGGAGTGTCAGCCGCATGAAAGATGATAATTTTCAGAGCTATATCTTGATTACTTACGGCTCTATTCGATGTCAAAGATGAACGTATTTTTTCAAGTTTTCAAAATAGAGCAAACGGATGTGACGTCAGCTTCGTTATTTATCATTCGATTTCAATTGTTTTTGCTGTAGTCGATATTTCAGTCCTTTAGCTAAAAGTTTGGCTGAGGATCGAACCCGGTATCCCTCGCTCCGAGTCCATCGCTCTACCTCTAAGCTAACCGGCCCCACATCGGTGTGATGATGCGAACACAATAATGTTGGACTGTTCATTCTAAAACTTCAGAAATTATTTTTGCAACCGATAGTTTACACCTTGGGCTAAAGCTTAGTTACACATGAAATCAATGTTTGAGACTCAAACCGTTGATGCAGCTCAAGCTGCTCTAGTTAATAATTGCTTTTGCAAAAACATGATTTATGTGGCAAATGTGCTATTTACAATTAAGTATATGCTAATGTGATTGTATCTCAATAAATGTTTTACAAAATTTCTATCAAAAATAGTTATTCCTCGACATTTGAAATTTGCATCATTTTAAAAAAAATAATAATTACTGTTCTCTCTGTTCTTTGAAATCAATAACCCCTATCTTAAGAAAGACATTAATAAATGGATAGTTTCGTGGTAATCTGTAATACAGTACTCTGATATATGTATGGTATTGTGCAGGTGTAGTCATGTAGTTTAATAGTTATTGAGTATCGAATATGTGTATGAAAAAGTGTCTACAAACGGGACAATACATTAATTATGCTGTAAATAACAGAAACATCCTAGCTACTGTGCACTTTTTCCATGCTAGCGATGTATAATAGTGTGTGTGTAGCTATAGATAGTGATAAACAGTAACATTACAATTTACAAAACTGCTGGATACGCAAAATAACTTAAAAAATATGGTTATTGTTTTCATAAAAGCGCTTGAAATCACATGTATCCATGATCAGAGTATATAAAAAGATAGTGAAATGCGTCCCAACACACATACCTACTGGTTCAAAACATGAACACATTTATTAATATAGACAAATAAGTTGCCGTGCTCACAATTAAACTCATTTAATCCAATGTCACAGACTCTACCAAAAATAGAGTAAAAAACCATAAGGGGAGCAATGAGCAAGGAAGTATTGTTCAGTGGTTATCATGGATCCCTTGACTTTGTCATGTTATATTTAAAGTAGTAATACCATAGGCACACATGCTTTGGATATAAATAAAACAAATCATCAGTGTTTATACGAACTAAATTTAATGAAGAAACGAAACACGAAATTCAAAACGTCTTGACCACACCGCTATCATTTACTACATGTAGCTGTCCGTCCGGAAAAAGTAGCACTGCTCATGGTCCCGCTGCAAAATGCAAAATGCAGCACAGTTTGTCTCTGCTTGGTCATAATTGTTGGCTGAGGCAAAATGCTTATAATGGAGCTTTTAGGCTCCCATGACTCGTCAGACTTGCTCGGCCAGCAGTAATATGTTTCATTTTTAATTTGTCTCTGTTTTAGGTACGACATCTTGAATTCATTTTCGTCCGCATCGACAATATGGCCCACAAACTCATGTTCCTTCTTTTGTTGGCGGCCGATTCCATGGAGCTTGACTGTGACATATTGTCCCACCACGGCATTCTCCAGACTACTGTCGAGATACAAATGTGATATTTGTTACTGCATTCAGTTGAACAAATGCAAATTTATTAAATCCATTAATTGCCACCATCAGATCCATATACGTTAAGCAGAACCTACTTGAATCTGAAAATTATGCAATCATGTACCATTTTCGTTATTATTGAAGTTGTTTTTTTTTGTCAGTGCTCAGTGATAGAGAATTTTACGGAATAGATCTATGTCTAGATGTGATTTATACTGCAGATATATATTTTAATCTGTTTTTATTTATTGCGACGTCTTGACTATCTCCGACAGTGGGCTTGGACAGTGGAGGCAGTGGAGAAGCTGCTACTGAATTAAGTTAAGGTTGAAAGCTAGTCAGTAGTTGCATTTTAATATTCATTACCCGAATGTGACATACATAATTAGTAATGTTTGAGTTATTTGAAGAGCACGCACAAAATCATTCATTTATATAAAAGGATACCAGTACCGCTCATATTAAGGTGGTCATCAGCTGCTGAAGAACCGTCACCACTACTAAAGACAGAAAAGTATCAAGTATAATCTCCAAATATTGCAATTTTATCTTATTTTCTGCATATTTATGAAGGTAAAACAGTGCTAGAACCATATAATCCCATCTTCTAAGGAGACACTCAATATATCAGAATGATATATAAAAGTAAAAAAGTAAAAGTAAAAAAAAATATATATTTTTTTTTTCACAATTTGTTTAGCTACGGCAGGGGGGCGCAGGTGGGCGGCAAAAAAAATGGCAGGGCGCCGCGCCCTCCCATTTCTTGCTAGGGAAAACACTACTTGAATGTATACCTTACTAATACTATACATATATAGAGAGAGAGAGAGCGGTGTAGGTCGATAGGGTTGTGTTTTAATACAGACACGAAAATCAATGACAATTCCCATAACTGTCAAAACATGTTGGATATTCCACATATTGTACATATTGTACATCACTCCCACCAGTAAAGTATCATCCATAACATATTTAGTTGTAATACCCTTTTTTTGTTATTCCTTCATTATTAGTTTTTTTGAATTTCCCGGGTTAAAATCTTTATAATGACTCACACTTTTGTTGTTGTTGTTGTTGTGGCTGGATGTAATTCAGCCGCTGACTTTTGGGCTTTCATGTTGATGTTGCTGAAATTTCATTGCTGTCTTCTCGCACCGTCGTATAAAAACATTTGTGTAATATGCTTTGAAGTTATTAAAGTCGTATTTAGATTGTATGTAAACAAGAGTGCACATCACCTGCTTTACATTTATACACATTGGCACTAGTGATTCAATTTAAAATATGTTATTGTTGCTGCTGCTTTAGTAAATATTGGCACCAAACCAATAGTATTTTTAGAAGTGTCTGGCATATTAGGATACTGGGTATATTTTGTAATCCCAATGATTACGCCCAAGCCTTATATGCTTATATTTGTAATGGTTGATATTTTTGGTAGAGTTTGTGACGCCAGGCATTGAATTGAAATATATTGCCAGTACCGTATTTACCGTATGTATTGGGACACCGGAAGTATTGGGACACCTCTATTTTTTACGAAAATAATTATTTTTGGGAGATTAAGATTTGGGACATACCTCAAATCAGCGTAAAATTCCATAATTTTTTCGTATTAAGTTTTGGGACAACCCTTTTTCATCATTGTGTGAATCCATTTGGAGTGTGTGCCATATTTGGAAGAACATGCACTTTTGATATTCTGCATTCTTAAATCCCACAAACACGTTGTTCAATCCTTCCCAAAATGGTGTAGTGACAAGTGCCATTGTTTCGCTACGTCACAATTCAGTGCACGAGATAATCAAGTTTCTAGTTAAAATTTCCCTCAAATTAATCACCTTAACTGATGGAAATTTGATATATATTCACCAAAAATGGCAAGTTGGGAGTGCTTTAGAATCGTCTTACGATTCTAAAATCACTCCCAACTTGCCATTTTTGGTGAATAAATATAAAAAATATTCCATCAAATTAGACCCAAAATGGACGAATTTTTTTTTTATGGACGCATAGCCTCCTTTTATCTCACCGATGTGAATGTGCAGCTGATCCCGTTTGCACATTTCGTAAATTAATCCGAGCAAACTGGGAATAAGATCAATTATTGGTCCCAGTAACAAAGCAGTGCTAATTGTTATGTGCTCGATTTCATTTTTCCTGCATGCGTTCACGCTCACCATTGGTGGAATATTAATTAGGTGTAAAGGCTGACCAATCGGAGATCGCGTATCAGTCGCGCAGATTAACTCGACCCAGTTGTTACAGCACTGCCCACGCCCCCGGCGCATGTACACAAATGTGTACGTGACAACTGGCCTTGTTTCGCTATGTCATAATTGAGCCAGTGCATGAGATAATCAACTTTATTATATAACTGAGATTTTCGCCAAGAATGATTTGACTTTTTTCTGCAAATATATCGGAAAGTTGATAACATTTTCAGAGCAAATGCGTAATAATTACTAATTTAATATTCGTCAAACATTCGATATTGTTTACAGAAAATGTACACTATTATCACTATTATCAGATTTATCTTCGTCGAAAATCTCACGTGATAAGCCTGATTACCTCATGAACTGGCGCAATATTATAACACGTCGGGCAAAACATGTTCTATACAGGTCTGTACTGAAACCCACAGGTGGAATAGTCGGACGTGTGACACAAAGAAAATGACCATTTCAAAAATATCCATTACCCCACCCACTTGATCTCGTTCTATTATTAACGTCACGTACAGTACGATACCAGGTGGGTGGGATAATGGGATTTTTTTAATAGGCATTTATTTTGGTGTCATATGTCCGAGTCTTCCACCTGTGCTCACCATAAGAGTAAACACAGATTGCAACGCACGAGCTTGTCCGTGGCGTTGCAGCTGATGGAACAGGATATCGGTCATTGGGTCATTGCGTCATCATTACTACACTTTTTTCTACACGCGTTTACAATAATGGATTGCACGGACCTGCGTAGATCTACATTCTACATGAACATGATGAATAAATAAAACATGACGTTAACAATTCTTGGATTCAATATATGTATTACATGCGAAGATAACAGTGAAAACTTATGGCATATTATACATGTAGGCATTGGCGACGTCGTTCATTCATAGTCACAGTGAGAATCGTCTCCAATATGTGTATAGTTTAACAATTTTGATATTTTGTTTTAACACGCCTGGGATGATGTACAAACATAAAAGAAAAAATAAAATAAAACAGACATGTGTTGTCAACATATGAGAATCGTCTCCAATGGTGTGTGTATAGTGTTATAGTCTCAACTACGGCACGTAAGTTCACAGTGTCTAATTGGAATTGGACCGATGGTTGAACAATTTACCGTGAACTATTTTGCGCACGGTCAGTGTTGTACTTATGGATAATTAGGGATTATTTAACACAAACTTTAATTCAAATTTTAATAATGACAATGTATGAAATGAACAAATATTCCCGAATTTACCATAAATATTGGGACAGAATTTTTTTTTTTATTTTTTTTATATTATATTTTGGGACACTAATTTTTTTAATTATTTTTTACTGTCCCAATATATACGGTAAATACGGTAATAATTAATTCTTAGTATATATGACTGCAATTAAGCTTCAGTTCATTGTGTGCTAGTTTGGCAACTATAATAGATTTGAAAAGTGTTTGCGTATGTCAAATGCATGTATCAAAGTCAATTTATATTACACATGAACAACTGACATGTGCATAAAAAGCTATACAATATGAGAAATTTCATTATTGTATTGAATTTTGACAGTATTATGAGTATGGTATACAATCACTAGATTCAATATTATGTTACAAAATGTCTTGCCAAGTAGTTTTAACGATTTTTTTATAATTCAAGTAATTGCGTCACAGACTCTACACCGTCACAGACTCTACATTTTCATATATTCAGGAGGATGGTGACTGTTTCAAGGGATTGCCATTTATAATAATTGTTATTTCCATACTAGAGTGTGGGTTCTCGAACATGGTACAAATATATTTGAACTATATATTAAGCATAAAAAGTTATTTGGGCGTCACAGACTCTACATGTTTTTCACTGAATAAAAAGTTAGATGTTTGAAAGAGCGGTAAAAAAAAATTTCGGGAATAAAATATATTATTTTACATAAATTGTCTTCAATGTGATTAAGTAGCTGATCTCGAGTCATTTGCACCATACTATATGTCCTTTGTCTCTTTGTTATTATATATTTATTAGTAAAGGGAGTAAATTATCTCAAATCTATAACGAACCATGCCTACAGCTAACTTTCAGCTATAATCTTATTTGTTTAGGTATTATGATAATATAAACGACAGTTGATAGGTAATTGAATCGGCTACAAAGTGGTATATACTAACAACATGAGCTTATTAAGTATGGTTTAATTAAAAACAACTGAAAAGTAACTTTTTTCAAGTGAAAGGTCATAACGCTGAAATTGGGCTAAAAATCACACGAAAATTGGCAATATTTTTTTTATAGAAGCTGCTGCATAATTATTTTTTTTTGTGTTTGCGAGATTGAATACTAAAGTGTATTTCCATTGCTAAAATACATCTCTTTGTCATATTTGGAAAGAGATAGAACACTATAACATCCAAAAATAATCTAATGAGCCCTGATTGTGGCCAGGCCGAGTGCGATTAGTTTTAATTCTTTCAATCAAGTATGTGCATCAACTTAAACACAATTGCTGTCGATATATAATAAAGTATAGTTATTGTAGACCAGAAATTGCATCAGACACATAAATATTGACTTCCTTTGAATAAATATTGAATTTCTTTTTTTGAGAAAACACGATTTTCTCCCCTAAGCTGCGTATTTGCGTAAATACCCAATTAAAATTGCCAAAAACCCAATTGAAATCATAAGTAGCGAGTATCAAAAAGCAATAACAAATTTGTGGTAGCTTTATCATGTTACAGAAAACAATAAACAGACCAACTATAGCATATTTTTCTTATTTTCCATGAAAACACATCTTGGTATTTCATTAGAATTGTCTCCAAGCCTGTCCAAGGAGACAATTCTAATGAAATGCCAAGCCCAAGACATGTTGTCATTTCGAAGCAAACTATTCAATAATTGCTGTCTGTTGATGTGTAAACAGTAGTGTGATTTTATTTTACCCAATTAAAATATTGAAATACCCAATTGCTTCAGAAATGATGGAGTGAAAATACTCAATTACTAATTCCTTAGCTGGAGCCCTGATAATTATGATATCATATAGCTATTGCTCCCAATTACTGTATATAAGTCTATTGGATGTTACGAATAGAGTATACCATGACATCACCGTGTATACCCATTGGCGATGATCATTGTTTATAATTATAAAACTGGGGCGTTTTGGACTGAGGCCGTTTTGGTCAGACTGGGGCCGTTTTGGTCAATGTGGGTCATTTTGGACTGGGGCCGTTTTGACTGTAATCCCTTATTAATCACAATAAATATTTGACTCAAGGGTAAGCAAATTCTCATATTGAAAGAGCCCTTGTTGTAGATCAATCCTACCAAGTTTTGTTGACAATGCTACTCCATTTTATAATAAATACATCACCATTTGACCTTCACCTCGGGCTCCTGGGCAGCATGGGTAGAATATACAATGAAATACTAGTACGTACGTATGACGTATGTACAGATGGAACCTCAACAAAGAAATATGATCCCTTGATACCATAAAAAAACAAGCTAGCAAAGAAACAACGAACGGTACAATGGTGTCGGCTGATTCTGCGCATCTATTAGGCTTTTCCAACAAATTAAATATGTTTTACGTTAGAGATTAGTAGGGGTAGCCAAAACATTTAACTCAAAATCTCGGACTGAAGAGTCAAGAATGGCATGGGACAGAGTATGAATTATAAAAAAGGGACATATAGCACTATATGGCATCCATTACAGCCATAGTCTGGGGTGGTAGTGCCTCGTGGCTGTCCCATTTCAAATAAGTATTGCAATGATAATGATACAATGTCACTCGTGTCAATGCTCAGTTTAACTGGGACGAATGACGTTGTCCTATTGCTATACCCCACCCACCTAATTTGTGTATGAAAAATCTTACCATGGAATTTGTATTGCTTGAAGCATAGTTTGCAATAGACAGTGGTCATTTGTAAATTATCCTTGGTTGGGGGTTTATCAGGATCTTTCACTTTAGACCCAAACCCCTCCCCACACAGCGGATTTTTTCTGCTTCCTGGCAAGGGAAACAAAGGTAGCAGTGACCAGTTAGCCGCTAGTTTCGTATAATGGCACCGGTGAAATTTATAAATATTACACTTTCTGCTGATTAAAATTCATTTTAATCGTTTAATTATTATTTTGTAGTTGATTTTGTATTTTATTCAGATTTTACATCGTATTAATTGATGAATGTTCATTCCAGGGCCATCTGACCTGTTCCCATTGATCAGAAATGGGCAAATACGAATTGAGGGTATGTTGTGACAAAAACTGATCAAAACAACAGATTTTTCTGTGAGTTTCAAACAAGAATATATTTCAGAGAAAACTCATGGATGGGAACTGGTTTGCACCATGATAGTATATTTGCCTCTGGATGATGATTGAGAACACATACAACATTCAATATGTAGTTCCGCAAGTACCGGGTAGCGTGGCACGGCATGGTTTTAAAGTGAATATTTTACCTCAGAATTGGATAATTTTAAAGAGGCTGCACCAAGATATTTCACATTCCTGCATAGGTAATGAGCACCAATAGAGCAGCATATTTGTGTTTATGTAAAAGCTTCTAGTGTGTCTAGGTCACAAATGTCGAACGCATATTGCTGTCGGCCCACTTATTTGGAATATTGCATTAAATACATACTGTCCGAGGGCGTGAAATTGATAATTTTAAATTAACTGGTCACTGCCCCCAAACGATCTGCATCCGACATTGTTGTTGTTGTTGTCCGCCGTAAAAACCAGCTGCTGTTTTTTGGGCATTTTTTTTTAGTTCACCGAGAAAAAGCATAATTCGTCAACGAACGAAAATCATTCGTCGACGATCACGTCGGTGATGTTTTCCGACGATACCGTGATTAATTTATTAATCGGAACATCACTAATAAATATGTTAAACCCAAGGTCAATGTCACGTTAAAAACATTATCGCGCAGGGCTGGATAAATTGATTTTTTAGCCACTTGTCCCGGACAAGTGACTTGACAAAAGTGACTTGTCCCGACTTGTCCTGGAAATTATAATTTTCAGGGCAAGTGGTTTTGAAAAAATGACTTGTCCTCGTAAAACTTCTTATAAGAAACTGTAACAACACAACCATAGAGAACTATGGCACAGGTATAACGGTGGTTGCAGAGTCTGCAATTAGGACCAGTCGTTCCCGGTCAGTTACTCAAAAATAGAAAAGCCAGATTGAATGTTTTCTTTTCCGGGTGCAAAGAGAGAGAATAACTACAGCTCATCAATCAACAATTTATTACATAAATAATCATGTCTCAATCACGCAATATATCAGTGCATCACAAATTGGATTGATTGATGTTTAACGGTATATCTATAGTGCCGTTAGTACATGTAATATGAACACATGGACACACATTACCAACTCCATATAGAAGCTTCCAACCAACGGTTCTCGGCGTATGTATATCCATGTGTGCATAATACATGCACTTTAGTTGCTATGAAAATGTTGGCAATAACATATATTACTAGTAACGGGAACCCTGACAATCAGGAAAGATAGATTGATTGGTGTTTAATGGTCTATCTATAATTTCGAGCGTATATTCCAGAATTTTCGGTGTAAAAACATTGACGTTTTGTGAATTAAATTACGGAGTCTACTCATTTGACCGTCTCGAAAATGAAATCACGTCTATATTTACAATATTTAATGTCTATCAGTATGTTCGCGGAACGGTAAATAATAAACTTTTTGAAATTTCAGTTTTTTTTTGTTGGCAACAGCTGTTAATTCGCTAATTACACTGCAGCTCCATTATAACGCGATCGCGTATAGCGCGATCTCAATTATAATGCGGGTCTCTCGTGGATCCAAAAAAAAATATTAAAAAAATAGAGAAAAGGAAAACAAAGAGAAAAAAATCCAAAATAAATCGTCCGATGTCGTAGTCATCGTGTAATTAGTTGATTCATGATTTCTGTAAGTTTATTAAAACAACGACATTCAAAGTACATGAACTAATTATTATTAGTATGTTAGCAAATGTAATACCTTTAATCAGGTAATCATGTTAATATGCATACAGTGCGACCCCCCTATTGCACGGAAGTCCGGCGCCATACGACCTTCCGTGTTGCTTATCCGAACCGTGCAATATCCGTGCCAAGGGATATATGAATTCCAAATCCAGATGCGATTACACCCGACACGTATTACACAGACGAGATTTGTGTGATGCTTTGTGCAAAAACCCGATACACCCAGCTGTGTGTACAGGTGTTTATTGTATGACCTCTTTCAGCACGAGGCTGTAAACTGTGTGACCTTTAGGCTATGTTTTGAAATGTTACTGATTGGTCAACACGCCTTTTGATGTGCCACAGACGTCGCGAACATGCGACTTTCATCATCGCATCAGGGGCAGGAATCATGCAGTAACCATTTCAATGCTGAGGTTACGCTTATGTTTGCGGACAAATATTTTCCTTCTATGCACTCGGAAGTATATGCCGCGACCACCATTTAATCCGTCTCGTCGAGACGGTTCAAATGAGTGGTCACATCGTATACTTTCATTGAGAAATGACACAAATAAAAAAATTTTTTTTAATAATTTCATACCCGTAAATGTGTATTCCGAAAGGAATGGATTAAAAAACAAGAAATGCGTCTGTCGAACGCGGATGCCACCTGCAGCATATTTGAGAAACTGTGACAAATTGGTTAACCGAAAAGTGTGACAGACAGACGGACGGTCCAAACACTATATGCCACCCGTTTCTTCGAAACCCGGTGGCATAAAAACTCTGAATCATACGCAGATCTGTCGCCATATATCGCCGATATTGATTTCGAAAATATTTTCCGTAAATTGTGTTGAAAAGTTGACACAAAATTCAGAGTTCATGCGGAATTGTCGGTGGGAATAATTCTTTCAAATTTGAATAAATTAATCTAATCAGGGTCACAGCTAGTATATCACTTTTCTTGCTATATACACAGTATAGCAGCTTCTGTGTAAGTGTGTATCGCCACAGGGAAGCCAACACACGACCGAGGCGTTATCATCGATGAAATGTTACAATTTAGGATTAGTCTAGTGAAGAAAACAGGCTTGTGGCGGGACGTTTCAATGGGAAATAGTGACTTGCCCGGGACTAACTTTCAGCATAGAGCCACTTGTCCGAGACCAAAACTGACTTGTCCCGGGCGTCGGGCGTGCCGATTTGTACAGCCCTGTCGCGACTGTTCGTCTATGGTAGAGAGGCAGACAAATTATACACTGTCGGAAATAGGAGAGGCACGAAGTCAGAGCTGATAAGTTGAAGTTAACCATACACATTAAAACATATATTTAGCATCCTAATGGCATTATCAACAGTCAAAGTAGTGCAAAACAATCAGGGTGTTAATTAGATAAACCATGTTAGTATGTGGTCTTTATACTAGAAAATCAAATATAAAATAAACCTTGATCGTCAAACATCATTCTGTTGTTGTTGTTGTTGTTGTACATTGTGAGGATGGTATTTTTTTCCCGCGCTGACTTTTCGCGGCACTGCCTGTTCATAACTCTTTCGCTGACAAGCCAACATTCAAAAGGTGCCAACGGTACACGACGCCATGACTGTAGTTATACGAACTATTTTGTGTCGTAATATTACACACGGAAGTGTGTAATTCGGTGTCTTCCATAGATAGTGTTGTTGCACGTTTGTCGGACAGAATTGAGCGGCTGGAATTTGAGCTTCAGGAACAGAAGGAACAGTCGCGGCGGCGTATGTTGAGTGAACAAAGTCAGCCATTTGCATTTGGTCCGGCGCGCTCATCCGAAACTTCTTTCCTACGCGAAACCGAACAACAACAACAACAAAGTTTGAGAAATAATCAGCCAAACCAGGCCATTTCTTTTAATCAAACCTGCCAAACCAGGCCAGTGGTATCGACTTCGGTCCTGCCTGTACTACAGAGTACGACACAGCCGAGGGTGCTGGATTGGATCAAATCCAGGAACAGTTCAGTGGAATCCGTGCTTCGGTTGAAAAAGTAATTTTGCCTTCACATTTGCGATTACATGATTCGCGATCAGGAATAAAACGCGAGGATCAACAGGCTCTGAATGTGATGAGTAAGTGTGCTAGATACACGGAAACCGCTCTAAAACTGATCAGTCAGGCGACAGATGAACCATTTTATGTTAAGCCAGTGATATTGTCATTAACAGCCAACATACATTACTTACAGGAAGAGTACGCTACACTCTTAGTGAAGGGTCGCTTTGACGAACCAACGGCGCAGCTATTCCGTTCATTACAGAAAGGTAGTTCGGGCTTTGATAGCCGGGCAATTCACAACTGAGGATAGCTGCAGAACTAAGTAGTATTAGCCAAGGCCAAGCACGTGGTGCACCAAGAGGTCGACCGACTAGGGGATATTACAATCCGCATTACCAGAACTTCGGTCGAGGTTACAGAGACAGACACGACGACGTTTTTGGAAACATACAAGGGTCAAGATCATCAGAAATCCCGGGCCACCGCGCCACGTTTCCAGAATGATAGATATTAGGCGTTTATTTTCTACATCATGAGAAATACTTTAGCGGCAAATTTTCATAATTGGCAAAACATTGGCTGTTCGGATATTGTGTTAAATTATTTGTTGCAGGGCGTTAAATTTCCTGTGACCGAAGACATACAACCTTGTGAATTTTCAAATAAACTATTTTCTGCAAAAGAGTCTGTGTTTATTAATAAGAACTAAACAATCTTTTATTATTGGGATATGTTGAGAAATGTGAAAATAAACCATATTGTGTCTCGCCTATAACTTGTGTGCCGAAAAAGAAAGGTGACTATCGTCTAATAACAGACTTACGGTTATGTGAATTCAAAATGTACACGTGCAAAGTTTAGTAATGAAGACATAACAAAAAAAAGTTGTTGAAATCGTTCACGGGGCCGGGAGATTATATGGTTACGGCTAATTTAAAACATGGATTCCACCATATTCCGGTGCATGATGAACACCAAGAACTTTTAGGTTTCAAATTTAACAACACATATTATAAATGGACAGTCTTGCCTTTTGGGCCATTGTGCTAGCCCGTATTTCTTCAATAAGGTACTACGGCCAGTTGTAAAATTTTTAAGAAGCAAAGGATTTAAAATTGTCTTATATGTAGACGATTTAATTTTGTTTGGCAGTCTCCACGTGCTAAAAACGCAAACAGAAGATTTTCTTAGATTGTTTGAACAATTAGGTTGGTCTATAAATTTTGAAAAGTCATCATTAGAGCCGTCTTTATCTAAGAAATTTATCGGTTACATTATAGACAATTCGGTGAACAAACTATAATTCGCATATGTTCAGACAGAATAAGAAAAGTGAAAAAGGATATTAGCAGAGCCTTGAGATACAATTCTGTTACTGCGCGAGCTTTGGCGAGGATTGCTGGGCAGTGTGTTTCCATGATTAGGTGTGTACTTCCTGCAAAATAACTGTTGTTACGCAATATTTACAGACTACTAGCAAGCCGTACTTCATGGTCAGAAGTTTTAGTGTTAGATCCTTATTCTAAAAATGATCTTCAATGGTGGTTTGACTCTATTTTCACAGTGGAATGCTATGACTGTAGTGAATAAAAACATTGACATACAGTTTTCTACTGATGCGTCAAAAATTGCATGGGGAGCATGTATCCCCGGAAACAAAGCACAGGGATTTTGGAACAGCAGAATATCGGCACAAAGTTCAAATTACCGGAGTTATTAGCCGTATTAATGGGGTTGCTCTCCTTCAGAGATCAGTTGAAAAACACAAAATGTTCAGGTGTTATCAGACAATGTTACAACTGTGGCCTTTATCAACGGAATGGGTGGTTTCTCTGTGATGGAACTCGACAATATAGCCAGAACTCTGCACTTAGAAGCGATCGCGATGAACATAACGCTGTCGGCAAAGTATCTATCCGGACCAGAGAACTGGAGAGCAGACAACCTGTCGCGGCTTCGTTCTACGTACGAGTGGCGGCTACACCCAAGTTTGTTCCACATATTAGAGGCCAAATGGGGGCCGCATCACATAGATCGGTTTGCATCGATTACGACAACTCAACTTCCCGTCTACAACTCAATGTATTGGGATCCTCTAACGTCGGGTGTGGACGCGTTGGCACAAACAGACTGGTGCGAAACGAACAATTATGTGAACCCTCCATTTGCGTTAATACCACGAGTACTAGATCTGCTTACCCGCCAGCAGGCAACAGCAACATTAATCGCGCCCAGATGGGAGGGGCAACCGTGGTTTTCGAGGCTGCTGCACATGCTAATAGACAGACCATTGCGGCTACCTATGTCAAACCGGACCCTATACTCGGTAGCGCCGAAACCAGAACCACTAAAAAATCTAAAGTGGGCGATCTACGCTTGGAGGATCGCGGGTCGTCGCGACTAAGATGTCTTGGTTGGAGCGTACGAGCAGCAAAACAATCCATGTGTTCCATAGCACCTTCAACACTTAAAACTTACAACCGATCGGTGGATAAATATATAGGATTCTGCCAAGAAAGGGGTGAAGATTTTACAAGTGAACATAATATCCACATTCTAGCAGACTTTTTGTGCAAACTGTCGGACAGCTCTCAACGACCAGAATCGACTCTTAAAGTTACACTTGCAGCAATTTCATTCCTGTTTGGAGGCTTAGGTAAATGTTCACCTTCAAATAACACTGACATTAAGCGGTTAGTAACAGCATTGACGAAATCAGGAACACTTAGACCTATGGTTAGACGAAAACCTATGCCAATAGAGGCATTTGTTAACCTGTTTGAAAGCCTCGGAAGTAATGACAAACTTTCCATTAAAGATCTTCGTATGAAGAGTGTTACTCTCTTGGCGATAGTTATGATGACGAGACCATCAGACCTAGCCCCAAAGGCTAAAATATTCGACCCCATAGACATGTCTTTGAAGTCGGTAGTGTTATCGCTCAACGATGTCGAATTCAACCAAGATGGATCATTAACAATACGTTTCTGGGGAATCAAGAATGATACAAATAGGCAGGGTTTTGAGGTTAATGTGCCAAGGAATGAAAATCAGTCCATGGACCCTAGTGAGTGCTTGAAAGGTTACATAGATAAAACTGAGACAATGCGACCTACAGACACATTGCCAGTGTTCATTTCACTTAGAGCGCCTTATAAAGCAATTTCCAGTGACACAATAGGAAATATCCTGGAGGAGGCCATTAACTGGGCTGGACTAGCACATCAAGGATTCTCTGCGAAGTCATTCAGACCAACCGGCGCGACTAACGCGGTGTCCCTCGGTATTCTACCAGAAAACGGTAATGAAGATAGGTCGGTGGAAAACTAGCGAAGTATTCTTCAATCATTATGTGTACGGACGGGTTCCAGATTCATACACCGCCAACATGCTGGAGGGAAATCAATGATAGGACACTGTTGAATAATTGAGATGTGTTACAGGTACATAACATGTGGTTATAATTCATACAGTTTGCGACGTTAATAAGTTACTCGTTATATATTACAATGTATGTGTTAACACTTGAAAGTATCAAGTTCTATAAATAATGTAATCTCTAAATGAAGCAACAGACACAAAATAAAGTGAGTATGTAACGTAGGTTTGAGTTAGAGAAACTGTAGTTATACGAACTATTTTGTGTCGTAATATTACACACAGAAGTGTGTAATTCGGTGTCTTCCATGTGCAAATCTACTTAATATGGGAGATAACATATGAAGATACGGACATGACTGGAGGGCCTTTACGGGGGGTCACCCTACATGGACCAGGACAAGCAACAGACCAAAATAAAGTGAGTATGTAACGTAGGTTTGAGTTAGAGAAACGTCGTATATACACAATCTCAACGAGTGAATGACGTAACGTATTTAAGCACAAGCAGTTGATGCTGAAAACGTGTTTCGACGTTACTGACGAATACTGTGGAAATGGGGCTTATGTGGAAATGGGGCTTATGGCATTTCTGGCCAGTCAAGATCCTGGTCTTCTAGCACGTGCCTGCCGCCTGGTATGGATATAGATATATACTGTTTGTTAGAAATTGGACAGGACTGAGGTGATTTAGTTACTGAATGGCAAACGGTGTAAGGCCTGATTAGACTATGTGGTTGATCAGGCTGATCTGGGGCTACAATGTACAATGGTCGCATAACCGATAAGCCAGATTTTTCCATTCACGGCCATTTTACCGCAATGCAATTATTGATGGAAAAAATGTGTTTACACGTTGTAATGTGATTGGTTGGTGGCTGTAATGTTCCTGGTTATTACACTCACTGTACCACTGCTAAACAAACGAAATGACACATAAGATACTCTACCTGGCTGGAAACGTACGATGTATTTATTGGCATAATGCACTGAATGGAACCATGTGTTACATGCTATAGTTAATATGCATGCTTTATCACAGTGACAACTGTTGCAGGAACACACTCTTAGATTATTTGTTAAAAGGTATAAAATATACAGTTTACTAAATTTTGACCTACATGCAACAGGTTTGGGTATGCACTTCGGTTGCTCACATTTTTTAATGGGTCAAATTGTAGCCGTATATAACATATTGGAGGCGTATTATTGTAGCTAGGATTTAGGGTAATACGTCTCTGCAAATTGTGAATATTGAGCCGGACAGTTTAGACCACAATCTTGCTATAGCATGTATATGCAAAGAAAGCATTTCAATAATTACGCAACAAATGTCGGCAAAAAATCTGGTTCAGTATTTACAAGATATGAATCTAAATATATTTCGGCTAATGTCTTAACATAATCATCTACTCTCATTGAACTAAATTGTGGCCGTTACTGGAGAAATAGTTTATGGGATTTGTGATCAGTGTGTTTCTGATCAAATAGCACACTCCTGTAGCCTGATAACGCTCTATATTGCTTGTTAGAAACATAATGGATGTTTCATTAATGTAATAGCGAACAGTGCAAATGCAGATCAGACTTGGGGGTTGGGGGTGGGGGGGGGGGGGGGGTGACGTCGCCGTACAGCCGTAGTTAATTCCTGTCTACAGTGACGTCCCCGTACCATCGTAGTTACCTCCCGTCTGCTGTGACGTTCATGTACCGGCATAGTTATTTCCTATATACCGTGTCGTCCCCGTACCGCCGTAGCTACCTCCTTTATAGCTAATGTTCTGGTACTGTGGTAAATACGTCCAGTCTACTGTAATGTCCCTATACAGCTGCAGATACTTCACGTCTGCTGTGACGTTTCTGTTCCGCCATAGATACCTCATGTCTACCGTGATGTCCCCGTACCGCTATAGTTACCTCACGTCTACTGTGACCTTTCTGTTCCACCGTAGTTACCTACTGTCTACTGTGACATTCCCGTACCGCCGTAGCTACCTCCCGTCTACTGTGACATTTCCGTACCGCCGTAGTAACCTCCTGTCTACTATGGCTCTGTTCCTCCTGTTTATTGTGAGATTTCAGTACGGCCGACCGTATCTACCTCCTGTCTACTGTGACATTCCTGTACCGCCATAGTTACCTCCTGTATACCGTGGCATTCCCGTACCGCCGTAGTTACCTCCGGTCTACTGTGACATTCCCGTACTGCCGTAGTTACCTCCCGTCGACTGTGAAATTCCCATACCGCCGTAGTTACCTCCTGTCTACTGTGACATTCCCGTGCCGCCGTAGTTACCTTCTGTCTACTGTGAAATCCCGTACCGCTGTAGTTACCTCCTGTCTACTGTGACATTCCCGTACCGCCGTAATTACCTCCTGTCTACTGTCACATTCCCGTACCGCCGTAGATACATCCTGTCTACTGTGACGTCCCCGTACCGCCGTAGTTACATCCTGTCTACTGTGACGTCCCCGTAACGCCGTAGTTACCTCCTGTATACTGTGACGTCCCCGTACCGCCGTAGTTACCTCCTGTATAGTGTGATGTTCCCAAACCGCCGTAGTTACCTCCTGTCTACCATGCCGTCCTCATACCGCCATAATTACCCCCTGTATCGTGTGATGCTACCACCGTAGTTACCTCCTGTATAGTGCGATGCTCACATACTGCGGCAGTTACCCACTGTCTACTGTGACGTTCAAGTTTCTCCGTAGTTACCACATGTCTACTGTGACGTTCCCCTACCGCTGTACATAGTTACCTCCGGTATACTGTTATGTTCCCATATCACGGCAGTTACCTCCCGTCAACTGTGACGCTCCTATTCCGCAGTAGTGACCTCCTGTATATTGTGACATTTCAGTACGGCGGCATTTACGTGTCTACTGTGACGTTCATGTACAGTCGTAGTTACCTCGTGTCTACTGTGTCTACTGTTACCCGTCTACTGTGACGTTCCTTTACAGTCGTAGTTACCTCGTGTCTACTGTGACGTTCCCCTACCACTGTAGTTACCTCCTGTATATTGTTATGTTCCCATACCTGGGCAGTTACCTCCTGTCTACTGTGACGTTCCTGTACAGCCGTAGTTACCTCGTATCTACTGTGATGTTCCTCTACCACTGTAGTTACCTCCTGTATACTGTTATGTTCGCATACCGCCGTGGTTACATCATGTAGACGGTGTTACCTCCTATATACTGTGACACTTTTGTACCGCCGTAGGTACCTCCTGTATACTGTGACGTTCCCATACCGCCGTAGTTACCTCCTGTATACTGTGACACTATTGTACCGCCGTAGTTACCTCCTGTATACTCCTGTATACTGTGACGTTCCCATACCGCCGTAGTTACCTCCTGTATACTGTGACGTTCCCATAACGACGTAGTTACCTTCTGTATACTAGACGTTCCCATAGCGCCGTAGTTACCTCCTGTCTACTGTGACGTTCCCATACCGACGTAGTTATACCCGGTCTACTGTGACGTTCCCATACCTACGTAGTTACCCCCATACCGCCGTAGTTACATCCTGTCTGCTGTGACGTTCCCATACCGCCGTAGTTACCCCATGTCTACTTTGACGTTCATATACCGCCGTAGTTACCTCCTGCGACGGTTCCAGTACCGGACTTAGTTATCTCATTGTTCTACTGGATGATTTTCACATACCGCCGTAAAATTACCTCCTGTCTGCTTGTGACGTTGCCCATACCGCCCGAAGTTTTACCCCATGTCTAACTTTGACGATTCAAAATAATACCGCCGGTAAGATACCTCCTGCGACGTTTCCAGTACCGACGTAGTTATCTCATGTCTACCTGTGATTGTTCACATACCGCCGTAATTACCTCCTGTATACTGTGACGTTCCCATGCCGACGTAGTTACCTCCTGTATACTGTGACGTTCGCTACCCCCGTAGTTACCTCATGTCTACTGTGACGTTCCCATACCGCGGTAATTACCTCTTGTATACTGTGACGTTCCCATACCGCCGTATTTACCTCCTTTCTACTGTGATGTTCGCATACCGCCGTCCTGTGACGTTCCCATACCGCCGTAGTTACCTCCTGTCTACTGTGACGTTCCCAAACCGCCATAGTTTCCTCATGTCCTCATTCCAAACCGCCGTAGTTTCCTCACGTTTACTGTGACGTTCCCATACCGCCGTAGTTACCTACCTCCTGTCTACTGTGACGTCCTTTCTACTGTGACGTTTCCATACCGCCGTAGTTACCTCCTTCTGTAACAGTTCTGTTCTGCCGTAGTTAAATGCGGAAATTCTATTCCGCACTTGCTCTGAACTTTGCGTCAACTTTTGACGTCATTTCCGGGAAATATCATATATTTTGTAAATATTTTTCATAATGAGATATGGAACAAATCACATGATTTGCTTCATAGGAGAACCACAGGAGAGTATTACCCCGACATTTCTGTCTAACGCAGGACGGGTTAACCCTTGCTACGCTGAATGTTCTTTTGTCGTCTGCCGCAAATGTTTTATTTTCAATATTTCTCGACAAAACAGGTTTTTTTGTTATAACTTAAGAATTAAAGCAAACATGAAAAACAGCAGATGACATTTTCCGTCTCCAGCGTAGTAAGGGTTAATGCAGCATATGTATTGAACAGGGTGAAAGGAATGTAGTTGTTCAACTCAAATACGTTGCTTATTTGAAACATATTTATTTCAATGTTCACAATAAATGAAAACATGGCGAATAATTATATAAACTATCTACATGTATATGTCACAGGGCGAGACAAATGTGCACAGGCCTGGGACCTCTAATGACCATACCATTATCTACCTGCCGAGCCAACCAGGCACAGATACACACTTCCTCCCCATAGTGAGTGGAACCTCTCTAAACCGGACACAGAGTACCAAATGTTTGACTACAGTAATTTTATTGGTTTCACTGACATTTGTTTCTGATGTTCAAGGTACATTCCCATTCAGTAGGTTATACTATAGTAGGGAGACAGATAGTTTTGTATATACTGTAGATATTTTCTGGCAAAATACATTCATTCACCATTACCCCACTTATTGATTGGCATTATTATACATTCATTTGATATCAGACACTGATATCAGGGGCGATAACCGTGTTTATTCTCTGTATGTATGTTTTGAGATGCAATGATCATACTTCATAATCTGGCGAAAATACTCGTAATTTTTAGAAATCGTGGAATAGTGACACAATTATACACTCATTTAGTTCCTATAAAGAACATTTTATACCTACCGAGTGGGCATGTACCTTTAATGTCTGTTCATGATTACAAAGCATGGAAACATATCCTATGGCGCTCATATTCAAGAATTACAGTGGAAACTGTCTAAACCGGGCACCCTGGGAGTCCCACAGGGTGCCCGGTTTAGAGAGGTGCCACATTACATGTATACCAACCGTGACATACTCCCTCGCCAAATTGAAATTTGTTCCCAAATTCCATTTTTAAATCATCTATGAATTGCATATAGTTGGTACATTTTAGAAAGTATCCATCACTGGGGGCCAAATGTCACAGGGCGAGAAAAATGTGCACCGGACCGGGACTCAAACACGGGACGTCTGGTTTATCGTACCATCGCCCTACTGACCGAGCTATCCTGCACTAATAAAGGCCCATAGTGAAACTAGACACCCTGGGAGGTTCACAGGGTGTCCGGTTTAGAGATGATCCACTGCAAATCAGGCATATGACCATTCTGAAATGTATCTGCGTGCTTTGCAATCAGGAACATACATTAACATCCGAGATAAAAGATCATGAAACCCATCAAAAATAAGATCACATATGTTGCTTTGGTGTCCGGTTTAGAGAGGTTCCACAGTATTGCATAAAAGGAAACTATATCTAGAGCACATACTATATTTTCTACTACATCAAGGTGTATGATCATGTGGTACTAACAACAACAAGTACCGATATAAAGTACGTATTCTTGTATAGTGTCCTTATTACGTAACGGATTTTGATGAAATATAGCGCATCAAACGTGTCTTGTTAAGCTGTATTTGGTGGGCTCTGTATTCTCGCCCAAACTTCTGTCGTTTTTGCGAAGAATCGATTTCTGTGTCGGAAACACGACTTCGCAAAAACAACATAAGTCTGTGCCAAACTTCCTAGACCACCAAATACAGCTCATGAAGACGCGTTTGCTGTGCCATATTTCATCAAAATCCGTTGCATATTAAGGAAAATATCAAATAATACTTACTTTGTAGTGGGCGACGTTGTTGTTGTTGTAACCACGTGAGCATGCACCTTGTACATGGTATTTATTGATTATCTTTATTTATTATATACCTACCCATACATAGTTATACGATGTAAATAAAAGTCATGTTCTCATCGATGAAATAAACAACTTCCTGTGAAAATACGACAACTTCCGCTATGTATATTCATAACGCGCACCTGCAGTGCCGAACTGCAAATAGGCTGCAAATACACATTCATTACCGTATACAGTCTAAAAACTGCTAATTTCCATGGAGCGGTATATAATAAATAGAATATTCATATTTTTGCAAGAATATGACATATATGAGGAGTAGGGCTCATGTGAATTGTGATCGGTGTAGCTCCTGATCAAATATCACACTCCTGTAACCTGATAGCGATCTATATTGCTTGTTGCAAGCATGATGAGTGTTTCATTGATGTAATGGCGAACAGTGCAGATCCTGATCTGGATCTACACTGATCACATTTCCCCCCTCACAGCCACACATATTTATATGTTTACAAGAAATATTTCTTCATGTCTTATTAATCTTTGCCGAGGATTCCGGTAATAATGTGCAGCTTTTTAGTATATTTTTTCTCGATGTAAATATTCCGTACTGATTTAGGATCCCCCACCCCCACCCCAATGCAGCAGGTTAAGACGGGATCGAACCCGTTTGCCCGGCTTTACATGACCTTAACTGTTGATATGCCGTTAAACATCAACAAACAAACAAACAGCTTTTAGTAAATATGTGTTCATGTATTATTTACATTGTTTATAGACTTTTCTACATGTAATAAGATAGAAATAGCTTCAAATCGGGGAAGAAAACATCAAATAAATATTGATTTGTTGAAAACTAGTGGTATTTTATCATATGTCAACGTGTGACTTCTATCTCGCTATATGTACGTTGCCGTACAAATGTCATTTCATGTGGATGAGTGCATTTTGTATAATTGTCAGAAATCAGGTAAGTCAGTCAGGGCTCCAGATAAGGAATTAGTAATTGAGTATTGTCACTCCATCATTTCTTACGCAATTGAGTATTTCAAAATTTTAATTGGGTAAAATAAAATCACACTACTGTTAACACAGCAACAGACAGCAATTATTGAATAGTTTGCTTCGAAATGAAAACATGTCTTGGCATTTCATTAGAATTGTCTCCTTGGAGACAATTCTAATGAAATACCAAGATGTGTTTTCCACAAGAAAAATATGCTGTATTTGTGGTCTGTTTATTGTTTTCTGCAGCATGATAAAGGTACCATACAATTTGTATTGCTTATCTGGAGCTCTGAGGCAGGTTTTCAAAGTCCATGGCCCAATTATAAATGTAATATCACCGTTTACAATCACATAGTCACGTGCCTTGTAAAATTCATTGTATGCCCCCTATGCGATAGTAAGGGGACGTATGGTGATTTGTAACTGATTCAGTGTGATCATGGTACATTAAAAACTTTTCACTACACCTGCATACTAATGTTAATATCTTCTTACGGTGGCGTGGAGGGTTCGTGCACGTATAAAACGTTTAACACGCCATTTTTGTCTCCCAAGGACAAAACCGTATACATATATGTATATTTTATTGTTCTCTACATAATATTACCATATATTGTGATATTGTACGATATTTCAAATTTGGCTATGTTATGTGAGAAATGTTACCTGGTACTCCTTTACATAGGAATTTCTGACCTTTACCATGAACACAGAAGCAACAGAAGTGAAGTTTATATTATTTTGACATTATATTATTGTAACATACAATATATTATAATCTATGATGGGAGTTAGTAACGTGTTTGTTCCAGCATTTAAAACCTATTTCAATCCTAACCACCTGATATACAGTATGCTAATTTACAATACTACTCACCATAAATGTTGACAATACAACATGCAACTCCTGCTAACATTGTACATTTTCAAATACTAACTTCGATTGACCATCTTTAACCATTATTTATTTGTTCACATGGCATTGTACCACCGTATTTACTGTTATGCCACTTTTAAACATAATATAGTATCTAATTTTATCTATAATACACCCTATTATACATATTTGGAACAGTTTCGTTGCGGGTTCACTTTTGTGATGTTTTGTTTTGCAACTAGAAATGTAATTTCAATTATTGTGCTCAATACCTCATGTGACAAATATGATATTGACAGCGAAGTAGTTTTGGTTTGTTTTGTGCATGTGTTGTGAGTGGTTGCTATGGCAACCTAATATAATTCATGCACAGAGCTTGGCAATTACACTGGCTGATAATACATATTTTTTATTTTATCATATAGCCATGCACCTTTGATTTGTTATTGAGTCACATTGCATATATGTAGACAGTTTAATGTTATAAATGAATTATAATATCAAATTTCCATAATAAAGTTGTCGTTATAATATTATTACACACCTATTTGTTGTGTTATAACCCTTTCTGTGGTCGTGTGGACAGACTGTATTTTGATTATAATATATTATGATTTCACTATTATTGGTAGACAAGGGAACGACTTTCCTGGGCTTGTCAATAGCAGATACACTCATTGACTTGCTTTGGGTAGCGCATAGGTACTATCGCCGTATACCGGCTTAAAGTTAATATACGATTGTGCCGATGCTTGCTACGCGACACAGGTCTGGCTGAAGTCCGAGACAATTAGTTAGCCAAACAAAATAAAAACACAACATATTAGGTTACAGGAGTGTGATATTTGATCAGGAGCTACACCGATCACAATTAACATGAGCCCTACTCCTCCAGTCACAGCCACATGTACGTGTGTATTCATGCACTTACTACATACAAATGGTTTTAACCATTAGACCGCTACACACAGCAATTGTCGTCTGCTGTTGCTTTTATATCTTGCCTTATTTCTCACTAAAAACATGTTTTTGACAGCACTTCAGAATCGATGGATATGATTGTGAAGTGCTGTCAAATCATGTTGTGAATTATTGTAATGTTTGTCAAAGCATGTTTTTGATGATAAAATGGAAAAATAGAAAATAAACATCAGACGTCAAAAAATTAGGATAGCGGTGTAAGGGTTAGCAGTGTAATGACACATTGCATTCCCACTCATAATACACTACCGGTACAGGGGCATATTTATTACGAAGTTAGCATATGCAGCCTATGCTCAATAAATGTAAATCCATCAATTCAAATTTCCAGACGATTCTGAATTTGCACTTACGAACATTTTAGTCGTACGAAGTTTAGTGAAACGGGCCCGAGGTGCGCGACTGGCTATAACTGCCATGAGCTCCATTTATCCAGTCATAGTCACGTGTAAGATGCAAAACCGGGCACAAATGCCATACGCATAATTTGTCCAATGACGAAACATGTATCACCCAATCGACTTGTTAAAGGAACATGCCCACTCAGTAGGCACAAACTGTTCTTTATATCAGACACCATCAGAGACATTTTGTGGAAAAATAAAACATTCATTCACCATTACCTCACGTATTGATTGGCATTATGATACATTTTATAGCTGACGTAAATTTCCACAATGATATTAGGGGCGATAACCATGTTTACTTAAAATGTTTTTTACTATTTATTCTCTGCATTTATCTTCCGATGTGCAATGATCATACTTAATATGTCGAAAATATTTTTTTTTTCAGGTGACGCATTTAATTAGTAGAACTAATTAAAAACTAGCATGCCTCCTTTGCATATGAAATTAGCCTAATACCACCGCGTGTTACTATCAGTAAATTAACTACAGTATTACTAAATGATTATATCTGCATAGCGGGGCACTTGCAATTTTAGAACTGTTGGAATAGTGACACAATTATACACTTATTTAATTCCTATAAAGAACATTTTGTGCCTACTGAGTGGGCATGTACCTTTAAATCACAAGTTGCCTTTTAGATGTGGTCGAGTATATGTGGCTGTGACTGAAGCAACGGGGCTTATGGACTTTGTGTACTTCATTAAAAGCCTGAGCACAATCTAATCAGGATCTGTACAGTTCGCCATTCCAGAAGTCCCATATCTCTAGCCACATATATGTGGCTATAACTGGGGAAATAGGGCTTATGTGATTTATGGCCAGTGTAGATCCAGAAAACACTGTGAATCTCCAGTTTGATCTGGATCTGCGATGTTCGTCATTCCACCAATGAAACACCCTTCATGCTTCTAACATGCAATACAAATCGTAATGTGGAGTGTGGTATTTGATCTGGATCTACACTGGTCACAAATCAATTGCACCATTTCTCCAATCATAGCCACACATGCATGCCTGGAGAAATGGGACTCATGGGTTTTTGTGACCAGTGTAGATCCAGCTCAGACTGTGCATCCATACAGTCTGATCAGGATCTACACTGTTCGCCATTCCATAAACCCCATTTCTGCAATCATTGGACATACATATATGAGCACGTGTATACGTCAGTAATTCCGTGTTCAAACCAGTCCGTTGGGGCACGAGGCGCAGTATTTGCGCTGATAGAAACAGTAGACAGACAGTCTGATCAGGATCTGCATTGCTCGACATTCTATAAACCTCATTTCTTCAGTCACAATGACATTTGTATACGTCAGTGATTCCGTGTTCAAACCAGTCCGTTAGAGCACGAGGCGCAACATTTGCGCTGATAGAAATGATAGCGACACAGTCTGGCCTGAACCACCACACGGCAGTTATGGTACTTGTCCCTGCAACCGTGCGCTGAAATATACGAGAGTGGTATAATACACATCTGTATCCATTTTACATGACCACATCTTTGATACATTTTCCAGTTTTGTTCCTGCATTTACACATCACATGGGTAATGTATGGACATGAGGATGTGATAACACAGTTCGATCACGTTCGTCCGCATGTACGACGAGATAATCCGCGAGCTTTAGCTCGCGGATCATCTCCTGGTACATGCGGACGAACGGTGATTCTAACTGTGGTTTAGTGTCCCTTTGGGACTTAGTAACTCAAACACAAAGTTTCGAGGGCCAAACAACCACACCATTTCCTGGAAATACCGTTGCTAAACAATAACGGGTCACCTATAACAAATGACTGATACAGCATGTGACCCATCAGCACAGTAGCCCAGACAAAAACAAAATAGCAAACAAACTACTGGCTTCGCATAGGTTGCAGCGCGAAATTACATGTAGGCCGCTAAATTGAAAGCCGACTACAACCTTTTTACGCATCATTTAGAATGCACGTACTTGTACATAAATGTCAATATTTAAAATGTAATTATGGAAGTTTTAAGCATTTTGCTATGCTACGTGTTATTAACATATGAACAAATCAACGTCACTCCACTTACGGACGGCGGCGTCGGCCAACGTTCAGCATCTGTCCATATTACAGCCCATCTTCGTGGCCGGCTTTGAGGTGGCGCTGCACGAGGATGACGACTCCATGTGCTGGTCAAAGCACCGCCTCGCGCGCAACTTCACCCCTCCGCCACACGAATGGGAACACTGCAATTGAATCATACACAACCGGCTGCGTTAATCTTGCCCAGCTTATCAGCGTTTCTGGACGTCTATTGGCAATGTCATAGATGAAGTTCAACTCACATGGTCGGAATGACATTTACATCAAGCATATGGACATACGTTGTGTAGGCGAAATCTTGAGTTGCTTCGATCACAACTATAACGATATGGCATGTTCCTCGGGTCTTAAATCAAGTATTACTGGGTGCGTAATAATATTTAGACAAGCCACATCAATGGGGACCAGTTCAATCTGGTAATGCTGATGCAATAAACATTAAATGTCATCCGTAGAATATACAAGGCCGTCCGTTTGGCCTGTCTAATCAGTGTACAATTTGCTCACTTGTGCTGTACACTCAGTTGTTTGTTTCTTTATTATAGGAATGAATGGCTTATAATTCCAGCATTTGAAATAAATTCATCAAGAAAATGTGTTTATTTTCCGTTTTCTTAAGAATTATTTTAACTGCGCCTCACGGTTACGGAAAGTAGTTCGGCGTGGGAGTTTACTGGGATATACATTTTGGACAGAGACTTGCTACAGGCAAATGTTACAGAATTGTGTAAATATTTTTGTGCTGGAATTATTAGTATTTAACGGCCTATCAACACCTAAGGTCATGTAAAGCCGGGCAAACGGGTTCGATCCCATTTTAACCTGCTGCATTGGGGGGAAAATCCCAAAATCAGAACGGAATATTTACATCAAGAACAAATATATTCAGCCCTGAAATTAGAATAACCTGACCTGGTGCCAGGTCCATACCACACAAAAGTAACTTGGCCCCTTCCCCTAAAATAAGATTACGAATACCGTAATACTCACATAAGGGGTTTAACCAGATTCAACTGTCACATACAAAATGCCAAAGACGTATGTGAGGGCTAAACCAGGTCTCCAGACGGGATTCCGGTAAGGATGAACCCCGATCGTTAATTTAACCATCGTGTGCTCCAACCTGCCACCCACGTTGGGGTTGGTTAGAAGGTCGGACCCACGCAGGGTCGCATTGGGGCGCCGTTTGATAGTCTGCTCACAGGTCTTAACCCGGGACTCTGAGATCTAGGTTAATTTCGAATAAATCCACTATACGATCGATTGCGTGTTAATAAAAGTATGATTACAGAACTACTCGATTGTTCGTCTTAGAGAGGTTCCACAGAAGGGGCAATGCAGATGGTGATCACAACAACGTTACGTTACTCAACCACCTGTATTAAAACATTAAGGTTCGTTGATAATGTGGCGGTTTGTATAAGACGTACATGTAACTAAGTATTCCACCTGGACAAATTATATCCATACACTTGAGCTACATGTAATGTTATTCCGACACATGTACCCACCTCCGACCATTTCGTCATGAACCACTGTACTCCACAGTCACCAGCTTCACACGGCTCGGTCGTGCTCGGTTTGATGTCAACGTCACATTGGTCGTCATTGACAACAGCCGGTATCCCCGTCGTCACCTCCTTCAGACACACCACGTCACGGGAACGTGTTCCATGGCCACAATTGTGGGAACACTGAAAGGCAATGCTACACGTTAGTTTAATAACTTGTAAAAGTCAATGAGGTAGGTAGGTAGGTACATATACACTACCGTCTGTGCTAATCTCAGGGGCGGATCTAACATTTAATTTAGGTGTAGAGCGGGCGTGGATTCTTAATAATTATTGAAAAATGAGACACACATGGTCGGCAACATTCATGGGGGCCGTTTCACTAAACTTCGTATGACTAAAATGTTCGTAAGCGCAAATTTAGGACCGTCTGGAAATTTTAATTGATGGATTTACATTTATTGAGCATAGGCTGCATGTGCAGCCTATGCTCAATAAATGTAAATCCAATAATTGTTTACAAGAAATAATTGTTAATGTGAACTTGACAGACCATCATAATTTTGCACTTACAAACATTTTAGTCGTAAGAAGTTTAGTGAAATGGCCCCCTGAACTGCAACTATTTTGTTCCGCACTATTTCTCAACTGAGTGGAAACAACATACACTTTGGGTGAGAAATAAGAAAATTAATCAGTTCTTTCTACGTAAAAAATATTAAAATCTAAACTTGGGATTGCCCCGCCTGAATCTTGCCAATATTTGTAAATTTCTTTATTTCAAAATATTTTAATATTGTGCTTAAAATCAAGCAGCTTGATTGGCTGTACCTGAGCTGTGCTCACAGATGTATGTAATGGCATGATTATTCGCAAATGCCTATTTATAACTCACCGACCGCCATGGACCGACGAACCATTTCCCACCACAAGCCGTACGCTTTTTTTGGGGGCCAGCATGAGTTTGCTTATATAATTAATCTCGGCAAAGGTTAATAAGACATGAAGAAACATTTCTTGTAAACACATGAATACGTGTGGCTGTGACGGGGCAAATGTGATCAGTGTAGATCCAGATCAGCCTGTGCATCAATACGTGAAACACCCGTCATGCTTCTAACAAACAATATAGATCGGCATCGGCATATACATGTTGGCTACGGGAGTGTGTCATTTGATCAGGAGTTACACTGGGCACACATCTCATCAGCCCCATTTCTCCAGCCACAGCCGTAAATGATAACATTGATGATAATATCACCAATGGTAGCAGATACATGTACAGTGGAACCTCTCTAAACCGGACACCAATAAAACACATGTGATCTGATGTTTGATGAGTTTCTTGGTCTTTAATCTGGGGTGATTGTCTGTTCATGCTCGCATAGCACGCGACTAAGGCTCAGAATGATCAAATGCCTGATCTACAGTGAAACCTCTCTAAGAGAGGTTTCACTGTACATATACGTACACAACCGCCTGTGTTAACTTGCCACGATGCGAACGTTTCTGAACACATAAATATTGGCAATCTCAACACACAATCAAGACTGAGCTGTGCTACAGCTGATGCTCAGCCAATAAGTCTACTTGATATAACATTTTACATATTTTGAAATAAAACAATTGACAAATATTGGCAAGATTAACGCCGGCGGTGGTATAACAGCATTATTGATTTGTTATTGACGAACGGACGGACAGTATATGTAACACGCCATGTAATTTTGTACCTTCGGACATCTGCGTAATCTCATGAAATGCGTTTAAAAAAAATACAATATTTTCCGTAAATGCCGTCAAAAGTTTACAAAAGTACATGTGGAATATTTTTCTCAACTTTTGACTCTATTTATGAAAATATTGTAAATCATGTAAACGTACATGTATTTAATGAAATTATGCAGAAGTCCGTAGGTACAAAATCACATGGCGTGTCTCGCACACAATGCATGTATGTCAGGGATATACCATACTTCGGCATACCTTGTTGGACCATTTGGTGTAGTACCAGTGCTGAGTACACGACCCCATGTCACATGACTCCTGTGTCGCCGGCACCGATTGGTTCTTGCAGCGCACCTGTCGGCGACGAACCCCCCCCCCCCCCCCGAGACCGCAATCGACAGAACACTGGAATACAAGTAGTATAGAGTGTACAGCCCATCCCCGAATGGCACATTATACAGGGTGAGGGGCGCCGTATATACACCCTGGATTTCTTCAAGGTTCCACAAATGAACGATTGCCTATCGTTTACGCATCGTTTTGACATTGTTTTCGTTTTTATATTATAAAATGATGCTTTCGTTGGTTTAAATCAACGAAAATGTAATTTTATAATAAAGTCAAAGAAAAGCAAGTCGAAACGATGAGTTGAAAGAAACAACGGGTTTATATAGTTGAAAGCGGGGTATTTATACTAAAATATCCGCTGTAAAAATAGGCGCAATGGTGTCTAATTAGCAAAATGTAAGTGGTTACGGTCCCGAACGCCAAGTTGCAATATATAAGAATAATACGCTAATCTTGTATTTTGTTCAATGTATTTATTTCCAAATACATGTACTGGAATATTGTGCTTGAAACCAAGCAGTCTGATTGTTTGAGCCCGAGCTGTGCTACAGCTCAGACAATCAAATTGCTTGATTGAGAGTTGACATTGTCAATGGACACAGGCGGTTGTGTAACAGTAACATAAACACAATCATCATCAGCCCTAGAACAAATTTCCACACGTTTCACGACCACCTACGTTAGTCCATTTTCCCAGTTCCCACGTATAACATGGGCCGTTGTGGCAGTGACGAGATGTCGCTGGTTTTGGCGCCAAACAATGGTGCTCAGGTACTCATCATCTGTCGACATACCACGTGACGCGACTGTTGCCCGGCGCCACAGGATGCTCTGCAGGGAAACCAGTCAGTAGTATAGAGGGATTCAAAATGATACCACCTAACGAGGGTATCATTTCTCCACCCTATATACTACTCCACCACCCCCCGAAAAATCAAAAATTGGTTAACGAGGAAATTGTCTCCCACTAAAAATTGGACGTGAAAAAAAAAAAAAACATAATGTTTTTCAGACAGTAAATTTAAGTATAGAGGGATTCAAAATGATACCACCTAACGATGGTATCATTTATAACCCTCTATACTATTCCCACCACCCCCAAAAAATCAAAAAAAAAAAAAAATTAGTTAACGAGGAAATTGTCCCACCAACCACGAAATATTCAAAATTGGTGTCATAAATACATCATGTTTTTTTCACGTCCAATTGAACATATAAATTTAATAGGTTATAATAAAATATTATAACAAAATGGATAATAAAATACACAACGAATTGGACGTTTATAATGATTTGGATGAAGGATTTTACGCTGTTGTTTCTACAGTATTAAAACACGGTAAAATGACAATACTATGTGATATCGAATACATGAAATATCAGCGTAATTTATTACGCTGCGATAAAAACGTTGCATTTACAATATTAAACCGGCAATTATGTCGCCGGTATAAGTATCAAATTTATATAATGAAGCCGACTAAATAGGATCGGAGAAACACTACCGAAACATTATCAAACTAATTTTATAAAACAGTTTAAAATCAAAGATTCGTTTACGGATATGCGTTTCTACAATATCGCTTTTAACGAAGAAATTGGAAAATTATTAGAAGAAATTGAAAATTATTGAACAGAACTAATTTATGTTATAATCACACCAAGCAGACGACAATGTTCCAATTACACGTGTTATGAACATGTAAATTAGGTGTCCATTTTATAGAGAGATTACACGATTACGTCTTCCAGATGAAACATAAACACACTGTAATAGTGGTATCATTTTGAATCCCTCTATACTACTGTAATATATACTATAAAATTTTTTAATAACTGTGTTGAAGAACTTTACGAAGAATACGGGGTTATAGTCCTATATATAAATTCTATAAAATGAGAACACTAGGCGATATCGAATACATGAAATATCAGCGTAATTTATTACGCTCCGATAAAAACGATAAAAACGTTGCATTTACAATATTATACCGGCAATTATGTCAACCATACAAGAGGCAAATACAAACATTAAGACGGATAATGCGTATCGGATATGAAACTAAGGTGTATTATATAAAATTGTTAAAACCCAACGATTCGTTTACGAATATACATTTCTACGATATCGCTTATAAAGATATTAATAATTTGTAAAAATTAAAAAAAAAAAATAGCAAAAGCCTCCACTCGTGCACAACACCCCAGCGACTGGGCAGATTTCTAGCCGGCACCCAGCCACTGGGGTGTTGGGACCTTTCTTAAGCCCACGCATCTGTTGGCTCACATTCTGGGTCGCCTTGAACCCCATTGCCAATTCCTCTATTAAGAGAAACCAGCGAAGTAAGACGAGCCTATGTGTGAATTTGGTTTCCGAAATTGCAAAGCTCTTAGGCAGAAATCTTTTAGGCCGGCACCTTTGAGCTACACAATTACATCGCCAAATACACACATATGCATAGACTGCTACCATTAAACAGACGAGACGGACGTCATACCGGATCAACAACATGCACACACGAGATGAGACCAATTGTTGTAAGGTCAACACACATTATATACTCATCAGTTTCCTATACAACATACAAATGGTGTGCATATTATAATTATTTATTAATACCTATTGGCGAAAGAAAACATGTGATGGTTCGTTATTTTGTTAATTTTATTAATTAATTTTATATTTTTTTTTAATAATTTAAAGATGAACACTCCCTATTATTACATAGTAATTAATTTATGTTGTAACGACAATGTTTCAATTACACGGGTTATGGCCCATGCGTAAATTGATAGCCGAGGTAAACAGAGCCGATAATTCTCAGTGAAAAACACATGTTGTATAGGTATGTAAATTTGTTTACTGCACCAATATAATTTTGAAAAAATTAGGAAAATTATAAAATTAAGAATTTTTTTTTTTTTTTTAAATTATTATTTTTATTTTATTTTTTTTTTAATTATTTTTTTTAATTTTTTTTATTTTTTTTTTTTTTTTTAATTATTTTATAATGGTGCTGTAACATTTCCTCCGACTTTATTTCCAAGTTTTACCCTAAATTTATCCCAATCAGTACACTCAATTTTTGGCATGGTGGCGCGCGCCTTGATCCTTATATCATTTTTTAATTCTTCATATCTCCCCATTTCTTCCACCACGGATTCAAACTCTAAATTTGATATTTTCTTATCGGCCAACGCTTTGGACACCATAACGTCGATGCTATTTTTCTTAGACCTAGCGAGAACGGATATTCTATCATGTTTTCTACTTTTTTTCTCGAGTTTTCCACCCGCCGCCCTAATTACCATACAAAGTGTTCCAGATAAAACGGTAATTCCACTCAAAACCCCTGCAAGTGGAATCATTACAATTGTAGATAGCGTTGCAGCAGTCCCCGCCCCACACAACACAGAAACACTTGCCAGAACGTACTAGATGCTTCAGCTATGTTTGCCGCGCGCCTATATTTATTAGAGTGTCTTTTTCTATTTGCACATTCTCTAACTAAAATATCCTGCATAGCGACGATATTATTCAACCTAAAATCTGAACTTCTTTCGTTAATTGGATACAGTGTTGGTGGAGTGGTATTGAGAGTTGAATACAGTGTTGGTGGAGTGGTATTGAGAGTTGAATACAGTGTTGGGGATCGGTATTGACAATTGGAAGCGGTGATTCGTTCATAGTTAAATTTATTTCAATATATTAGTATTTACACAATAAGTTCAATTAACAATGAGACAATAGTGGAAGAACTCTCTGAGTCACCGATTTTCGTAACAAAGTTAATAACACTACCTTGGGAAAGTCTAATTCGATCATCACCGGAGAACGAAACCACCGTCGAACTATCTCCAGAGATTTTAGTGACTCCAACCCCCGTTCTTCCCCATCTACTACAATATTTATCGCGACCGCGCCCACAGGTTTACCATTAGCATTAACCGAGCAGACCGCCATTTGGATAACTTCACCTGCAGCTGTCATAGTGTATCCCCCATATTTATTACTCGCTTTGGCACCGAACGAATATTCATAGTGCCCCACAACCAATGGGCCCCGCTTCTCAGCCCAAACTGTTATGACACGTTTTGGTGTTTTCATTGTTTTCACTATTCCGGCAAGCGCATTGTTTGCGTTATATGCCTCAGTACGAATCTCATAAGAGGCCTCCTCAAGAGCTTTGGTCGCGGCTATACGATCATGTTTCAGTTTATCGGTTATTTTTTTATCATCTAGTTCAGTAAGTGTCGCTTCTCTGTTGATAGAGTCCTCTGAGCGCAACGCATCATAAGCCTCCGTAATGGTTGCCTGGTGGTCTTCTAAGGCTTTATCAATACCCGACGGGTCTCTTTTTGAAATTCGGTTATTTTTTCATCTAGTTTAGTAAGTGTCGCTTCTCTGTTGATAGAGTCCTCTAAGAGCAACACCCTATAAGCCTCCGTAATATCCGCCTGGTGGTCTTCTAGGGCTTTATCAATACCCGTTCGGACTCCATCAAGATCAAACCGGGTCTCTTTTTTAAATTCGGTTTATTTTTTCATATAGGTCAGTAAGTGCCGCTTCTCTGTTGAGAGATTCTCTGAGCGTAACGCCCCATAAGCCTCCGCAATGGCCTCTTTGTGGTCTTCTCGGACCCCCTCAACCCCAGACCTGGTCTCTTTTATAAATTCGGCTATTTTTTTCATCTAGTTCGGTAAGTGTCGATTCTTTACTGTGAGAGTTCTCTAAGCGCAACGCATCATAAGCCTCCGCAATGGCCTCTGCAAGGTTAGACTGGTGGTCTTCTCGGACTTTATCAATACCCGACGGGTCTCTTTTCGAAATTTGGTTATTTTTTTATCTAGTTCAGTAAGTGCCGCTTCTCTGATGAGAGAGTCCTCTGAGCGCAACACCTCATAAGCCTTCATAAGGTCCGCCTGGTGGTCTTCTCGTGCTTTCTCAATACCCGACGTGGCCTCATTTCGAAAATCGATTATTTTCCCGTCTAATTCAGCAAGTGTAGCTTCTTTGCTGAGAGAGTCTTCTAAGCGCAACGCATCATAAACCTCCGTAATGTCAGCCTTACGGTCTTCTCGGGCTTTATCAATCCCCAACCGGGCCTCTTTTCTAAATTTGGTTATTTTTTTACCTAGTTCGTTTAGTTCCGTATGCGTTTCTTCACGACTTTGTGTATTCACAGCCAGGGCATATTCTCTAAGTTGTGATAGTAGACTCTTGTGAATCTCGTCCGTGGCCCTCGATATAGTTCTATTAATCAAGGCCTTTGTTTTTTGGGTAGTTAAAAAGTCGCCCTCTGTCGGGATGAATCCCCCTTCTGCAGGTTCCAAATTATTTGAATTTGTCACCCAATCGGAAGAACTACCTGGTCCGTATATACTCATAATGTTGATAATATATATTACGAACATGCGTTTAATTCTAATTTTCTTAAAATTAATTAATTTGAAATTTCTAGGACGACCGAAATCGGGTAATCGTTCTTCAACTCTCGCCCTTTATCATCAAGAATATAAATCTTCAACTCGTGGATGTGTCCCGATTCCAAAACTTTCATCTCTGGGTGTGGGAAGTCTAACGTTACAGTCTCGCCATAGAAACAATCGCTGGCGGGCACAGTTTTCAGTAATGTGCTGGGGGATCCGTCTATCGTGTTGTACGATGTGTTCACCCGATCCAGGTGCACCCTGAGAGTTTTCGTGAAGGTGAAGTCCACCGGTTTATCACCGACGTACTCACCCGGGGTAAACACTCCTTTGTTTGAGGAGTATGTCTCTCTAAAACCGAGTTGAATACCCAACCCCAGGGGAGACCACTACCTTATTATCACTGCTGATGGTCATTGTTGCGAGCCCGGTAGCATTCGATACTGTGAGGTTGATTATACCGTCAAGCTCTGAGTTGACAAAATCTTTGAGCTGTCTTATTCCCCACAGTCCGTGAGGCAGCTTTACTTCTAATTGTAGTCCATCCTTCACATAGTAAAACCATTCGCTCTTCCCCACATTCTGCCATCCAACCGTGAAGGTGATTGATCTAAGGCCTACCCGGCGTTTTCCGCAGCAGTTGTCTATTAATTTTTGAAGTTCACAACTCCCTTTTTGAACATTAGTTATAGTAGCAAACATAATAATATCTTTCAATGGATACCAAAGCATTTAGCTTTAACTCTAATGTAAAGTACGCGGTCGGAGGTAAATACACACAAAAAGACGTTGTTAACCGCCTTGTACACCCAACCGTAACGGTTAGACCGGACAGTGGCTTTGCCACCAACTTCCCTAACATCTTTGAACAATATAGGTTGCCCAAGATTACTACGATGGAGGTGGTAAACGGCTGGAAAGCAACACCGATGCAGTTTTGGCAGAACCAAATAAATTTCGCTGTATGGTGCGCAACAGCCGGTGTGGAGTTTCATATAAAGACCATCTGACATCCAAGAATGTCATGCTCCGAAGTGTCTACAACTTTCACGTGTATTATACTATTAGGAGGATTCTCAAAGAACTAGGTATTTCACTACCTCAAGACGACGCCTGGGATCCCATTTCCAACACATAATAAACCGTTATGGCCTTTGAAAGACTTGTGTAACGAATTGTACGTTTCAAAAGACGCGGGACTGGAGACAGAAAGCATTCCTACCAGCACCGGCTCGGGGGCCGTTCCATTCCACGGCCAGTCCGGGAATTGGACACAGACTGATTTTAGACACGATCACTCCGGGTGGTGACCACATCGTCAGTCCGGAACGCCGGGAATTTGACCCCGGACAATGACTTTCGGGACGGAAGTGTCTGGAGGTCGGCCTGTGGCGATGTTTTCTTGTAAAATGTTACCTCCGAAACGGTCTCACGTCGATACATACAGCAGGCTGCTGAGGTTCAGGACCGCGTGGGGTACATTTATGTTTAGATAAGGGTCTAGGGTTCACGCAGGCCGGGGTTACTCGTCGTCAACGACTCCATTCGCTCGTACGTCTGGCCATTCTCGGCGCACAAAAAAACCACAAACTCGCAGTTCTATACTGGGCATGGGAACAGCGTTTGATGCACAAAAACATTTTTTGGCACTTGTAGAGGGGACGCCATTCGCTAGGGTGGACTGGAGAGAGGACCTATCCAGACTTTCAGACGGTTTACAGCTGCCAGCACCCCAGTAGACTATGTATTTGGCATAGGTTTTATATGGCGCCGGCAATATGATACTACGAGACGACCCGGTTGACGGTTACAATAATCATATCGTAATCGCCACCTGCCAATCAAAAAAAATCAGGCCACAACGGTAACGTGAACACGGATATTCATCAGCGCACCCCCACAGTGGAACGATTTCATAAAACACAAATGGATACACCTTCCCCCAATTCGTAAATCGAAACCATTACCAATTCGTAAATTGGATGCACATCGAGTTCCATCAACGACAAATCGCGATTGGAGAGAAAACACAATCATCAACAAGTGTTGAAATGGAAGCACAACACTCGCGGAGGAGAAATTGGGCTCTGTCATAGCCTCGTGGCGATCGGATTATTTACGCTTTGGTTGTAGGAACTCTCTGGCGAAGGAATAGTAGGAGGACGGCGATTGCACGATTAAAGCCCAGGTATTTTTGGCTAAAGCCATCCGGCCGTTTTTGATAATATTAGATAGCCAAGTAGAATCGATACTTCCGATCAGTCCAGGTAGTGCGGCAGCGCCTTTCCCAGCTAATTAAGCTGAAGACTGGCGAGGGCTTTTAGTTGTTTTTTTACCCCCTCCTTGGCTCCACCGGATGGGCGGGGTGCTGGTGCTGGTGCTGGTGCTGGAGCGGGTCGGTGGCGCCGCACACCAGTGAAAGCTAGAACTGCTGGTCGATATAGTCATGCCACGATAGCAACGAGGATGCTTGCTATCGTGGACGCCCTGCTCTCTGAAACAGAGTGCGAAGACGCCTCAACGAGTGTCGTCCTCTCGTGCAGACCATCGAGCATTGATTCGCGGATCCGACTTATTTGAGTGCGTGGAGAGCTCCACGGTTAGCCGAGGCGCCTCCAAGCGAGCTTCTCTTTCATCCCGCAAAGACCGCAGGAGTTTTGTTGATCCGCTCGTGTAGATTCTCTATCGTCACCGGCTTCCTCCAGTTTTCTTTCTTCTTGCGCGATATGATTCAACAGCGCCGTGAGTTTGGAGAGGTTAAGGACCAGTACGCCCCGGACCGTTTGTAGAGCTTATCGAGGGGCCTCCACGGAGTTCTCGAAGAGGTAACGGTGTGGGTCTGTTGAGTATTTTCCCCAATTGTGATTTGCACGCTGAACGTGGTCTCCATCGTTGTTTAATCGTCGGTGGGCTATTTTAGGGAGCCTCGCTGAGAATTCAACCTGTTTCTATCGCGGTGGCCGTCTTCGCTATAGTTTCGTCGGTTAGACTGTAGGGCCTCTATCAGGCGGGCCTGGCACAATTGTTTTCACGCGTCCAATCTGGAAATCCTTGTTCTTCTTTATGTTTTCGCACCACCGCCCCCGGTTTCGGCAATGGTTGTTTAGCTGATAAGGGTTACCGGTATTCGTGTTGATTATTGGGAGATTTGATGATTTTAGTCGCAACCTCCATGCTATCCAATTCGAACTTGGAGTAGTCGCGAGAACCCGACAGACGGGACAGACCATTTCTGACAAAATTGTTGTAGTAGTCGTTTACAGATCCCTCAAGTAATTCCTGATTTTGAAACCAACGCTGCTGGTTATTAGCGCCACCTATTTCCCCCCAACTTGCGAATTGGGATTGGAATGGAGTCTCTATGAAGGCGTTTCGTTATCATCCATCATCACCATCGTCTCTACCGATTTGCATCCATTTCAACATGTAATCAGCCATAATTTATAATTTTCTTAAAATTAAATTATGTATTAAAGATCAAAACTACGGTTAATAGTTTCAATAATTTTGAAAAAATTATTATGTCTTCGAGTCAATACTGGTCGCAGAACTCAATCCATACCGGCAGACTGCGTGAGCCCTCGGGGCAAAAGGCGTGAGACAGAGTGTCGTTATTACGAACAACCCATCTAGATCGACCAGAACCAGCAGTCTTAGTCCGTTCCAACCTTCGGAGCTTTACGACGTCATTGTTCTGGTTACTGTTCGCCTCAACGCTTTCACTATTTCGCTAACATCGACGGACGCGGGACCGAACCGTAGTTCAGAAACCTGCGGTCGCGCCATGTCAGAAGACCATGATAAAGATTTCTGTAATGAGGTGATGTCGATCGACGACAGCGACGTTACCCAGTTGCTATCAGGACCTGTGGAAGGACGTAACACGAGCTTGAAAAAAGCTGTCTATCAAAGGTATTGGACACCAGCAAAAATAAAAACGTTAACCAAACTTAGAATCGGGGCTGCTAAACAAGGCAGATAACAAACGCGTAGTGACACGCCGGTCGCGGAGCGCTTACGGCAACAGCTTCTTACATTCGCTCGACTTTGGTTGCTAGAGAGTCACGATGCCCTACTATCAGAGTGCTTTGGCTGCCCGCCTCGAATCCGAACTAAAGTTCAACGACTACGCCGAGGTTCTCATACCCATACGACCAGTTATCGACGTATACGATCGATAAATGTTCGCTGGAGTACGACATGGTCACGATGCCCGAAACGAGCGCGATGATCGGAACCCCGTACGCGGGGCGGTTGCCATACTTTACGACCGAGTTCTTTGCCATCGCAAGATGCCGAAAAACAAAAGCGGACACATTGTTGGAATATTAACGTAAACGTACCCGCCGCTCGATGAAGGATACTGATGTTGTTCGAGGATGCTCGGTTCGCGTTCGGTGCTAGAACAAACCGACAGATTCTATAACCCAAAATCACGGAGGTAGGGTGCCGATCGGAGGAGTCCCCAATCAAATCTCTACAGCGCGGGTCTTCGCGCGCACCAGCAGTGGGATGCAGTAAGAAGCAGTTTGCTGCCGGATCTAAGCGCTCTCGGAGGTTGCAGTCTGCAGAAGTAGTAAAGACCTGCTAATCTCTCGGCCGTCTCCCTGCGGGAGTCTTGAATACAAATACGCGTTATGGCTAGACATGCGAGCCAGCGACGATGACCAAATTTCCCGGTTAGCGGACGCCAAAGTTGAGAACGCTAGTGAGGGTGTGACGATCCAGATAACCAAAGAGGGCGGACGGAGCGGGCCATTGAACGTGTGTACTTATATATAATTACAGCGCACAACTCAACATCGCATCGATGGTCGATACGTATCAGCGGATCTACTGATTTATAAAAAAAAATCATCTAACGATTTATTTATACATCATTTTGAAAAATTAAAGAAATCTAGCAATCATACCAAATTCGCGTTGGAGATTGCTCACTCCGCATAATATTGGGCAGACAGGATCGTGGAAACCGGTTTTCATCCTCAACATACTCGAGGGGATCCTACGAGGGATGCCTTTCCGTCACATTGTGATGTATGTCCCACTTGTGCGACACAACGATACTTATCCAGCGGTGCGGGCTATGGACCGACCGCTGAGGTATACGTTTACTGGACCACCCGGTGATAGGCTTCCGATTGGTTGCGTGATGGTTTATACCAAATATTCAGGGCGAGGCCACCCTATACGTGATTGACGATTGCTCAGGCAAGGCGGCGATGACCAAAAAGAGGACATGCTCTCGAGCTCGCAATTTCTGGCCGCCATGCAGAGGCAAAGCGTATGGATATCCACTCAAAATACAACGCCGTCCTCAAGGATCTGCGCGCGCAAACGAATTGGGTCGCCCTCTTTCACTGCAAGGGACCGAGACTCATTCGGATGACTGTCTTCGGATTGAGAATGACGTTATCCCAACGCGCGAGGAGCGCCTGGAGGTTCGTCAGATTACTTTCGAAATAGCACGCCAAGCTTTGTAAAAGATGATTCAAACCACTGCTTATAAAGTTATCAACTAAATCTAACGATTTTGAAAAAAAATTAGGAAAATTATAAAATTAGGAAAATTGCAAATATAAGCTATTGCAATTGCTTATGCAATTGCTTGAACAATGCTTAGCAATTGTGAACCAATGGCTGAACAAATACTGACCAATTGTAGCAATTGCTGCAACAATGCTTAGCAAATGCTGAAACAAATGCTGAACAAGATGCTGAATAATGCTGAAAATATACTGCACAATGGTTAACAATGTTAACAATTTGGTGCTCGCTGCTGAGAGCTTTGTTAGGCGAGCATAATGGTGATCATAAGTATCGGGTCGGTGCGGCATTTATTTTGTGTAATAAATAAATATGTTAAAGTGATGAGACTTGTTAGAATAGTTAAATTACTAATTTTGAAAAAATTAAGAAACATGAACTGCGGACGAATTCTCGCTCAGTAATAGAAGAAACCTCAACTCCGATCTGGCCAAACATAATGATCCGACAGAGCCATCGGGATCTGGGTTGAGTGCAACGACTCCGCATGAAAATGAAAATGCGGCGCGACGAGAAGCGGCTAGCTGCGCTGGTTGGTGGGGGACAATCGGGAGCATTACTAGGTAGGCGTTCTCAGTTTTTCAGTTGGATAAAGATGTCCGATGCGGAGATTCGATAAACATGTCATGCGAGATACGAATCCAAAATTGGAGCAGAGATGACAAAATCTCTTGGATCGGGCGGGCTAATTCATTTGTACGCTACCGCCGTTAGTAGACTTCTCCCTATACCAAACACCGAAGGGTTGATACACGATCTAGGACTGGACCTTTTATAGGACACACTCTTAGAACGCATGCTGCTCCAATTTATCACAAAGTTTGGAATGTACTTAGCTCCACTAACACCGCGTTGACCACGGGTAAAACACTGTCAATTTGGACAATATATCGCCAGAACTATAAGCTCTAAATATTAATATTATAAATGATGACACAGACACACCCCACTGAGAGTGACGGAGTCTAACAGATTGCTCCAACACAATACGAACCAGAGTGTTATCCGCCACTGGATGGACATACCGATATAAAAATCCAAAAGGACAGGCAGCTGGGCGCGGCGGCGGGGGCTGCCACCCGAAAAGCTTAAACAGATAAACTACTCGCCGAGCTTTCGAGAGGCTAAACTCCAATCGAGATTGGGGTTGCATCGGGGGACGGGCAGAAGCAAACATCTGAATACAGAGTTGAGTAAACAAACACCCCCAATTCAACGAATTGATGCCCAACTCAACACCCCAATACCAAACCGTTGGAGTTGGGCGAAATCGATTGAACCCAAATTCGTGAATTGGAGTTGGGTGGTTGTTGGTGGTGGTCTGGAAGTTTTGGTGCCCTGTGCGTGTGGACAATACCAGAGAAAAAACAACCAGCCAGGTGTTCAGAAGACAGTTACTCAACACCAATCATCAACAATGTTTGAATTTGGATCAGCGCCACATTTAAACATCTGACGCGACCCATTTTATATGCAATAATTATAACAATGGCCTGAACAAGATGGTAAAAATGGTAGTGAATGCGCTTATCACGCCGTGTTGATATGGGTTTCAGTATCGGGTATGCTCGACTATCAAAAGATGGCCCTAGGAGACGCTCCAAATTGGACTTTACTGTGAGAGACGTAGGGTCGCGACCTTCGATGTAGCGCCGGCAGTTTGGACCGAGATTATCCTAGTTAAAGTGGAATTCTACAGTTAATTATATGGAAATAATGGCTTCAATCGCAGTAATAGTAGGTGGTGCGCTTGTAACGGCATTGGCGTTCAGCCTGGTTGTGCTACTTTATATTCTTCTAAAATGAAAAGTCGAAACGTGGATGAGTGAGCGTAAGCGTTCATGATATTAGCTGGTGAACAACCTCAATAGCGCAAAAGGAAGCATGGTCGAAAAAAAACGAAACCGCCCATGGATGGGTCAAAAAATGCAGAGCTTCGCCGCGGAAAATCACGCGCGCAAAACTGTTCAGAAACGTTGAAGAGCGCCCAACGCGGAGTACGCGTGGCATATCGCACAAAAGTCTCGATCCCATGGATCCCGAGCCCCAACTCTTCAGATTTCTATGTACGTCAGAAGGGGAAACCCCAAAAGTACCGCGAGATCGCGTTACATCATCGTGGGATGGGTGTGTGGGTGGTTCTCACCGGCTATTATATTCAATCGAGATTTTAAATAATTAATTAAAAACTTTTTTTTTTATAAATCTACTATATATAGAACGATGGTTAGTTGACGAACTTTATAACGCTATGATTTTATGTAGGCTAAACTGCCAAAACAATCGTTTACCTGGTGCAAAGAGAATGATTGTCTGGCCCGAGATTGTCTCGAGGACGAAAAAAGCGGCCACCCTTTTCGCAAAGCGGATGTTAGATTTCCTCCCAATCGAGGATTGGATGAGCTTAGAATTTCCCTCTCCTGTTCCAACCCAAACGCGATTGGGGGCTGCAGCGAAATTCCAACAAGGTTTATTATTAAGACGCAGTTACCGGACGAACTGGGCGAGGGATGTTGGAATTGTTTGCCGATATATTAGAATACTTCGCATTCGATGAAACACGCGCAACTTGATACCAAACTATATCGCGCAAGCTGTCGAATACATACTATAGTCCACGCGGCTACTGGAAGGGACTCGCGGCCATCAAGAACCTCGCGGCTGGCGACCAAGGTTTCAGAAAACGCTGTCAAGAATGGCTCAAGAAGCAGGCCAGCTGGCAGATCTATTACCCGGCCTCACAATTTTCGCGCCCGAAATTCGACGTGCCGGTTGCGATCCAAGTTCACCAAAGCGGCATCTCCTGTTTCCCCTCACGATCGCGTCTGGTCGCAAAACGTTACAAGTAGCACTGACATCGTTGACGTAGCGAGTCGTTACATAGGGGGCAGAGCCGTTGGGCCACTAAAGAGTCTAAGGAAGTGGCGAGCTCTTTCCCGAAATATATAAGGAGGAGTCCTCTCAAATGGCCGACTTTCTCCAGGTCGGATTCACGGTCCGCGAGATCATGGGCGTGCCGGTCTCTCATCTCTTGTCACACAGCATAAAGTTTCTATCCGACGCGGCGCGTCAACATCCACGGGACCAGGATCGTGGAACGCTTCAATCGAACCCTGGCTGATGAGATTTCGGACACCAATACGCCAAAGAAAACTTGTAGGACCCCCCATTCACGGTGCGACCGTAAGTGGGTGGCCAGACCTGCCCGCCGGTGGTCTACGCACACTGAACGGAGAGGTGACCAGATTGATAGGTAGAGCCTGTAGATGCTATAAGTATAAAAGGGTGACGAGCCAGCCCTCTGCCGTCTCGCGCGGCGACCCGTTTGGTTTAGAGGAGCAGCGGCTTCCATCAGATATTGAAGTCCGTTACCTCTTCAACCGGGCGAGAGCTCGAAGGGTGGGACAGCCGGTCGCGCGACTGATCCAGTGTTGGTCTCTCATGTATATCATCTAGATCGATCTGATTAACAAACCGATGAGCCGTGCTCTACTATTTGGATGATGGGGCCATCTCGAGGGTTTGTTCGCGAGAACTTCTTATAGTGTCTTCTGGACACCCAGCTACCCCCGATTACTTAAATCAATAGAGGTTGCTGTATGATTCCGTCTGGTAACCACGCGTCTTTTATCGTAGTATGTCGAGAGTTCCTAATTTAGTTGACAGTACGTTTTCATAACGCCGTCTTCATTTTCCCCCAAACCACTATTTTTGTGCTTACATCTATAATGTGTTTTCTTCTTCTGTAGTTTCACTTAATACCTCGTTTATATCTTATCCCAATTTAAATTGGTAGTTCTCTTGGACACATTCCTTTCGCAGATTTTTTATTAATTTTAATTTGTTCCAAAGTATCTTTAGTGGAAATTAATTTTTTCTATACAATAACCACTTACTAGATAACGCTATCGCCTTTCCCGCTAAATTCCATTTGAAAAGTCCGGGCTCTCTTTCGCTCCATTTATCCCAAGCCACCCATTTATTTTTTTCTTTTTTTCAAACTCGTCTAGTTAATGTTAGGTCTAATCAATCCTCTATCGTTTTTTCCACTAACTTCCTTATACATACTATCTGTATCCATTCTTTATTAATTCCAAAAGTCTTCTCTTTATATTTTTTTATCTAGAAATTCGTAGTAAAAATTCCAACATTCTCAATTTGCTAGTGGATAAACGCTATTCCACAATGGATATGGGGTCTCTAGCGCACACCTGGGTTTTCTTGAAGATATTTTCGTACGCCATATCTATCTCTTCCAAAATCATCAAAATACGCGGATCTTAAGCTTTTGTCAACACAGGTTTCCGTCTCGCGTTATACGTCGTATATTTTAAATGTCTCTCCGTTGCCTCCATCATTTTTCCAAAACACGTAGTTTCCTAATAATTTCCATTAATGTGGCACTGGTTTTATTCTTGGTTCTAACAACGCCTGTTCGTCTTGCGCTGTATAATTCTTTGCGGAACCTTCGAAGGGTTTACCACTAATTATCTATAACACGATGAACTCCCGTTATTTCTAGGCCGTTTTGTTTTAAATACAATTTTAAAACAGTGGCGCGTACAGCAATACTTTAGTGGCGGTCATAGATCCACCATACTCTTTCTTCCATGTCCTCTAGTTCTTCCAGTATCTTCCAAATATATTAACATGTGTGTGGGAACTTCATCACCTCTACTTCTCTGTTTATAAATATGGGGACATTCCGAAAATCTTTTATGTTTTAAGTTGTGATGGAACTTCTATATCCACCTCGCAAAACCCAAACCAGTCTCCAGATAAAATCTTTCTACAAACTTTTTCATAAATTTTAGGGTTATGGTGGGGTATCTATATGGTGTATACGTTTCTCTCCCACAAGGCATCTCTTTTTAAACGTAGATAAATATAACGCGTTTGCATCGTACCCAAAACAGCCTTGCAGGTTTGTTAATTTTCATTTTGATCTAATATTTTGAAACACCAGCTTCTGCATATCGTGTATTACTATTGATGGCACCAACTAGAGCGTCCTTCTCATTTCGTATGTTTCTTCTTTGGTGATATAGGAGCATCCATCGGATAATAGTCTTTGAAGATTTTTGTTCTTAATGGTTCCTATCAATAATATTGTCTATAGCCACACTCGTAGTTGTTACCGCATCTTTGAAAATATCCACACCTCTGTGTTTATTAAAATTCACAATTTTTTTCCACCGTTCTAGAACGGTGGCTACATCTAATCGTTTATAATTTTCAACAAATCTCTGAAAGTTTTATATTCTTTCTTCGAAGAATTCTACGACATTTACTTAATTATGTTTCATCTATTAACATTTTCCCAGATAGTTTGGAATACCAATTCTCTATATCGGGTAGTCCTGGGTAATCCAGTTTGTCTGGAGAATCGAACCACTTCATTAAGGAAAGAAGATTTCTGTCCTTTGCAGACGTAGGCTTTTATCCAACTATCGTAACTTCACCAGGTCCTTAGATAAAGGATTACATCAAGAATTCTAAATTCTGGAGGTAAATAGAAATATTGTTTGCGTTTGCACGGTTTTCCGACCATTACTTTCTTTGTTGTGCAGATAGTTCAATACTAAATATTTTCTTTATTAGGTTTATATCGTACTTACTGCTGTTAAAACCCATAAGGTACTTGCTCTATCCCACTGTTCGATCTTAGCGATTTGGGTTTTTTATTAAACTGTTCTTCATTAAAACCCATTACTTGACCACCACTTCGTTCTTATAGCTTTTCCCTGACCTTTCAAATCTTCTACAAATTTTTCTATAAGTTTTGCAGGATCTTATCACAAATATGAGTTACTGTCCTGAGAAATTATCTCCTATACTAACACTTACCGGAAGTGCTCAAGCTTCGTACTCTAAACTATTACGGGGTAGTTTCAACTTCTGATGGAGGGAGATATGCCTCAAAATCGTTACTATCAGATTGGATAAAGAGTCGTGTCGCAACCGATCTTTATATCTTTACCGTTCTTGAATTCACATTTCCCACATAACTACTAGGTTGAATTCTTTGCTACTTTTCTAATAAATGTATCTGTCTCATAGTGGATGCGCGTTCTTCTTTTCTTGCTTGCATGAATCTAACACCCGATGCCTGTACCAGCCGTGATATTGATATACGGTATGGTTATCTGGGACTGTTTCCATCTACCGAGCTCCTAAAATCCATCTTTCCACCTCCGTGTCCGCATGTTCGTGGGAATGTGAATTCCCTCCCGCTTTTCCACCAGAATACATCCAATCGATCGCCCCATAACTGTTTTAGAACCTTTTGGGTAAAACGCTTTCTCGAACGGACGAACGCGGCGCTCTATATATTACCATTCACACTATACTTTTGTCTCACCCTCTCATACATGTTGGTCCGTGTATCTTCATATTACTTCGCTGTGTGAATTTCTGTTTGCAATTATCGCGGCTGGTAATTATAGATCGGTTTTTTAAGGTTTTTTATCAGAAATGCGGTGATTAGTAAAAACAAGTCCTATTGTCATTGGTTTATTACCTATTTCATTATTTAGTGGCTGGTACCTTTTTCAACCACCCTATACATTACATTCGGTGGGTTGATATACTTCTATACCGATTTTAAAAACTCTTCAACCCTTTTTCAGATCTGAAAAGGAATTGGTGATGAAACCACATTACTACCAAAATATTGCTTACTAAGTTCTTTCGCCTTTGTCTGTACATCTGTCGGGTCTTTTATCTGTCATATGCATAGCTTAGACAACCTGAAACAGACAAATGTCGTCATCTATATTATCTGAAAAGAATACATACCTGTTTTATTCTTCCGCCATTTTGGAAGTTCTCTCTGGGCTTCTTTGGATTGTAGTCCCAAATCTATTCCCTACTACCCTTATTAGCTTACGGAAAACCTTCTTACCCATCTTCAAACTTCCCACTTTGTATCGGGTCTGTCTATTTTTCGGACATTATTCGTGTTTGCGCCTTTCTGACAGCCATTTTTTAAACGGTTTTCATTTGATGATAGTGGTTCGCTACCACGAGATTTTTGTTGAAATATTATAGGTTTTAGGTTGTCCATTTTAATTTCCCCATATGTTCTGGCTTTGTAAGAAAATGAATATCTCAAATAAAAATTGGGTTGTAGATACGGAGCTAGTATCGGACATGCGTTCAGACTCGTTAATGTTTTTATGTTTTTACGAAAGGATAATGTAACTACCCGTTCTTCCAATTTTCTACCTTTTCCAATGTTTCATCGTGAGCCCCCAATATTTCTTCACATTTTTTCCACTACGCGCGAACTATAGATTTTTTCTTATTATTTTGTATTGGGGTCTTCAATTATTGGTTGCTTGAAAGGGAATTCATTAGAATAAATTTACACTAGCCCTTGCACCGCAATACTTTCTTTTTGAATTCTGTTACCAACTTTCCTCGTAGTGAGAGGTTCTTTAAAAATATTTTTTTTTGGGGGCCCCTCTTTTATAGGCTCGCCGGTAAACCGCTTCATAAAACGCTGCATTCTTATGTGGCATTTATCAGCTTTGTCAACCCCCTAACTCTCAACCGTTTTTTGTACTATAAGTAATCCTTAGAGATTCCGGCTTCTCTTCTCAAACTTACAATTTCTGATCTAGTTTTGACGTTATCATATTTTCTGTAAACGCCCTCATTTTTGTTGGCATTTATCGCTTTGTCAACCCCCTAACTCTCACCCGTTTACTATAGTAATCCCTAGAGATTCGGTTCTCTTCTCAAACTTGCTATTCTGCTCTAGTTTCTGTAAAACGCCTCATTCTTTGTTGGCATTTATCAACTTTGTCAAACCCCTAACCTCTCAAACCGTTTACTATAAGTAATCTAGAGATTCGGCTTTCTTCTCAAAAACTTTCTATTTCTGCTTCTAGTTCTGCGTTATCATTTTTCTGTAATTATACTATTTGTATAACCTATATACATTTATATGTTCAATTGGTCTTGAAAACATTATGTTTTTTTCACTTCTAATTGAATGATAAACATAAACATATACATATATAATGGAGTGTGAGACCTTGTTGTAAGCCGTTTACGCGGAAAAGAATATCTACGAAGGCAATCTAGCGTGACGTAGAAAAATTCCTTGTGTTCCCCCGCAAATTTCAATGCCCCAGGATGCCCTTGGTAAATTCATTGTGCCCAAACTCCTTTGTAGACATAAGCACTACACTGTAGTTGGCCTACAGGTGAACGTGGTAGACTAGAGTTGGGTTAGAATTAGTTGCTGATTATGCGAAATAAGTTATCTATATTGGGAGGATAAAAATGGGGGTGTTTGGAATATAAAACTACACTGTGGGCACATAAGATCGAATTATTAGAATAAATTCAAAATTGGTTGTCAAAAATAAATCCCTTTTTAAGACTATTTGTTTTAAATGTTCAATTGGACGTGAAAAAAACATGATGTATTTATGACCCAATTTTGAATATTCGTGGTTGGTGGGACAATTTCCTCGTTAACTAAATTTTTTTTTTTTTTGATTTTTTGGGGGTGGGTGGAATAGTATAGAGGGTTATAAATTGATACCATCGGTTAGGTGGTATCATTTTGAATCCCTCTATACTTAAATTTACTGTCTGAAAAAACATTATGTTTTTTTTTTTTCAGTCAAATTTTTCAGTGGGAGCAATTTCCTCGTTAACCAATTTTTGGATTTTTCGGGGGGTGGTGGAGTAGTATATGGGTGGAGAAATGTAACCTCGTTAGGTGGTATCATTTTGAATCCACTCTATACTACTCAGTCGCCAATCTGCCACCTGTAAATGGATGTGTGGGGGGAGAAGCGTTATTAATATTTGAAAAATTGTATTTAACATTTAACTGATTTTTCATCAGACATTGCCACTAGGCCATATCAAGTTATGATACAATTTTTTATCAGCATAAATTTCCCACGGATATCTAGGGGCGATAAACTGTTATTAAAATGTCACCGGGACATTACTGTATATTGTCTTTATTTATTTAAGTGCAATGATCATACTTTATAAATCTGTTTGAAATATTATTTTTCAGGGTGACGCATTTAATTTAGTAAAAAACCGGGCAGGGGCTATATGTTGTGTGTGTTTTTCTGTCAATAAACCCATTGCAGCATTTCAGAAACTGAGAAAGTAAACGTCAGCGTGTTATAAGTCCGGGCAACAGATGTGGTCATGTAGGGACGGGCTCTCGGTTTGAAGTTTCATCGACCAGGCAAGCAATTGAATGGGAATAATTCTAAAGTGCTTATTTGAGAGCGAGCATGTTTTTGATGAAGACAATGGAAAAACAAGTAAATAATCAGCAGCGACAAACATTTCAGACATCTGCGAGCAACATACCTTGAGGTCACCCGGGGTCCACTGTCATGAAGATGAATGTTGACCATCGACAAACAACTCGCGGTGTCTGCAAAGCTAAGACGGGCGGTTAACCTACTTGTGAACATCTGTTATTTCTATGTCGATTGGTGTGCAATAATCTGTGGTGGGGCACCTTCACCTTGTCAAATTTCTTGCTGAATCGAGTATGGCAATTCAGTTTGTATCACAGCATCGCTCGAAAGGAGGAGGTACATGGAGGGTTGACAGCAGCTGTGATTCATGAATACCCGGAAGTAAAATCCTTGATTCAGTTCTGCAAGGAGTTGTACTTATTCCAGGTGATCAAGTAATGATTGCAGAGACAATGCTGCTCGAAATTATAGCATTTGGTATGGAAACTTTGATACAGGTCTGTTAGCTAGATGTTTGGTTTGAGGCCGTCACCGTGTGTGAAATCCTTGCTACAAGGATGATACCTTCTGTGAATTGTGAATAAGCATGTGCTGTTTGAGGCCACACCTCTGTGTGAATGTCTTGTCACAAACGCTACATGTATGAGGACGATCCCCCGTATGAATTAGCATATGTCTCTTGAGGTTGCCACTCTCTGTGAATGTTTTGTCACAAACGCTACATGTATGAGGACGATCCCTCGTGTGAATTCGCATATGTCTCTTGGAGGTTGCTACTGTCTGTGAATGTCTTGTCACAAACGCTACATGTATGAGGACGATCGCCCGTGTGAATTAGCATATGTCTCTTGAGGTGGTCACTGTGTGTGAATGATTTATCACAAACGCTACAAGTATGTGGAAGAACCCCCGTGTGAATTAGCATATTTTATTGAGGTACTCACTGCGTATGAATGTCTTGTCACAAACGCTGCATTTATGTGGACGATCTCCATGTGTGAATTAGCATATGTTTATTGAGGTGCTCACTGTGTATGAATGTCTTGTCACAAACGCTGCATTTATGTGGACGATCAACCGTGTGAATTAGCATATGTTTCTTGAGGCTGCCACTCACTGTGAATGTCTTGTCACAAACGCTACATGCATGAGGACTATCCCCCGTGTGAATTAGCATATGTGTCTTGAGACGGCCGCTGTGTGTGAATGTTTTGTCACAAACGCTACATGTATGTGGACGATCCCCCGTGTGAATTAGCATATGTCTCTTGAGGTTGCTACTGTCCGTGAATGTTTTGTCACAAACGATACATGTATGTGGACGATCCCCCGTGTGAATTAGCATATGTGTCTTGAGGCTGTTACTGTGTGTGAATGATTTGTCACAAACGCTACATGTATGTGGACGATCCCCCGTGTGAATTAGCATATGTCTCTTGAGGCTGTCAGTCACTGTGAATGTTTTGTCACAAACGCTACATGTAGGAGGACGATCCCACGTGTGAATTATCATATGTTTCTTGAGGTTGCCACTATGTGCGAATGTCTTGTCACAAACACTACATGTATGAGGACGATCCCCCGTGTGAATTAGCATATGTTTATTGAGGTGCTCACTGCGTATGAATGTCTTGTCACAAACGCTGCATTTATGTGGACGATCCCCCGTGTGAATTAGCATATGTTTCTTGAGGCTGCCACTCTCTGTGAATGTCTTGTCACAAACGCTACATGTATGAGGACGATCCCCCATGTGAATTAGCATATGTCTCTTCAGGTTGCTACTGTCCTGTGTAATGTTTTGTCACAAACCTCTACATGTAATGATGGACGATCCCCCGTGTGAACAAGCATATGTTTATTGAGGCTGCTACTATGTGTGAATGATTTGTCACAAACGCTACAAGTATGTGGACGATCCCCCGTGTGAATTAGCATATGTGTTTTGAGGTGCTGACTGCGTATGAATGTCTTGTCACAAACGCTGCATTTATGTGGACGATCCCCCGTGTGAATTAGCATATGTTTATTGAGGTGCTCACTGTGTATGAATATCTTGTCACAAACGCTGCATTTATGTGGACGATCCCCCTTGTGAATTAGCATATGTTTCTTGAGGCTGCCACTCACTGTGAATGTCTTGTCACAAACGCTACATGTATGAGGACGATCCACCATGTGAATTAGCATATGTCTCTTGAGGTTGATACTGTCTGTGAATGTTTTGTCACAAATGCTACATGTATGTGGACGATCCCCCGTGTGAATTAGCATATGTGTCTTGAGGTTGCTACGATGTGTGAATGATTTGTCACAAACGCTACAAGTATGTGGACGATCCCCCTTGTGAATTAGCATATGTTGCTTGAGACTGCCACTCTCTATGAATGTTTTGTCACAAACGCTACATGTATGAGGACGATCCCCCGTGTGAATTATCATATATTTCTTGAGGCTGCCTCTCACTGTGAATGTTTTGTCACAAACGCTACATGTATGAGGACGATCCCCTGAGTGAATTAGCATATGTCTCTTGAGGTTGCCACTCTCTGTGAATGTTTTGTCACAAACGCTACATGTATGAGGACGATCCCACGTGTGAATTATCATATGTTTCTCAAGGCTGCCACTATGTGCGAATGTCTTGTCACAAACGCTACATGTATGAGGACGATCCCCCTTATGAATTAGCATATGTCCCTTGAGGTTGCAACTGTCTGTGAATGTTTTGTCACAAACGCTACATGCAGGAGGACGATCCCCCGTGTGAATTAGCATATGTTTATTGACATGGTCACTGCGTATGAATGTCTTGTCACAAACGCTGCATTTATGTGGACGATCCCCAGTGTGAATTAGCATATGTGTCTTGAGGTTGCTACTGTCCGTGAATGTCTTGTCACAAACGCTACATGCACGAGGACGATCCCCTGTGTGAATTAGCATATGTTTATTCAGATGGTCACTGCGTATGAATGTCTTGTCACAAACGCTGCATTTATGTGGACGATCCCCCGTGTGAATTAGCATATGTTTCTTGAGACTGCCACTCTCTGTGAATGTCAAAACAGTCTTGTCACAAACGCTATATGTATGTGGACGATCCCCCGTGTGAATTAGCATATGTCCCGTGAGGCTGCCACTCTCTTCGAATGTATTGTCACAAAGGCTACATGTATGTGGACGATCCCCCGTATGAATTAGCATATGTCCCTTGAGGCTGCCATTTTGTGCGAATGTCTCGTCACAAAGGCTACACGAATGACGATCAACTGAATGAACTAGCATGTGCCGGTCCAGGTCATCGCAGTCTGTGAATGTCTCGTCGCAAACACTACATGCATATGGACGGTCCCCTGTGTGAAGTATCATGTGACGTTTCATGTCACCTCTCTGTGTGAATGTCTTGTCACAATCGGTACGTATCTGTGGACGATCCCCGGTGTGAATTAGCTGTGTTGTTTGAGGTGACCACTTTGTTTAAATGTCTGGTAAGAGACAGTACATGTATGGGACGATCCTGCGGCTACAGGTCCAAATGGGCATCTCTAGTGTATGTGGTTGCTTCTTCGTATTATTCATCCTTTACAAAATCATTTTTGATATTATCGTTCACCACAATGCGGTTGTATGCGTGTTTAACTCCGCTCAATACAGATATAGCACTTGGACATCCCATCTGTCTACCGTAGTGCTGCTTGCATGTGCCCTGAAAAACTGCAAAAGTCGAAAATATCGAAGTATTGACATGTTTGTTTGTTTGTTTGTTTATTGGTGTTTAACGGCCTATCAACAGCTAAGGTCATGTAAGGCCGGGCAAACGGGTTCGATCCCGTTTTAACCTGCTGCATTGGGGGGAAAATTCCGAAATCAGAACTGAATATTTACATCGAGAAACAATATATTCAGCCCTGAAATTAGAATAACCTGACCTGGTGGCAGGTCCATACCACACCAAAGTCACTTAGCCCCTTCCCCTAAAATAGGATTACGAATTATCGTAAAACTCACATAAGGGGTATAACCAGATTCAACTGTCACATACAAAATGCCAAAGACGTATGCGAGGGCCAAACCAGGTCTCCAGTCGGGATTCCGGTAAGGATGAACCCCGATCGTTAAATTACCCATCGCTTGCACCCACCTTCCACCCACAAGTATTGACATGATGTGGCGCATGTATATGACAGTCGTTGCAGCACTGCAACATGTCTCCCCGACTTATTGACAACATTGTATAGTATTGCCACCATCATAATATCGCTACATACATCATGTACATGTACATCATATTACATACCGGTACATATGTGTACTTTCTGGCTGCAGTGTATGCCAAATGCAATCTATGTTGTATGTCAACACAATGTCACAATTCTGTGTTGCCATGGATATCTGTTTGTGTATGATGACGGAGTGGAGGGTGGCTGTACATGTTTAGCTTGTCAATTGCATCATAATCATCAATGGAATGTTGAAAGGTATTGTAAAGTAAAATAAAAACATATAGCATTAACAGTTAATTCCCCCCGGCATACGATGTGGCAGGCTTCTTTGAATTTTTGTCTGCCTGATGAATGAATAGAATTAAACCCTATTCCCGATGTATTTGTATGGTAGTTATGTTCATCAATTTTCAGGGATCGCTCGAATTTGTCATTTGTTCTGGTCATAACCATATTTTTTGGATTTCGCAGCATTCTCGATGATGTGTGTCCGTCTGTACGTCCGTCCATGTACATTTATATTGACAAGTTCATAATATTACTTGAAGAATTGCTTAAATATTCAGGTACATGCTCCACCTGAATGTGCGCGACACACTCCCACCCCCATTGACATGACCGTAACCTTCAAAATGTTACTGTCAAAAAGTTTCTCCATCATATTATATCTTCAGCTAGTTTACATGATTAGGCTAATGGTCAAAAGAGACCAAGTAAAATAATAATGCATTGTAGTAAAATGAACAAATTCCAACCATAGAAAATGACCCAAAGTCCAACACTGTACTATTAATGTACAAGGTACCTATCATAATGCACAAAGTCCATCAATGTACTATCAGCGTACCAGTAAAGAAGAATGAAGTCCAACAATGTACTATTTACTATCAATGTACCAGTGAAACAGAACAAAGTCCAACAATGTACTATCAGTGTACCAGTAACGAAGAATGAAGTGCAATACTTTACTATCAATGTACCAGTGAAACAGAACAAAGTCCAACAATGTACTATTTACTATCAATGTACCAGTGAAACAGAACAAAGTCCAACAATGTACTATCAGTGTACCAGTAAAGAGGAATGAAGTGCAATACTTTACTATCAATGTACCAGTGAAACAGAACAAAGTCCAACAATGTACTATCAGTGTACCAGTAAAGAAGAATGAAGTGCAATACTTTACTATCAATGTACCAGTGAAACAGAACAAAGTCCAACAATGTACTATTTACTATCAATGTACCAGTGAAACAGAACAAAGTCCAACAATGTACTATCAGCGTACCAGTAAAGAAGAATGAAGTGCAATACTTTACTATCAATGTACCAGTGAAACAGAACAAAGTCCAACAATGTACTATCAGCGTACCAGTAAAGAAGAATGAAGTGCAATACTTTACTATCAAATGTACCAGTGAAACAGAACAAAGTCCAACAATGTACTATCAGCGTACCAGTAAAGAAGAATGAAGTGCAATACTTTACTATCAATGTACCAGTGAAACAGAACAAAGTCCAACAATGTACTATCAGCGTACCAGTAAAGAAGAATGAAGTGCAATACTTTACTATCAATGTACCAGTGAAACAGAACAAAGTCCAACAATGTACTATCAGTGTACCAGTGAAAAGGAACAATGTCTGATACTGTACTATTAGTGTACCCATGGTTAACAAAGAATCATCACTGTACCAATGGTACGGGGCGCCATGCAGGACAGGTTAATTATGTGTACAAAACCAATTTTGTCCAGACAAAATTGAGTTTTGTAACTCTAAAAATCACAAAATTCAATTCTGTGTCACAAAATTCAATTCTGTCAATTCTGTGTCACAAAATTCAATTCTGTGTCACAAAATTCAATTCTGCATACGTTTCGTATACAAAATTCATTTTTGTTATAAAGGATTCAATTTTGTAAGACAGAATTGAGTTTTGTGAAGAAAGTTCAGTTTTGTGGGACAGAATTCATTTTTGTCCACAAAAATTAGCTTGCGTAGGATAGTCTATGTCATCTCTACGTTGATTGGTTGAGATCGGTCTTAGTCCATTTTACTAGATGGTGGAGTACACTTGCAGGTTTAAATATTTCAATGCGAAAATATAACCAAATATATCAATATTATACTTCTTTATGGACAGTTATTTTGGTTATATTATGATTACAAATGAGTGGTCACACCATATAAGCATATATACTTTGAAGGAGAAATAAGAGAAAAATATTCAGAATTTTCCCTCAATTATGTAAACAGGGTCAAACATAAAGTAGCCAGGACATAGCTAGACCTGAGAGCATGCCCATATATAGAGAATACCATGCTAGTGTATTTTGATATCAAGTTTATCAGGCAAGGCTAGGAAACGCGTAAGAATTCAAGGCTTGCCGAGGAATTCCTACCGTTTCCGAGCCGAGCCTGATAAACTTGATATTAAAATACACTATTCTGGTATTCTATTTATCAGGTAACGTTTTATGCTCGAAAATGACATTAGATGACGTCGTATTATAACAGTAGATCTAACCTTGTGAAACAAATGGTATTGGATCTGTGTCTACTAGTTGCGAAGTTACGTGTTCGCAACTATGTGTCTACATGCATTATTTACAGTATACACCATCTTAGTATCCATGGTATCTACACAAATACTACAAATGGTTTCCTCAAATGGCTCAATACACACATTCTGTTTATAAACACAGACAGCAGTCAGAACACAGGTCACAGAGTGTGTATTATTGATTTAACTGGGGCAGATGTACCTTGCGATACACAATAAATGAGGTCTGTACTCGCGGGAGAGTTTGACTGTTTGGAGATAGTTGAAGCAAAATGGCAGAATGAGAAATGAATCATCGGCAGAATGAGAAATGAATCATCGACATTGAATGTGTAGATCGGCGACCGTGACCCATTTCTCCAGTGCAGTTTCTGACCAATGGTAGTCCTTCTTACATGCGTGTGCAGAATTGAATTTTGTGACACAGAATTGAATTTTGTTACACAGAATTGACAGAATTGAATTTTGTGGCACAAAAGTGAATTTTGTGACACAGAATTGAGTTTTGTGGCACAAAAGTGAATTTTGTGACACAGAATTGAATTTTGTGACACAGAATTGAGTTTTGTGGCACAAGAAGTGAATTTTGTGACACAGAATTGATTTCATTTTTGTGCCACAAAATTGAGCCATGTCCCACTTGGCGCCCCGTAAATGGTGTACTCATGGTGTACAGTGACCAGTCGGCTAGAAAGTACACCATTAGTATAGTGTCTAATGTGAAACTATCAATGTACTGTATCAATGTACCAAATAGTATGATGTTCATACTTTATTGGTTCCATTTTAGTAGTGATAAATATTATTTTTGTCTGGGAAACATTCTGTAACAAATGGGTCAATCTCCACAAACACAATGTCAGAGGTGTGACAGCTTAGATCACCTATAAATGACAGACGATAATAAGTTGCTAGTAGTCAATCGATGAGTCCAAATGTAGGTAGACCAGGTGTGTTATCATATCATAGCCTCGTTTTCGTGTATAATATCTACATGATAGAGTGCACGTGCATGCATGTCAATATAATAGTATCAATATAATAGTATATCTTGGTGCGCAAAATAAACATGCTGTGTGGCTCAGTGGTATCGAAGCGGGAGAATATCCATACCTTTGCAGACATTTTGCTAATTTTATCTGGTCGAGAGTTCGAACCTCACAAAACGCATTACTTTTGTCGATATCATTCTGTTCTTTTTATGATTGTTTGCTGGAGAAGGAAATAAGTGAAGTGGCGAGGGTTACAACTATTGCTGTATGACCTCAATGTGACATGATCGGCGAGAACATACTCCCAGATTCTTCATATACTCACATATGAAATGTGCATTTAATTATAAGTTTTCTTCAAAGTGAGACTAATGTTCTACATATAATCTAGCTCATACTTAGTTAATGTAATGTGTGCAACACACATAAAAAAGAAACATATAATAAAACATAAACAAAATCAAAATATATATGTATTTATGTATGAAAAACACAGATTCGAACTCACTACATGTACCTACGGCATTGATATCCGTCACTCTAACCCCTCGACTACATGAGACTTTATGACAAATCTCAAAATCAATATTGAAAAGGAATACAGGCACGGGTATATTTACCTGTCTCGCCTATTCTGTGTTTTGTTTATGAGCGGTTTGTTTGTAAACAAGTAGCAAGTTATCGTCTGCGGACTATAGTATATACACACATTCACAATCAATACACATATATGTGATTTCAATATCGAGATACTCGGTTTCATCAGGTGTGTAAAATCGTGAGTTTTCAGGCGGTTAGTATATCAAGCCTTAACTACTACATCAGTAACAGTATTCATACTCTTTTTGTCAATTTTTATCCACATTACATAATCGGAATCTGCGTCAATTTTATGTACATATTTTGTCATAGTTTCTTTTACAAAATGCCAATACCTCCAGACTTTTGAACATACTTTTGCTTACGGCGTTGCTGTATGAAATGATAACCCTAACGGCCTTAAGTGAAATCACATCATAATTGTCAGTTTTTGTTTCTAACACAACAAAATTATCATACTCATGTACTTTTTCACAAAATTCAGGGAAGTATAATTTTGATCTCAGACCACAAACATTCAGTGATCCTAATTTTAATATATGCATTGGTTTTAAAACACTTTGATTAGCTTTGATCACTGATATTTACATGTTCATTCTCTGATACATCCGTATCAACAATGGTACTGGTATTGTAGACTGCAGTTGATGTACTGCTAGTTTCCACAATTGTTGTTTCATTTGCTACACAGTCACAAACTAGATTGGTCAGTAAGCGAGGCTTACAGAATACCCCCGCGTGGGCCCAGGTACCCCTAAATATGTAAAAAAAAATCCAAGTATGTGGGCTTGTGACCTTGACTCTGCGCTTAGCGGGGGTGGCACAAATGTGAATTTGTCACAGGTTCCATTGGAGCAATGCGTGTGTGAAATGTGAAGCAGATCCGAGCAAGGAAATAGAAGTTATAACCGATTTCTTTGATGTTAAGTTTTCTAAATTTTCTAAATAGACTAAGTATGTGACCTTGACCTCGATATCAGCGGGGATTTGTCACAACATGATAGTAGAGCCTTAGAGGAATGTATGCATGAAATATTAAGAATTTTTGATGAAAGAAATAGAAGTTATAACATATTTCTCTGATGTTAAGTCCTGCAAAGAGACTAAGTATGTCACCTTGATCTTGGGATAAGGGGGGGGGGATTGGACAGTCGTAGATTTGTCACAGCATGATAGTACAACCTTAGATGAATACACAAGTGAAATATTAAGAATTTTCAATGAAAGAAATAGAAGTTATAACTTATTTATCTGATGTTAAGTTTTGTAAAGAGACCAAGTATTTGCCTTGACTTTGGGATCAGCGGGGGTTGGACGGTCGTTGAGTTGGCACATCATGGTAGTAGACTTACATGAATGCATGTGTGAAATATGAAGCATTTTAGGAAATAGAAGTTATAACATATTTCTCTGATGTTAAGTTTTGTAAAGAGACTAAGTATTTGACCTTGAGCTTGGGATCAGCAGGGGTTGGACGGTCGTGGATTTGGCACAGCATGGTAGTAGAGCCTTACATGAAAGCATGTGTGAAATATTAAGCATTTTAGATGAAGGAAATAGAAGTTATAACAATATTTCTCTGATGTTAAGTTTAGTGACGGACGGACGGACGGACGGACGGACGGACGGACGGACAGACAACCCGACTCCAGTATACCCCCCACAACTCATTGCGGGGGGTATAATAAATCTACATGTACCATACCGGACAATTGGGCTGGACCGCGCCCGGATAGAGGGGATTGTGGGGGACTTGGCGGGGAGCAGACCAAAGGTACTGTGGGATATTTGGACGACCGGCTGACAAGAAAAACTTCAGATGTCCGGTTTAGAGAGGTTCTACTGTACCACCTGGCCTAAAATGACAGTAGCAGGCTGTTCAACAATATTAACTCTTTCAACACCACATGCCTTTATAGTGGTATTGACAAAAGTGTAGATCCAGATGAACTGGCTCGTGACGAGCCGTCTCATCAGGATCTACACTTTTTACCAGTAATGTTCCTCTTTTTGAGAACAAAAACACCCCCTTATCATAAATGGACTCTGAACATTATTTTATGATGCTGATAATGATTGGATAGGTCGGAAAATTAACATATCAAAATCCATTCCAGTTACTTAGGGGTGAAAGGTTAAATAAATCTAGTATACCTGACCATTGGGCCGGACGGCGCACGGACAGAGGAGATTGTGGGGGTCATGGAGCGGGAACCTCATCCTCGGCGGGCTTCTCCACATGTCCCTTCCATGGCCTCTTCATGCGGTGGGGGCACACCAGCACACAATCGTCACGCAGAGGGTTGTAGCATACATGCTGGTTTCCTGTAACATATGCGGTCGCCATGGTGATGGGTTGGTATAATTTAATGTTTTACACCTGTTTTGAACACATGGTCCGTATGTTGGTGTCATATGGGGATTTGGTGGATTTGGGTAGATATTGGTGTTTTGTGCAAGAACTAATGCTAAAACGTTACACAAGACAGAATTCAAATATCTACACATTCACCGTTCCAAACTTTCCCTTTTATACTGTCAAAATATCAAGGAATGAAAGCTTCTTCAATATTTGGTAATTAAATTTCCAACCATATGCGTTGCTTTCAGATCGATTATATTATCTAGAGCTCCAGATAAGCTGCGTATTTCCGTAAATACCCAATTAAAATTGCCAAAAACCCAATTGAAATCAGAAGTAGCGAGTATCAAAAAGCAATAAAAATTTGTGGTACCTTTATCATGCTACAGAAAACAATAACCAGACCACAAATATAGCATATTTTTCTTATTTTCCATGAAAACACATCTTTGTATTTCATTAGAATGTTCTCCAAGGAGACAATGCTAATGAAATGCCAAGACATGTTTTCATTTCAGAGCAAACTATTCAATAATTGCTGTCTGTTGATGTGTAAACATTAGTGCGATTTTATTTTACCCAATTAAAATATTGAAATACCCAATTGCTTCAGATACGATGGAGTGAAAATACTCAATTACTAATTCCTTATCTGGAGCCCTGTAATCAATGTTCAACCAGAAACTTGGGTTCTATCCATTCAGGAGACATGTATCAATCTACCGAGACAAGATAGACTATGTGAACTGCATTTATCAGTTCCTACATTTAAGACAGGGCTTCAGAGAAGGAATTAGTAATTGAGTAGTGTCACTCCACAGGCGCGGATACAGAAATAATTGCAGGAGGGGGGGGGGTCTGTAATTACAAGTCGGCATACGACCTCCGCGAGCGCGAAATCGTAAAGTAGGGGGGGTCTGGGGTCTTCCGCCAGGAAATTTTTAGATGCCAGATCGCCGCAGATGCGATTTCCTGACACCTAGGACACGAAAAAAGTCATCCAACTATTCTAGTATTGTAGATTTTCGTCTTTTTTTTTTTTGCCGGGAGCAGGGGGGGTCCGGACCCCCCCCCCCCCCCCCCCCCCCCCCCCCCCCCCCCCCCCCCCCTGTATCCGCGCCTCATCCATTATTTTTCAAGCAATTGGGTATTTCAAAATTTAAATTGGGTAAAATAAAATTACACTACTGTTTACACATCAGCAGATGGAAATTATTGAATACAGTCGAACCTCCCCGAACAGCCACCTCTCTTCAACAACACCCTCTCTGTAACAGCCGATATTTTATATCCCAAATGGATGATTTTATTTTGTCCCGTAACGCTTACCTGAGAATATACGATAGAATATTAGCCCGTACCAAGTGTCTAACCCGTCAATGAGCGTCTACATGATCAAAAAAATGATCAAAAAGCGCTCTGATAAACCAGAGAATTGCTCTGTACCGACTCGCAGTTCCGACGAAACTAGCGAGAGTAGAATGGACGCCACGCCGGTAAAAAATGGCGGACAATCGAACACGCTGTCGCGGAAATCAGCCAAAAAAATCGTCGTCTACAAAGTCTACGAAGGATGAATTGGCAGATATGAAACAGAATATGGGCAGTTTGCAGCAGCAAATTTCGTCCTTGACAGATATGGTGAAAAAACACTTTGAAACACCAAAAAAGAGTTCTGAGGAAAATGTCCATTCTGAGGACCGTAGACCTCTGCTCTCACTTGAAAATTCACTCGACCGTGACTACAACCTGGGACATGCTGTGCGAACCAGTGATATTGACTCCATATCCTTGGCACCTAGCCAGAGGGAACGGAGAGACTTGGATCTTGCATCGGAATGTGATTCTCGGTCCGTTATATCTGATGCCTCCGAAAGATCTCAGAAATATGATACACGGTTCAGCAAATATGTTTCGGATGACAATCAAAATGAACACGCAGTGAATATTCTGCAAAATCTATTTGGTGATGATGCACGCACGAAACAAATCGAGACGGACACCGGTTTAGTGCTAGACCAAAGCCAATGTGATATTTTGAATGGTTCGTGGAACATTAACAACCCGAATGATTTGACAGCCTATCGGGAAGATTATAAATCCAGTTTTCCGGTTAATCAAAGTTCAAAACAGATGTTGGAGGTCCCACAGTTTGACAATTTAGTTGAACAATTATTAGTGAACCGGTATGGGAAGAAAGCTGCAGCGGCTACAGGCAAGCATTTAAAATTACATGGTCAGCCAGCTAGAACATTTGAAAAGCTAGCTTTCCAAGGACAAACGGCAGCTCGGATGGGCATCATTACGACGTTATACCTACAACAGGCGCTCGGGGGACTTGTTGTCAAATGTAACTAATAAGGACCTCCGAACATGGAGATTGATTGTATAGATGGTTCGCGATATTTTCGCAATTTCTACAAAGTCACTGGACCAAATTGCGCGCACTGGTGCATATTATCATGCTATCTGCAGGAAATTTGCCTTGGTTGACACCGGTATGGACGATTTCCAAGATGTGTCAAAGCAACTGTTTGCATTGCCCCTCACTGGCGATGGGGTATTCGGCAGTGCCATGGAACAGAGTCTGAAAGACAGACACGAGAAAAACAAACAATTGCAGGAATTTCTCCCAGAGGTACGTGCCTCTACGACTACCAAGGCATATGTTGGTAGTAAGAGGAAGAGTGAGCAAACAAATTTACTACTCGGACACATGGGGGTAGTAAACGTGTGTCTCGTGCATCGGCGCCTACCTTCAGGAATCCGGAGACGTCTCGGTACTCCTCATTCTTCAAAGGCAACCGGGGATCTCGAAACCAGTACGGCTCTAGCAGAGGTTCATCGGACAGAGCCAGACACGGCTCTTTTCGTCACTCAAGGAAGTGACTGCAAGGTAAGCAGCGATACACGCATTTGCAAGTTTCCGCAGATACCAGTAGGAGGTCGTTTTGAAATTTTTCATCGGGTAATGGGAAAAAATAACATCAGACAATTGGGTGTTGTCAGTAATTCGAAACGGCTACAAGCTGGAATTCGAAAAATTTCCTCAAAAAAAAAACCGGCATTCGCCACACTACTGTGTCTTCAAAAGATGCCAATATTTTACACTTGGAGGTAGACGAATTACTGCGAAAAGGTGCTGTAGAACCTGTCCCGCATCAGGAAATTCACGACGGTTTCTACAGCACGTTTTTCCTGGTCCCCAAAAAATCTGGGGGGATGAGGCCGGTGATAAATCTCAAACCCATTAAACGGGTATTTGCGAAAACAGCATTTCAAGATGGACACCATGTCAAAGGTATTGAACTTGGTAAAACAAGGGGACTGGGCAATTTCTCTAGATCTGAAAGATGCTTATTTCCATATAGAAATTCACAAACATCACAGAAAGTTTCTTCGATTTTCTATCGGGAAGAACGGCCGGTGTTATCAGTTCCGAGTCCTATGTTTCGGCCCGACGGCCGAGTGTTCACGAAAATCTCGTCAGTAGTGGCGGGCCATCTCCGATCGTTAAACATACGTCTAGCAGTATACCTCGACGACTGGTTCCTTGTAAATCAGCAGTGCGAAGCACTTCGCAAGGATCTACAAATTACACTGACATTATTAACCGATCTGGGTTTTATAGTGAATCGGGGAAAGTCACATCTGGTTCCCAACCAAGTTGTTACATACATCGGGGGTCTGTTCCAATTACAATCAGGAACAGTGTCGCCTACTCCAGACAGGCACGCATCTCTGGTGAAAGCAGTGCACACAATTCTGGGACTAGGTTCAAATGCAACCGCAAGAGATTATTTGCACCTCTTGGGAATAATGGCCTCTTGCATAGATCTGATACCATATGCACGATTAAAGATGAGACCAATGCAACTTCATTTACTAAGTCATTGGAGACCAGCTGCACAATCTTTGGAAATGGCAATTCCATTTACGCAAAATCTAAAATCTCATCCGAGTTGGTGGTTAGACCCAGTCAACATTTTCAAGGGTCGCTCCTATCAACAACCTGTCAGCTCGGTAACCATAACGACAGATGCATCGACCTCCGGCTTTGGAGGTCACATGAAGGGTCAGATGGTGCAGGGGCTCTGGTCTCGGGAACAAGCAAAGCTGCACATAAACTTTCTGGAGCTGGAAGCAGTGTTTTTGACTGTAAAACATTTCCTCCCTCAAATAAAACAACAACATGTATTGGTCCGTTCAGACAACTCGACTGTTGTACAATACATAAACAAACAGGGAGGGACACATTCCCCAGTATTATGCAACAAAGCAGTGGAATTGTGGAACCTGGCAATTGCGTATCAGATACATTTAAAAGCAGCTCACATTGCGGGAAAGTTAAATGTATTAGCAGACCAGTTGAGTCGAACTCTGATCAGGGCAACAGAATGGTCCCTGGACATGTCGGTAGCTCAGAAACTGTTCCACAGGTGGGGATACTTTACCTACAATAGACCTGTTCGCATCTGTGGACAACAGGAAGACGCAAGTGTTTTGCTCATGGCTACCACATCCTCAGGCACTAGTTCTGGATGCTCTGACAATTCCTTGGGAAAACATGTACGCATATGCATACCCTCCGATATGTCTGATTCCCAAGGTATTGAACCACATGATTCAGTTCAATTGTCAAATAATGATTGCACCACATTGGCCTCGCAGACCATGGTACACAGATCTACTTCAACTTCTGATAGCTTGCCCAATAAGGCTACCAGCAGTAGAAAATCTCCGAAGTCAACCAAAGACAAGAATATTTCATCCAAATCCCGAAATATTCCAGCTGACTGCATGGCTGCTATCGACAGATCTTTCAAAAAGAAAGGTTTTTCGAAACACACTAGAGAATTACTCGCAGCATCATGGAGAACTGGGACGCGGAAAGATTATTCTTCAAAATTCCGCAAGTTCTATAGCTGGTGTTCTAGACAGGAAATTGATCCCTATACTGCCTCTTTGACTAATGCAGCAGATTTTCTCTCTGACCTCTATACCAGTGGACTGCAATATAGGACAATTTCAGGCTACAGGTCAATGCTTTCATCAGTATTACCACCTGTCGATAATGTACCAGTCGGTCAACATGCACACATAATTAGACTGTTGAAAGGGGTGTTCAACTCACGCCCACCTCAAGTCAAACTTTTACCTGAATGGGATCTACCATACATTCTAAAATGTTTGCAGTCAGAATTATTTGAACCTATGATGAAGGTGCCATTAAGATATGTAACCTGGAAAACTGTCTTTTTGGTCGCCATTACTACTTTCAGGAGATGCAGCGATTTGGCGTCATTACAGTTGGGCGAAGGAGCCATTTGTGTACAGTCTAAAGGGGTAACCTTTATTAGACAGGGATTGTCTAAACAGGACAGGCCGTCTCATTTTGGAATTAAAATATTTGTGCCGGCATTCCAGGAGAATGTGTTACTGGACCCAAAACGAGCACTATTTGTGTATTTGAAAAGGACAGAAGAGTTCAGAAACACTCAAGGCAAGTTGTTCTTGGCAGTAAATGCTCCACATAAGCCAGTTACTTCACAAACATTGTCTTCATGGATTGTGAAAGTGATTAAAAGTGCGTACAACAATCCAGATATGAAAGTGAAGGGACATCCGACACGAGCCATAGGCTCCTCATGGGCTCTTTATAAAGGTGCCTCGTTAAAATCGATTTTGGAATCTGCGGATTGGTCGAAAGAGACGACATTCACGAGATTCTACTTGAGACAATTGGATGTTAGTGTGCTGAAGTAAACTATGTGATATAGTGCAGGATGTGCATCCTATTTCCCGGCGGGTTGCCGTATTATATGTATGTGGATTATTGTGTTTTGGGACACAAGCAGTGTTATTTGTTATACAGTGTACATTACATTTATCCCATGGAGGGATTTGAACAGATATTTCCCAGGAAGGGAGCTGATCTGAAGGGCGGACATTAGGGATTACTGATCCAGGGAAGAAGTCCTCCCACCTCCAGATGGAATGGCTTAGAAATCTGGGAATATCCTATCGTATATTCTCAGGTAAGTGTTACGGGACAAAATAAAATTGAGGAATTTGTCCTCAAATTATAATTTTATGAATAGTAACACTTACCTGAGAAGGTCCCGACCCACCTCCCCTCAGGACTTCTTCTGGGCAGGGTGTTGACACTCTCGCCGAGAAGAAGACTGAAGTGGACTTAGTGGTTGGTCTGGTATATCAGAGCGCTTTTTGATCATTTTTTGATCATGTAGACGCTCATTGACGGGTTAGACACTTGGTACGGGCTAATATCCTATCGTATATTCTCAGGTAAGTGTTACTAATCATAAAATTATAATTTGAGGACAAATTCCTCAATTTCCTCTATATCTAACCACAGGTGATAGGAAGAACTAATCTGATAGTCTGTTGTTACTTGTATAGATATCTATATATATACACCAGCATGTGATTTTTTTCCCCGTCACCTGTGTATCTAACTTTT
>CM055276.1:29888302-29963122 GCA_029237695.1 Conchocele bisecta | reverse complement strand
GAATTACCCAATTGCTTCTGAAAGGATGGAGTGACAATACTCAATTACTAACTCCTTATCTGGTGCCCTGAAATACCAATATTATTCCATCCTCTAAGTAGAAAATGTTACTTACAATCTAAATATTACCTAATTTCTAGCTCCCAACTCCATAATTGTCAAGTCCAACCAAAGGTCCAGAAATAAAACTGAGAATAGTTTATCTATCTTCTCAGGTCAACTCAAGTCAACATGTGTTCCGATAATACCTATTCATACTAGTTACTGATTGGTCAATCCATAAAAGGTATGACAGGAGGAGGGTCTTACCCAGAAGACCCCATTAACTCTTCCCATGCATGGAAATTTGTGGGCTATAAATAGTTAAAAAAAATAGCAGATGACAATTCTTTATATTTTCTTTTATTTCTCCTTATAAATGTCATGAATATGTCTTGGAATTTCATTAGAATTCCTTTGGGGATATTTTCAACACTAGCATGCAAAGAGTTAATTGTCAAGATCTGGTAGGATGTTACATGTGGCTGTGACTGGAGAAATGGGGCTTATCGGTTTTGTAACCAGTATAGACCAGATCAGCCTCGGATCAGGATCTTCACTGTTCGCCATTTCATCATTGAAACAAAAGTCATCCTTCTAACAAGCAATATAGAGCATTATCATGCTACAGGAGTGTGCTATTTGATCAGGAGCTACACTGGTAAAAAATCCCATAGGCCCTATTTCTACAGGCACAACCAAATATAGGAGGTTTTGGGAATACCGATCGTGACGTGATTGTGTTTCTTCACGGAGTGTTACAATGGATTTGACAACTCAGCAAAATATGTCAAATGTGTCTCTCTACGTCAAAGGGTTGGATAGGGACAGGAGATACAGATATTTCCCAAAGATTATGTATGAACAAAACTCTAGATCGCTACCAGAAAATTACTATTTTAAACATGTTATTTTGTTATGATACGATGATCGAGGTCGAGTCCGACCAAACTTAGAAGCCTTGTTCGTATATATATATATATATAGAGAGAGAGGAGAGAGAGAGAGAGAAAGAGAGAGGAGAGAGAGATAGTTATACCGATGAAAGCAGAAACACGCCGAATGCCCGTGGTCTGATTGTATAGTATGTTTATTGACCTGCCACCTCATAACTATATTGAATACTTATGGCATCAACTAGACTTCGATATGATTATTTATTACACTAGTGTAATACTAGAAATAGTTACAGTTTATTGTTACACATCCAGGCTACAGGTCTGATTGTAAAGTATATATTTATTTATTTGCTACGTCATAAATATAATGGTGAACATGTGTGACATCATTGTCGCGTGACACGTGTATTCTTGTACATTCTGAAATCCGTATAATTGTATATTTGTGATGTGTGGTACTGTGTTGTATTGTTGTGCGTATTATTGATTTCAGATCCCTGTGATTCCACATACCTGTGGTTTCACACACCTGTGGTTTTTGCACACCTGTGGGTTTTGGCATGTACATTTGCCATGTGCAATGTGCATGTAATTAGGGGGCTTATGTTGTATTGGTGGAAAGAAATACGTTTATGCGGTCATTTTTGCGGATTTTTATATACGTCTATGATGAGCAATGTTTTATTGATGTACACGCCATATTTGCCACAGACTATGCATGTGTGTGGTAGAGAACTCGTTGACTGCGTGTGCTGGTTTCGCTAGGGAAAAGATACCAATTTTAGTATTACGGATGTCCACTGTCCGTGCCAGCCGAGTTTGTCCGCTGTCAGTGTTTCACCATATAAGGGACCTTCTGTAGGTGAAGCCAGTATACAGCGCAGACCATACCATGGTCTGCCCTGTTATGTATGCTACGGTTAGTGTTTTCATCATAGCCGGTACTACTGGCCAACACGGATATATCAGATCCCATAATGGTGATGTTTTGTGTCGTGATATTTCCGTAAATGACCACGATATTTGAGTTTAGTATGTGCTACACTCTCATTTGAGTGTATAGCCGTAGGACCGTTATGGAGGGTTTGGCGGGGCCAAGAAGCGACCTTCGCATTGTCGAGACCAGTCAGTAGTATTTCGGATTATGAGATCTGGTCTATAGTGTGCAGATTTATGGTAGTGTGGGGTATACCATGTTGGATGGTATATATTCCACGAGGGCTGTACACTGGTTTGGTTGAATTTAATGCGTGGGTAACATATATTTATGCCAAATATAACCCACGGGTGACATGGCAAAAAGCCATGGTTTTGTAGTATTTATGTGAGATGTCGTACGAGGGGTAGGCATATCCATTATTCCGTGCATGTTTCACTGGTGCGTATATAAGCGATGTCTCGCTATGTGTTTGGCGGGACACATATATTCTGGTTACAGAAGACTAGTACTGTATTCACCAGTGACACGGAGGATTTTGGTATGTACCTAGAACATTTTATTTCAGCTGTGATTTGCCGTTGTTCGATTCCCGTTTTAGTCTGTTGTACATCCTTGTAGTAATTGAATAGTATCATGCACAGTACAGTGATGTTCGCATATCAATGTATCATGTATTCCACCTGTGTTCCCCATGTAAATATAGTGTACATTATAAGTGATTAAGTGACTACGTGTACTTATCTACTCTGGGCCTATCCCTTACACTTCAACTGCATTGTTACCACTTTTCGTTCGTCGGATCAAGCTATATTGGCCATAACGTCATAACAATTGAAGTATACTTGGTTCCTATGATAATTGGGGAGACAATTTGTCTCGATCATTCCTGACCTTGGTAATGACCTTGACAATGGTGTCAGAATGTGTTTTGTTTCCTCTTTTTATAATCAGTTTCTTCAAAGCAGTTGAAGTAAGGAGGCTAGAATAGCTGTACCCCTAGTGTCGTCAAAATTCAATCTTGTATTTGTTTGCCTTGGAGTTAATGTAAGATGCACTCCAACACTTAGGCACTAATACATCACCACTACATGATTTGACTACCTAGGTACAGAAGTATAGAGTTGAGACGATCTAGTGAGATAGTCGATGTAAGGGTCATTGTAATTTTTGATTTGTCAACAGTACCTCCCTGTGATGATGGCACAGCGGGTGTTCTAGGTTAGCACTAGACACTTCTGCATCTGAGGCGAGATTACTACCACTATTATATTGTGTAATAACAATATTATATCCTGCCAGGTGTCTATAACCAGTCCCCAATATTTGTGTCCAGTACCATAGAGAGGGAATTGTAAATATACCATTACATTAGACTATACATATACCGGATTGACTTACCCGAATTGAGAAACTTATACCGTCCGTTATGGAGTAGAGACCGGATTGATTTACCTTAACCTTATAGACGTGAAGCAAGAGACTCGCACAAATCACCAAGTGATTTGAGTGCTAGAGACCTTGTGTACCGTCGGTCAAAGCGTGTAAATCGAATAATCCGGGGTTGAGTTGAGAGTGAGAATGTCGTCCATTAAGGAGCTAATGGACATAGGCAAAAGCTTAGGGCTAGCAGATTCAGAGTTAAGGGCCTTTGTAAAAGAAGAGCAGAGAGAGAAAGACAGGAAAGACTAGAGGCTAGACAGGCTGAGAAAGATAAGTTAGCAGTGAGCGACAGGCTGAGAAACGATAAGTTAGCAGGTGAGCGACAGATGGAGAAAAGATAGGTTAGATGCTGAGCAGTTAGCTAAGGAAGTTGAGCGACAGATGGAGAAAGATAGATTAGATGCTGCGCGGTTAGATAAAGAAGCACATCGGTTAGCCAATGAAGCACAGTTAGCTCTAGAAATTCAAATTGCGAGAACTAAGACACTAAAGCATCAGGATAGAAATGGCAAAAGTAGAAAGGGGTGGAGTAGTAGATGAAGATAGACATGATAGGGACTATGGCAGAGCATTCGGTCCGAAGCTGCCACATTTTGATCAGAATAATGACAACATGGATAGCTACTTAGCTAGATTTGAGAGGTGCGCAGCAATTCAAAGGTGGGGTAGAGATAAGTGGTCACTACACTTGAGTGCTTTATTGAAGGGCAAGGCATTAAGATGTATTCTAGACTACCTATTGATGATGCTCTTGACTATGATAAGTTGAAATCCGCATTGTTGAAAAAAATTTTTGATCTAACGGAAGATGGGTTCAGACGCAAGTTCAAAAACACCAAAACCTGATCACAGTGAATCATTTGTGCAATATGTCAGTCGGTCAAAGAACTATTTAGATAGATGTTTGAGTTAGGTAAGGTGAATAGAACATATGAAGGAGTACTAGACTACATGATCAGAGATCAGATGTTAAGTATATGCAGTCGTGAGCTCTACTTATTTCTCAAAGAGAAAAACATTTGACTCGATAGATCAGATGGCGGTTCAGGCAGATTACTTTGCAGAAGCTAGAGGAGGTAGCAATATGTATGTTCAGAGGAACATACTAGCAACAGAACTGAGTACAGGTCAGTAGATAACCAGAAGGCGCAAGGTAAGTAGTGCGGATAATCGATCCAGAGATAGGAGTCGAGATAGGGACAGATATCAGAATAGAGACCACAATAGAAGCCCAAGTAGGGGTAGTTATGATAGAAGCCCGAGTAGAGGTAGTTATGACAGAAGTACCAGCAGGAACGGCTATGATAGGCATCGCGGGACATGTTACCATTGTGGCAAAGAGGGTCACATGTCCTACGATTGTCCTAAGCGTGACCGGTCCTCAGCTTACAAAGCAGCAGCAGTCGAGGAAGAGATACATGTAAGTTTTGCAGATAAAGAACAGAGAGGTCGTACAGAGGTAGAAAATAGAGGTAGAAGTGGAAGGCACACTAGAGGCAGAGGTAGAGGTAGAATGGCAAAACACGGAACAACCAGGGAAAACCAAGGAAATTTCTGTGTGGTTGATACCGACACCACTATTGTATGTTCAGGTAGCGAGATACAGCCGGAGTTGATTAACGGATGTACATTTGGTATGGATAGGCTACCCGTAGCAGAGGGCACATTAAATGGGAAAAATAAATCACAGTAATGCGAGATACTGGATGTACCGGGGTGGTCGTCAGGGAAAGCTTAGTACAACCAGATCAGTTTTGTTTAAGCAAAGTTTCAACATGCATGCTGGTAAATAGGAGCAAAATGAGTGGAATTCCTACAGCCCGGGTAGATCTAGATACACCTTTTTTCAAAGGTCAGGTAGAAGCCCTTTGCATGACAGATACAATGTATGATGTTACCATAGGTAATGTACGGGTCAGAGTTACCGGTGATATCCGATTTTTAGAGGCGCTAAAATCGTGCGCAGTTGAAACTAGGTCACAAACGACAGCCCGAGACGAATCATATAAGACCCTCAAAGCCCTACCGCAATCGCGAACGTATCACGCGATGAATTCAAAGAGGCGCAGGCACATGACGTCACATTGACGTCAGTTCGAAATAATGCAAAAGACGGAACGGTACGGTCAAGTAAGAACGAAACAAATCGAAATTCGCATACCGAAAAGACTTGTTGTATCGTAATTTCGAATCGATAGGGTCAGTAGGATGTACCATCAGCTGGTAGTCCCAAAAACACTTAGGACTACCGTGATGAAAGTGGCACATGAATCAATCATGGCGGGGCCATTTAGGGTTAAGAAGACACTGATCGAGTGTTATCAGAATTTTATTGGCCAGAGGCGTGGGGCAGTGACATTACACGGGTTTTTGTGTAGGTCTTGTGACTATGTCAAAAGACTGTGTCAAAGGGACACATCACCAAGGTTCCGTTAGGAACTATGCCGTTGATAGACACTCCGTTCAAACGAGTCGCAGTTGATATTGTAGGGAACCATTTTTCCAGCTACCGATCGGAAGAATCGTTACATACTAACGTTAGTTGATTATGCAACTAGGTTACCCAGAAGCGGTACCACTACCAGGCATCGAGGCCGAACGAGTCGCGGAAGCTCTCGTGGATATGTTCAGTAGACTGGGTATCCCCGAGGAGATGCTCACCGATAGGGTAGTCAATTTACGTCGGCAGTCATGGAGGAAGTTATAGATTGTTATCGCTGAGACAATTAACCACGACACCGTACCACCCACAGTGTAACGGTCTCGTGGAACGGTTCAATGGTACGTTAAAGCAAATGCTTCGTAGAATGGCAAGCGAACGTCCCAAAGATTGGGACAAATACATTAACGCGCTCTTATTCGCGTATCGCGAAGTCCCTCAAGAAAGTTTGGCTTTCTCACCGTTTGAACTATTGTACGGAAGGACCGTTCGAGGTCCGATGAGCATACTAAGAGATCTGTGGTCCGAGAAGGACATAGAGGACAACGTCAAAACGACGTATCAGTACGTCCTCGACTTGCGCAAACGGCTCGAGAAAACGTGCGAAATCGCGCATAGAACTTGAAGAGTGCGTCCAAAAAGTACGCAAAGTACTACAACCGTAAGACTCGTAGTAGGCAGTATGCAGTGGCAGATCAGGTACTTGTACTACTACCGACAGACAACAACAAATTGCTTCTTAGGTGGAAGGACCATACCCCATAACAGAGGTAGTTAATGAGTGGGACTATAGGGTTGACATGGGAGGGAAGTTGAAAACCTTTCATGCAAACATGTTAAAGAGGTACGAGACTAGGCCTGAGCACCCGGGAAGGGAATACTCACTGTAATAAATGCGCCCGTGATAGAAGACACAGTAGAGGGGGATCCTAGTCCAATGGGTGTAGTGCCGAAGAAAACATGTTATGTCCCAGGGGATTATTGAGTCCGATACGGAGAGCAAAGTTGACCTGTCGCCTGAATTAGGTAGGAAACAAAAGACGCAAGTCAAAGAGATCTTACGGAATTCACCCATGTCCTGAGGGACGCACCAGGACACACCCATATAGGGATAAACATGAGATAAAGTGGGCAGGCTACCTGAGCAGGATATCGGGTAGATTCAGCTGTGCCAACGTGTCTCGCGATTATGCACGAAAGTGTAAACACTTTTTGTTTAGGGGAGATATGTCGCGTGACACGTGTATTCTTGTACATTCTGAAATCCGTATAATTGTATATTTGTGATGTGTGGTACTGTGTTGTATTGTTGTGCGTATTATTGATTTCAGATCCCTGTGATTCCACATACCTGTGGTTTCACACACCTGTGGTTTTTGCACACCTGTGGTTTGGCATGTACATTTGCCATGTGCAATGTGCATGTAATTAGGGGCTTATGTTGTATTGGTGGAAATACGTTTATGCGTGTCATTTTTTGCGGATTTTTTATATACGTCTATTTTATGAGCAATGTTTTATTTTATTGATGTCACGCCATATTTGCCACAGACTATGCATGTGTGTGGTAGAGAACTCGTTGACTGCGTGTGCTGGTTTCGCTAGGAAAAGATACCTTTTAGTATTACGGATGTCCACTGTCCGTGCCAGCCGAGTTTGTCCGCGTGTCAGTGTTTCACCATATAAGGACCTTCTGTAGGTGAAGCCAGTATACAGCGCAGACCATAAACCATGGTCTGCCCTTATGTATGCTACGGGTTAGTGTTTCATCATAGCCTGGTACTGGCCAACACGGATATATCAGATCCCATAATGGTGATGTTTTTGTGTCGTGATATTTCCGTAAATGACCACGATATTTGAGTTTAGTAATGTGCTACACTCTCATTTGAGTGTATAGCCGTAGGACCGTTGAGGAGGTTTGGCGGGGCCAAGAAGCGACCTCGCATTGTCGAGACCATCGAGTAGATTTCGGATTATGAGATCTGGTCTATAGTGTGCAGATTTATGGTAGTGTGGGGTATACCATGTTGGATGGTATTTATTCCACGAGGGCTGTACAACTGGTTTGGTTGAATTTAATGCGTGGGAACATATATTTATGCCAAATATAACCCACGGGTGACATGGCAAAAGCCATGGTTTTGTAGTATTTATGTGAGATGATCGTACGAGGGGTAGGCATATCCATTTATTCCGTGCATGGTTTCACTGGTGCGTATATAAGCGATGTCTCGCTATGTGTTGGCGGGACACATATATTCTGGTTACAGAGACTAGTACTGTATTCACCAGTGACACGGAGGATTTTTGGTATATACCTAGAACATTTATTTCAGCTGTGATTTGCCGTTGTTCGATTCCCGTTTTAGTCTGTTGTACATCCTTGTAGTAATTGAATAGTATCATGCACAGTACAGTGATGTTCGCATATCAATGTATCATGTATTCCTGTGTGTTCCCCATGTAATATAGTGTACATTATAAGTGATTAAGTGACTACGTGTACTTATCTACTCTGGCCTATCCCTTACACTTCAACTGCATTGTTACCACTTTTCGTTCGTCGGATCAAGCTATATTGGCCATAACGTCATAACAATTGAAGTATACTTGGTTCCTATGATAATTGGGGGAGACAATTTGTCTCGATCATTCCTGACCTTGGTAATGACCTTGACAATCATAACTTCAATATGATTAGTTATTACACTGGCGCCCGTTTCACTAAACTTCGTATGACTAAAATGTTCGTAAGTGCAGAATTATAATAGTCTGTAAATTTCACATTAACACTGTTTTCTTGTAAACAATTATTGGATTTACATTTATTGAGCATGCAGCATATGCTCAATAAATGTAAATTCATCAATTGAAATTTCCAGACGATTCTAAATTTGCACTTACGAACATTTTAGTCGTACGAAGCTTTGTGAAACGGACCCCTTGTGTGGTACCAGAAATAGTTACTGTTCATTATAAGACATCTAGGTAACAGGTCCGCTTGTTGATATATATTTTTTAACTTGCCACCTCATAAATACAATGATAAGCACATGTATATTACCAGAAATAGTTATTGTTTCGTACATCACATCTAGCTAACAATGAATATGGTACCAGATCAGGCTATTGTAAGTGCAATTACGTGTAGAGCTGTGTTTATGATCCCGCCACCCTCTCCCAATACAGGTGAGGTACTGGTTCTACCTGGTCACCACTATTAACCCTTTCCACACCACAGACCTCTTTCTTGGTGTTTGCAAACAATGTGGATCCAGATTGACCGGCTCATAATGATCGTCAGGATCTGCACTATTTGCAAGTACTTTTATCATTAGGAAACACCCATTTGTTTATGAATTAATTGATCTAAATGCTTTTTTCTAACAATTGATTGGTCTGAAAATTAGTTGGACCATTCCAGGTCCGTTACTTGGGTCACACACCTTGAGAATGTCAACGACACAGTAAATCAGACTCTTTAGTCACTTGCACTGACACAGTGGACATCACAGTTTTTGATTCTTTATTAAACATGTATATCAACATTATACATGCCTTTATATACTCTGTGTTTCCCACAGTGCACTTGGTCAACACCTGCTGTTACACTACTCTGATTTAATACGTTGTATCGTAGCCCTAAGACTTTTAACCTTTAGAACGCTGAAAAAGAAAATTGTCATCTGCTGATTTTAAATATTTTTCTATTTAAAATCATGTTTTGGAAACACATTAGAATCGTCTCAGCTTGAGACAATTGTACTGTGCTGCCAAAACACGATTTTGATACAAAGCGAGAATAAAATACCAAATCAGCTGACAAAAATGTTGGTTTCCAGCGCTTTAAAGCTACTTGTTTGTCAGTATCTCCGTTATTATAACCAAATACCACATATTCTTTCCCCATCAGATATTGTCAGTAAATACTGATAATAATTATTGAGACACACAGAGCAATGTAAATAAGCTCTGGAACAATGGCTTCGCCGAAGCAAGAAGCTGACGGCCAGCTATTTTTAGTAACAGGAATACACCCTGCATGACGTCAGCTCAAAACCTCCTATTGATTTTATTACAAAAATGAGTTCTCTATGGGAATTTAACATAGGGGCAAATGTGGTGGAGAACCTGGAGGAGCCGAAAAATGAAACATTTTGGAAATTGATACTGAAACCCAACTAGATAGCTTGGAAATGATCTAACAAAGAAAACAAAAGTTACATTTTAAAAATCGGTCCACTATTTTTGAAATTAGAAAAAAAATCCCCATGTTAAATCCCCATAGACATGGATGTCTACACTGTATGGGGATTTAACATGTGGAAATTGTTTGTTTTTTGCAATAAAATCAATATTGGACCAAATTTCACAAAAAAGTGTTTTTGCATTGTTTATATGGCCGTAAAATTTGGGCAGCTTTCGTGAAACAGACTTTTTTTAGTAAGGCTGGGTAGGGTATGCAGGTAAACAGCATCTTTCATGAAATAATTAGCACTGTGTAATGTGGCTGTGACTGGAGAAATAGGCTTATGGGTTATTGACCAGTGTCAATCCTGATTAAATAGAACATAACAGTGAAGATCCTGATCAGACTGTGCTGGTGCACATGCTGATCTGTAGCCTATTTCACCAACATTGCAAAGTATACTTTGAGGGATAAATTTTCAATGCTAGGATAAATTTATTAATTTTTATTATACTGAATTTATTACATTATCACAGCCAATTTGGCATACTTTTAATCATGAAATATATGCAGTTGTTAGTTCCATATGAAATAATGTATTTCAGGAAAAATAAATGATTACTCCCTCAAAGTATACTTTGCAATGTTGGTGAAATCTGCTACAGCACCTAATAAAATATCACACTCCTGTAGCCTGATTCATCATTGCGATCTATATTGCTTGTTAGAAGCATGATGGGTGTTTCATTGATGAAATTGCAAACAGCGTAGATCCTGATCAGACTGTGCAGATGCACAGGCTGATCTAGATCTACACTGGTTTCAAAACCGATAAACCCCATTTCTCATGTCACAGCCACATTTCTCAATGACCAGGATGCCCCCAGGTGCATTCACAGCATGGTGGGTCATTTAATATCCATTCCAGACACAACTGACCAGTGTCTCTTTCTTTCCCTCAGTATAAATGAATGGCAAAAATGAACAAAGGACAACATCCCATTTCTACATCTGGAGAACACAAGTGGAAAAGCCCCAGATAAGCATAATAGTAGGGTGGAGTGTGTGTGGGGGTGGGGGTGGGGGGTGGTTAGGGAGGGGGGGGGGGGGTAAATCAGCATTAAATTGCACATTAGGAAATCAGTATTGAAATAGATCTGAGGGTGTGCAAATCAGCATTGCATCGCAGCATTAAACAATTTCAGCTGAAAATATGTTGTCTTACTTACACCATGCATTTTTTTCAACAGAAATCAAGACTTTTAGTATAGTGAAAGTAAATGGGTTTAACGTCCCACCAACAGCTAGGGCCATATACAGATGTCTCATCTGACAGACCAGTGGTATGGAAATACTGTGAAAGTATTTTTGATGTCTAAGGCGCGGGTTGAACCCACAACCTCTGGATTGGAAGTCAGGTGGTCTAACCCCTAGGCCACAATTAACCCATCCCTGCTTTTAGTACAGATGGACATTAGCTGCATGTGTTCCGCTTTATAGGCAATACGTTGCACTATATCGCTACACCACTGTCAACAATATAATGTCAACGATATAAATTTGCGGAACAACGTTTGCATTTTGTGCACTGAAGTATAGAACTACTCTGCAGTATGTTGACGTTCATACTTCGCTATATTGTTATTAAGAGAAAATTCTACAATACGAGACAAAAACATTATCATAAATTCACCTAATATTTAGCATGAATTAGCAAAAATCTTAGGTCACTCTCCATGAAATAGAAAGTAAACAAAGAAGACTTCAAATACAAATTTTCCATACTACACTGTCAAAATTCTTATGTAATGCAATGTAATGTAATTAGAGTTATGTACTCGGAACTAGATGGACATACATTTTGTGGGAACCAGGGGCCCGTTTCACTAAACTTTGTACAACTAAAATGTTCGTAAGTGAAAATTTAGGATGGTCTAGAAATTTCAATTGATCGATTTATTGAGCATAGGCTGCATATGCAGCCTATGCTCAATAAATGTAAATCCAAGAATTGTTTACAAGAAAACGTTGTTATTGTGAAATTTACAGACTATCATAATTTTGCACTTACAAATATTTTAGTCGTACAAAGTTTAGTGAAACGGCCCCCAGGTCAAAACAGCCCCAGTCCAAAACGGCCCACTTTGTCCAAAACAGCCCCACTGTTGACCAAAATGGCCCCAGTGTTCTGACCAAAATGGCCCCAGTCATATACTGTATATTTTTTAATTTTTCTTGACATTTGTGAATTAAAAATGAATATAATGTTATAGTTTATCACATAGTTGACATAATGTTGATGTGATGTGCTGTAGTCCGTGTAATGAAGAATGTGTAATCAAGTTCCCCCAGCATCCTGCAGGAAGTAATTAGCACCTTACCAGTACTTACTATATTCAGAGTATGACTATTTGCCTTTGACAGGCAATTTCCAGGTGAATAGCTCAGCACTGTGGAACATTGAATATCCATTTTAGACTGGCTACCAGTTGAATGATCCACTGTGTTTGATGGGGTATGACTAAAGTGTGCATTATTGGAGATAGGAATCTTATATGTCATATATATCTTCTAAATAAATGCTTAAAATTCATGTTTTTCTTGTTGTATATATTATATTTAATATATATTTAAGTGAAGATGAATGCACATGTTTAATGTGGATTTTGTATCAATATTATAAAAATACCTGTACCTATCGAAAATATAATACAGCCGCGGTGAAAATTTAGGGGGCGAAATGGAGTTTTAAATTGCATAGTATATGTTCAAAATAAATGTGTAAAATTCTTGTTTTTCTTATTGTATATATTATACTATTTACACTATATATTCCAAGTCATGGTGACTGCGCATGTGTAATGTGGATTTTGCATAAATAATATAACATTTTAAATATAATAACGGCGGCGGCAGAGATGGATATACGCTGGGTGAAATGGAGTTGTATATGTATTATATCTTCCAAATAACGGCATAGTTTTTCTTGTTGACACACTCTACATATACAAATGTACATACATACAGTATATAGTCAAATCATGTCATATGAATATGTGTAACGTGGATTTTTTACCAAGAACATAAACTATTCTATGGAGAAATGGAGTTTTAAATGTCATATATTTGTGAGCGTCCCGCGTGGTCGGGTGTGGTCTACATCCCACGTGGTCGGGTGTGATCTACGTCCTGCGTGGTCGGGTTTGGTCTACGTCCCGCATGGTCGGGTGTGGTCTACGTCGGCTTGGATCCGTGGGTGAAATTTATTGTAGTACTCACCCTATAGCTGGGATGTCTATTACCTGGTTGAATGTTAAACGGGGAAATCAGCATCAAGCAGTAGCACCCCAGCTTACAGAGAGTGAGTCCTAATGTCACATGACAATCAAACAATAAATGAAACACACATCTTTCTGATCCGAGCATAATTGAGATAAGTTTGACACTTTGACAGAGTAGCTTCCTGAGAGTCAAATATTGCATTTTGAAAACAATACATTCTCAGTGACCAATAGTATATTAGTTTGCAGATATTATCCAACTTTCCTACTAATCTTAATCAAACAAGTTATTATGTTTTGAAACCTATCTGCTCATATGAAAATGCAGCTTATACAATAATTGAAATATGTACATGAGAAAACACACATAATGTTGAAATAATGTGGTCACACGGTGACATATCTTCTAAATAGAAGCATCAAATGCATAATGTTCTTGTTGTACATGTGGCTATGACTGGATGAGGAATGCCAATGTGATGAACCCAAAATACTTTCAATCAATCAAATCCTGTGTGGGCTTTAGTGCGGGAACTATCTAAACCGGACACCGATAAATCACTTTTTTGTTTTGTGTTCTGTTCACTTAACCTTTACAGTGCTGAATTAAAACTTTTCGTCTGCTGTTTATTTTTCATTTTTTCTTATCAAAAACATGCTTTGACAGCACTTTAGAATCATTTCCAATGGAAATGATTCTAAAATGCTGCCAAACCATGTTTTCATTTAGAGGAAATACAAAATAAGAAACAACAGCAGACGACCATTTTCGGTTCCTGCCTTCTAACGGTTAAATGTTCACGAGTGTAACACACAAACATATCTTAAATTTATCATATGCCAGATTGACAGCGATGTCCATAGGTGTCTTGTGTAGGCAGGTTCCATTACTGCCCGAACATGGACTGGATCGCTTGGCGCCTTTTTTATATGACGTTAAACATGTACCAATACACTTATAAAACTCAATTCTGGAGAAATATAAAGAATATGCGGTTTGACAAATATGTTCTTGTGACTCTACAAAGACTGCGCCTCGGGTGAATATATTCAGACGGGCAATACGACACCACATTGACTGTGTAGAGTCACAATAACTTATATAATCTATAACATATATTCATGTCATGGTGAAGTCATAGTTAATTCACATGTGACAAACCCAAATACAAGTGTACCTTCAATCAATCAAATCCAAATGTGGACTTTATTGCAATATACAGTGGTACCTATCTGAACTGGACACCGATAAATCATTATTTTATTTTGTTAGGCTTCACTGTCATTTATATCCGATGATAATATGTCTGTTCGCTTAAAGTTGTCATATGCCAGATTGGCAGCGAGACATCTCTGAACCAGATATCTTAGGAACTTCCGCGGGTGTCTGGTGTGGGCAAGTTCCATTGTACTTGTATCGGGACTACATGTAACATATTAATGCTCAAACGTGAACTGGATCGCATTAAAAATGCCAGTTATGTGACTTAAGTAATTTGCAGAACCATATTATGTCACTTGATCAGGTACTAGACTAGTCACAAATGCCCATGTGTTCAGCAACAGTCACAAATCAGGGGCCTCAAGCGCAACAGCTAAAACAAACTGGTGTTTTCATGCAGCCGAGGATACTAGTATATCATATATCGTGCATCAGGTATTTAGGTTACACTATCAGAGTAAATCCTGATCAGACCGGGTAGCTGTTTCTTTGTGTTAAAATATCAATGTAGATCATGATCAGACCGGGCAGCCGTTTCTTTGTGTTAAAATATCAATGTAGATCATGATCAGACCGGGTAGCCGTTTCTTTGTGTTAAAATATCAATGTAGATCATGATCAGACCGGGTAGCCGGTATATGTCAGGGCTCTAGATAAGGATGTATTCATTGAGTATTTTTACTCCATGATATTTTTTTCAATTGGGTATTTTCAATTATCAATTGGATACCTTACAACCGTTTAATACCCCATTGTGTAAAATTGAATAGGGTATTTTCCAATTCTGGTATCAAAATGTGCAATAAACATGGCTTCACAAAACATTAAATACGTGCATGTGACATATTTTAAGTGTTGGTTAAAACTAATTAGAAATTATGTTTAATTGGGCCTTTGCTGCGTCTTTTTTCTCCACGTTTTGTTGAAGACATATTTACCGCGGTCTGTCAAATCTTAAACAATAACATCCGAAGTATATCCGAATGAAAATAAACTTAGTCTATTTGCACGAACTCGGACGTTTCGCATCACAAACGTTTCGGACCAGGGTCGAGTCAGCCATATCCTTATTTTTTGGGTCACATCTCAAAGCAATTACTTACGCGTCGTCACCTGCGAACAATGAGCGTATTAAATGGCGAATTGGCCATTATCAATCGTAATCGACCGACCGGAAATTCATATGAAGTGCTTTTCACAAATACCGTCACCGTGTAATCTGCTAAAAAATGGTGACCGTGCGTATCCTATTTATAAAACATCCATAGACGCTTATTACATGTACCGGTATATGTATAGTTGCATCATCGATATAGACGCTTGTTGTAACCAAGTAAGACAGATAGGCTAGCGGCGAGTTTGTGACTGATTTTGTCATCGACGTCTTTGGCATTTTTCAATATTTTTTTTGAAAACTGTCCTTGTAAAATTATCAGTACGCATATATTTTCAAGCCAATTGATTACTCGATGTTTTAATTGGGTTTTGGTACGCAGGGCTTTCAATTTGAATTGGGTTTTCAGATGTTTTGATTGCCTGTCAACAGCTGAGAGTAATACGTATACTGTATCAGAGACGTCATGTTGGAATACACAACATAGTAAACATGGTAATTGTCTTGGTTGCGTAAATAGGAAATGGACATATAGAGAGACGAACAGACATTCATTCTGTATCTGAAATGTGTGTGGATAACTAATATGTGACTGTGACAGGAGAAATGGGGCTCATGGGATTTGTAACCAGTGTGGCTCCTGATCAAATAGCACACTCCTGTACCCTGATAACGATATATTATGTTTGCTAGAAGCATGATGGGTGTTTCACTGATGGAATGGCGAACAGTGCAGATCCTGAACAGACTGTGCGCATACACAGACTGATAGGGATCTACACTGGTCACAAAACCCATAAGCCCCATTTCTCCAGTCACAACCACATACATGTATACAGGTGTTAGTAGCTGCACGTTCATATGAAGTATCTGGCAGCGTTAAAAAATTAGTACATGTAAAATGGTCATTGTAAATTCAGTGGGTGGGGAATATATAGTTAAAACTACTTTGTTATAACATTATATTCATTACATGTCAAATTCCCATTGTAAAATGTGTGGGTGGGGAATGGTGAATTTTTTTTTAACATTGTATCATAGAATGCAGACATCAGATAATTGGAATACAGTAGAACTTCGATAACTAGAACAGGTCTGGCTCGAACACCATGGAAAACTCGAACTGGTTCGACAGTCCCGGCAAATTTCCTATATAATTCATGTAATAAAACACCTTAAACTCGAACTATGAATTACTCGAACAGTCGAACCTCTGGATTAGTCCCGTGGACGGTCAAACAGTGGTAATTACCGCTAATAACTCGAACAGGTAAGTCTGTGATCAGCTGTTTGTCTAACGAGGTGCGAATTCCACCATTGCGGGCGGTCGCGTTGAGTAGTTTCCTTTGACGCGGGATGACATTAAATCACGAATCGCAAACAATAGCGGCGTGAATTACGGGCGTTATGATGTCCACGCTAATTAAGTGATTTGAATCAAACGTTTATTACTTAAATTTAACTTTGACAGAAGATGTGCCATAACAAACAAACCGAGATCATGGAATTCTTCAGGCGTTAATTTATAGTGTTTATAATTGTATACTGACATTGTTTCGTTTATATTTTCCGTTTGTATATTTATTCCAACCACTGTGCTATGTGCTATTTTTAGACACTGGGAATACCAGTATTATGTATAGACGCAAAGCGGAACATAGCGGTTTATTTGACGTATAATTACATGTAAATATTGAATAAAACAGCAACTTTACAATTGTATTTGTTATTTTTCATTTCTCCCTCCAAATGTAATGCATATACAATGGCATGTCACATCGGTCATCTCATATATTCACATAAGTGATTTTATTGACTGAATGTGACAGTACATTTCTCCCTCGAACTATGCATCGCTCGAACTCAAACTCGATTCCGTTGCCGGTTCGAGCGATCGAAGTTCTACTGTATATGCAATTAACATGTCTAATGAACACTACTAGGTACCATTGACATGAATAAAATACAAAAGTACCACACTTTTATGGAGTTATTCAGGTAGGTGTTTTACCATCGAAATTCAGTGAAAACGTGCAAAATTCTTCATCTGAATTAGCAGATATTATTTATTTGAACATTGTTCCATTGTATAGTTATGAACACATTAGAAAACATACAAAACTGCCATATCAATTGTTTCTAATGATAACTAGATGGCCGCGGCCTGCATGTCGCGCCTTGTGGCGAGGCATGGACACTAAAAAAAGAGATATAGTATAACAAAAAACTTCAACCAAAAAACTTAACCAAAAACTTTAACCGGACACACGTATGTACGTACGCCTAAAGTGCCGACTATATCGCGCTTTCCGCAAGCGGGCGTGACAAAAATTTTAACCAAAAACTTCAAAGTAATTTGACCTTGACATTGGGCACAGGGGCCGCACGGGAGGGGGGTAGAATGAAAATATAGATGATAAACACCCATGTGAAATTTGAAGGTAATGGGCAAAGTAGGTGCATATATATAGTACATGAAAAAAACAAAAAGTTCAAAGTAATTTGACCTTGACATTGGGCACAGGGGCCGCACGGGTGGGGGTAGAATGAAAATATGGAGGATGATAAACAGGCATGTGAAGGTTCAAGGTAATGGGCAAAGTAGGTGCATAGATATAATACATGAAAAAACTTTAACAAAAACTTCAAAGTAATTTGACGTTGACATTGGGCACAGGGGCCGCACGGGTGGGGGTAGAATGAAAATATGGATGATGATAAACACCCAAGTGAAGTTTCAAGGTAATGGGCAAAGCAGTTGCAGAGATATAGTATAACGAAAAAATTAACCAAAAAACTTTAACCAAAAATGTTAACCAAAAATTTCAAAGTAATTTGACCTTGACATTGGGCACACAGGCCGCATGGGAGGGGGGTAGAATGAAAGGGAGGGGGATAGAATGAAAATATAGATTATGATAAACACCCATGTGAAGTTTCAAGGTAATGGGCAAAGCAGTTGCACAGATATATACTGAGCAAAACTAGAAACGTCCCTCCATGTTTAAGGAAAGATTCATCAAAAACCAAAAGGGTTACTTTTAAAAATCAAAATGGAAAAACAAGTTCATTCATTTCTGTATCAAAGCCAATAAATTGCATTTGGATATCTTGTTAAATATTCGAGAGATAACCGGCCAAGGGCGGTAGGGGTCAAAATCAAAAATCACAAAAACTCAGAAATGTGTTACTTAATGTTTAGAGATGGAATTTCAATAAGTAATGTGGCAAATTCAGTAAATCTCGTTAGTACCGAGTGTGGCCACCATTTGCATGAATGCATGCAATGATCCTACGCCGCATCGACGTGACGTAACGCAATACCAGTGCGCTGGGCAAATTCCTCCATTCCCGTTGTAACGTCCGTGTAAGATCGCGAACATTGTCAATCTGATGGTTAGCTCGTTCTTTGCGGCCCAGCTCATCCCATATGTGCTCAATGGGATTGAGATCCGGGGAGACCGCGGGCCATGGCATGACGTCGACGTTGTTTTGCTGTAAGTATTGAGTGGTGACCTTGGCTACGTGAGGGCGGGCATTGTCGTGCATCAATGTCACACCAGGACCGTGCTGACGGATAAATGGTAAGGCATGTGCATTTAGCACATCTGCAACATAACGTTGTGCATTAATGTTGCCCTGTACAACAACCAAATCTGTCTTCCGATTTCCCATGATCCCACCCCAGACCATTACGCTCCCTCCCCCAAACCTGTTCTTCTCAACAATGCAACAATCGGTGAATCTTTCATTTTTACGCCTGTATACCAGTCATCTTCCGTCAGCATGACTAACTGTGAACCGAGATTCATCGGTGAACAAAACTCGGTTCTAGTCAGCCCTTCTCCAGTTCAGATGACGTCGCGCCCATAACAGTCTGGCAGCACGGTGACGTTGGGTCATTATCTGACCAGTGTACGGGCGGCGTGCCCGGATTGGTTGGGCGTTACGACGTAACCGGTTGCGAATGGTCTGCCCTGAGACACCGTATCGCCTAGCAGTGATGTGGCTGCCAATCGACGTTGACGTAAGTGCGTCAACGTAATGTAACGATCGGCTCTAGCCCCGTCGTTACACGAGGCCTACCAGGTCGCTGCCGGTCGTGAACAGCCCCAGTCTGCTGGTACCGGGCTGCAAGACGATCAATCGTCTTCCGACAGCAACCAAACCGAGGCGCGACCGCCCTGGCGGACATCCCACCCGCAAGCATCCCAATTGCCTGATTTCGCTCGTTTTCGGAAAGCCGTGGCATATCGAAAACAGTGAAAAATTAAAAAAGTTTTTTAATTTTCCGAATAGCCCCTATCGCATGAATGGTACGACATGAACTGAATCACCTTATCGATGACAAGTATAGCGTGCATGTGCAAAAAGTGGAAATCAACGTTCCGGTCACTGGCCGCTATGTAAACCGTGTGTATCGGCTAAACTCTACACGATCGTATTCTGAACATCGCCACGGTTTAAAATACATGTACTTTGAACATGTGGTACATACATAGACATAGCTACACCGGCTATAAAACAGGGACGTTTCTAGTTTTGTTGAGTATAGTATAACAAAAAACTTTAATCAAAAAACTTAACCAAAAAACTTAATCAAAAACTGCAAAGTAATTTGACCTTGACATTGGGCACAGGGGCCGCACGGGAGAGGGGTAGAATGAAAACATAGATGATGATAAACACCCATGTGAAGTTTCAAGGTAATGGGCAAAGCAGTTGCAGAGATATAGTATAACGAAAAACTTTCCAAAAAACTTAACCAAAAACTTCAAAGTAATTTTACCTTGACATTGGGCACAGGGGCCGCACGGGAGGGGATAGAATGAAGATATAGATGATGATAAACACCCATGTGAAGTTTCAAGGTAATGGGCAAAGCAGTTGCAGAGATATAGTACAACGAAAAACTTTAACCAAACAAGAGGGCCATGATGGCCCTAATTAGCTCACCTGACTCCATGAACACCAGAGGAGAATGTGACATTGAGTTCATGTGTTTTAAAAAAAATAGTGCTATTTTTAGATGGCGGTCATCTTGGATTAAGCGATGACGCTCATTTTACCAAATCTGAAAATGCTTCACCCAAGGATCTTAACTTCCTAAGTTTGGCCAGCATCGGCCATGTGGTTCCTGAGAAAAAGACATTCAAAATCTTGAATAAATGGACCTTTTGGTGGCCATCATGGATGACATAATCATTTGATTCCGACAAATATTGCACCAGAGTAATCGCCTCATCGATATCTTCAATTTGATATATGGCATGAGCATATTCGGTCAAAAATAAAATTTGACCCCAATTTGACCCCTCGGGCCATGCACCTTTTTGACCCCGGGGTCACCATTTTCACAATTTTGAAAGAGCATTGTACATCGATCATTCCTACCAAGTTTAGTCGAAATGCGGCCAGCGGTTCATGAGAAGAAGATTTTTTAAGAATTTATGCTATTTTTAGACGGCAGCCATCTTGGATTAGCGATGACCTCCATTTTAACAAACCTGAAAAGGGTTCACCCATGGACCATAACTTTTAAGTTTGGCTACCATGGGCCAAGCGGTTTATGTGAAGAAGAATTTTGAAATCTCTAATAAAAGAACGACCTTTTGACATTTTGGCGGCCATTTTGGATGACATAACAATCCGATTTAGACAAAAAATGTACCAGAGTGATCGCCTCATTGATACCTTCGATTTGATATATAACATGACCATATTCGGTCAAAAATAAAATTTAACCCCACGGGCCACGTCCATTTTTGACCCCGGGTCACCATTTTAACAACTTTGAAAGAGCATTGTACATCAATCATTCCTACCAAGTTTCGTTGAAATCCGGCTAGCGGTTCATGAGAAGAAGATTTTTTAAAAATTTATGCTATTTTTAGACGGTGGCCATCTTGGATTAGCGATGACCTCCATTTTAACAAATCTGAAAAGGCTTCACCCATGGACCATAACTTTTAAGTTTGGCTACCATGGACCAAGCGGTTCATGTGAAGAAGAATTTTGAAATCTCTAATAAAAGAACGACCTTTTGACATTTCGGTGGCCATCATGGATGACATAATCCGATTTTGACAAAAAAATGTACCAGAGTGATCGCCTCATTGATACCTTCGATTTGATATATAACATGACCATATTCGGTCAAAAATAAAATTTGACTGCAATTTGACCCCACAGGCCAAGCCCATTTTTGACCCCGGGGTCACCATTTTAACAACTTTGAAAGAGCAATGTACATCGATCATTCCTACCAAGTTTTGTCGAAATCCGGTTGGCGGTTCTTGAGAAGAAGATTTTTTAAGAATTTGTGCTATTTTTAGGCGCCGGCCATCTTGGATTACGTAATGACGTCATTTTAACAATTTTGTAATCCCCTACCTAAGGACCATGACCATGAAGCTTGGTGACTATAGACCCAATGGTTACCGAGGAGAAGACATTTGAAAATGTTCACGGACGACGACGGACGACGGACACATTGCGGTAACAATAGCTCACATGAGCTTCGCTCAGGTGAGCTAAAAACGATACTGGGTATGAATGATCGATAGTTAGCGCTGTTTCAGATTTGTTCATATGGTGGCCCCTGGGTCAAAAATGGGCGTCGCCTGAGGGGTCAAATAGGGGTAAATTTTATTTTTAACCGAATATAGTCATATAATATATCAAATCGAAGGTATTGACGAGACGATCACTCTGGAGAATTTTTTGTCTAAATCAGATGATTACGTCATCCAAGATGGCCACTGATAGTTCAAATGGTCATTCTTTTACTAAAGATTTCAAACGTCTTTTTCTTGTGAACTGCTTGGCCGATATTGGCCAAACTTAACTGTAATGGTCTGTGGTTGAAGCCTGTTCATTTTTGTTAAAATGGAGGTCATCACCAAATCCAAGATGGCCGCCGTTGAAAAGTAGGTCAAATTGTCCAAAAAATCTTCTTCTCACAAACCTCCAGGCTCATTTCGACGAAACTTGGTGTGAATGATTGATATTTAACGCTGTTTCAGATTTGTTCATATGGTGGCCCCTGGGTCAAAAATGGGTGTGGCTCGAGGGGTCAAATGGGTGGTCAAATTTTATTTTTGACAGAATATGGCCATATAGTATATCGGATCGAATATATATAGTATATCGGATCGAATGTATCGACGAGACGATCACTCTACAGCATGTTTTGTCTAAATCAGATGATTTTGTCATCCAAGATGGCCACCGAAAGACGACGCCCATTTTTGACACAGGGGCCACCATATGAACAAGTCTGAAACAGCGCTAACTATCGATCATTCTTACCCAGTATCGTCGAAATCGGCCTGGCGGTTCGTGAGAAGAAGATTTTTTAAGAATTTGACCTACTTCTCAACGGCGGCCATCTTGGATTTGGTGATGACCTCCATTTTGACAAAAATGAACAGGCTTCAACCACAGACCATTACAGTTAAGTTTGGCCAATATCGGCCAAGCAGTTTACAAGAAAAAGACGTTTGAAATCTTTAGTAAAAGAATGACCATTTGAACTATCGGTGGCCATCTTGATATATTACATGACTATATTCAAAAGATGACAATACCAATTGAAGCTAACCCAGTCTCCTTCTCTGCATATATACATGTAGAGATCGAGGACAGCTGGGCCATGCCACTGTCATTTCCATTTGTATAACCTGGTGTAACACATTCATCTATACTTTTCAAGTACAGTATACATGCATACAAGTCTGCTGCAATATAGTGTACATTTATTTCGAATATTGATATCCATAGTTAGCAATTATAATTATTGTTCATAAAAATGTCTGTCAAAATTATGTTACGCTGATAAGTGACACAGATTTCGAAAGCTTTTTTATGTATTCAACAAAATTGTCTGTGCTACTTGATTAATTCAATACTTGTATGATAAACACAACTTATGCATACATATAGGACAAGGCCTCATATGGAAGTTTCTCCCGCCCATTGGGATCATTTTATTTGCATTTTTGTATTACTTTAAGGCTTTATCATGTCGTTTTCCATCACTGTGTACTATCGGCTTTTTAAAATGAGACACATGAATGCCATTATTTGTAATACATGTCACCTGACTATTGTAGCAGACACCCTGTCGCCATTTTGATTGCTTATGCCACGAAAATCAATATGTACTCATATACCGCATGTTGCGGTCTGAGATTTGCAAAATAAAGATATGTTCTGTTCTGTTCTGTAATGTTGATTATCTTACTACCTTTGGTCATTAGTTAATTTGTGAATTTACTCGTGGTGTAATGGGTTAAAATAATTTCATATTTTTCGCGAAAATATTCGACCATGTCACTTCATCGCTAACTCGAACCTAGTCCTATCTCCACTATATGGACGAGCTCCCTTCGACTTCGAGATATTGGTGCTAGACTGTATAGCAAATTGGAAGTAAATATGTGCAACAATTGGCAAAACCGGCTTATTATGCCCCCTGTGCAATAGCAAGGGGCTCTTGAGATTCCGTACGTCCGTCTGTACATCTGTCCATGTACATTTACGTTGAAAAGTTTGTAAGAGTTTCTCCAGTCCAGTATGCCACAGGGGCATATCCATGTTTTACAAACATAATGTCTAGTTGTCTTGCGACCATTATAAACCAAGATCAGAATATACATTAACAAGAAACGAGGCAAAGCCACGAAGGCCAGGTTTTTTCCAAGCATAGACACTTAGATAACATAATTATACCCACTTTTTGTAGACTAGATGGCCGTGGCCTGCATGTCGCGCCTTGGGGCGAGGCATGGACACTAAAAAAATAGATATAGTAGATGGAAAAACTTTAACCAAAAAACTTTAACCAGACACACGGACAGACGTATGCCAAAATGCCGACGATATTGCGCTGACAATGATGATAAACACCCATGTGAAGTATCAAGGTAATGGGTGAAGCAGTTGCAGAGATATAGTACACGAAAAAACTTGAACAAAAAAATTCAAAGTAATTTGACCTTGAAATTGGGCATAGGGGCCGCACGGTTGGGGGGGGGGGGGGGGGGAGTAGAATGAAAATATGGATGATGATAAACACCCATGTGAAGTTTCAAGGTAATGGGCGAAGCAGTTGCAGAGAAATAGTATAACAAAAAAAATTTAACGTACGTTAAAAAGTTAACGTTGACAATGGCTAAGTCAATTACGTAGAAATAATAGGTGAAGGTAAAACAAATGGTCATGTTGGATAGTTGTATGTGGTAGGCACCCCTTGGTTATGAAGCTGTGAAAGTTTGGTGGTCCTAGGTGGTACAGTACCAAAGAAATGGACTTAAGCACGAAAACTTAACATTGTAAATGCGAAAACTTAACATTGAAAATGGCTAAGTCGACTGAGCGGAAAAAATGGGTCAAGTTCAAAAAAAGGTAACATGTTGGATAGTGATATGTGGTGGGCACCCCTTGATTATGAAGCTGTGAAAGTTTGGTGGTCCTAGGTGGTACAGTAACAAAGAAATGGACTCAAACACGAAAACTTAACATCGATTGTGGACGCCGCCCGCCACCCGCCCGCCCGCCCGGCTTTCGCCAACCCAATAGCCTGGATTTTTAAAAAAAAACCTGGCTAAAAATCGCAAATTTTCACCATCATCACACGTTTTTATCCCATCGCGTAGCGAGAATGGGATATAGGGATGCAAAAGTCGTCCATCAGTCTGTCTGTCCGTCAGGTATTCCATTCTGCTATAACTTATTTAGCGTATGACCGATTTACTTCAAACTTCATGTACATGTTTTAGTTTATTACCATACATATTTTCATTCCCTATCCCACCCATTCTCCCCTCGTGCCCATGGTCAAGGTCAATTAACTTGGAAATTTCATATTCAGTAGATTTTCACATTCAGTAGATGCGTGCAAATTTCTCCATTTTCCTATAACTTCTTTAGTGTATGACCAATTGGCTTCAAACATCATGAACATGTTTATTATCATCCACATTTTCATTCCCCACCCCATTCTTGCTCCCCTCGTGCCCAAGGTCAATTCACTTTGAAATTTCACATTTAGTAGATTTTCACATTCAGTAGATGAGTGCGCATTTCTCCATTTTCCTGTAACTTCTTTAGTGTATGACCGATTGGCTTCAAACTTCATGTGCATGTTCATCATTCATATTTTCATTCCCCACCCTACCCATGCTCCGCTCATGCCCAAGGTCAATTAACTTTCAATTAAATCTCATATTCAGTAGATTTTCACAATCAGTAGATATGTGCACTTTTCTCCATTCACTGATTAGCTTCAAACTTCATATGCACGTTACCCATCATTCGTATTTTCGTTCCGCACCCCACCCATGCTCCCCCACCTACATGGTCAAATAACGTTGAAATTTCACAATCAGTAGATGCGTGCGCGTTTATCCAACTTCTTTACTTTAGTGTATGAGCGATTGGCTTGAAACTTCATGTGCATATTTCTCATCATTCAATTTTCATTATTCCCCGCCCTACCATGCTCCCCTGTGCCTAAGGTCAATCTCAAATAATTATGCATTAGATGTGTGTGCTGTTCTCCATTCTCCTATGACTTATTGTATGAGCGATTGGCTTAAAATTTCATGTGCATGTTAATAGAATAGTCTGAAAATTATCACGGAAGACTCTGGACATTCCTTATACTAGACATAGGGTTGAAAGGGTTAATGGGTAAAATGTGAAGACAATTCACTTGCGGAAAGCTTAACATAGTGATCACAATGATCATGAGTATGTCCATGTGTGCGTTCTTGCATCCCTACGCTTATTTTGTTTAATGTTTTATTGACAGTGATGTCTCTGCATGAAAGATATTTACATTCAAATTTTATGTACAATGTATGTGGGCAACAATCTGACAATACCCAGAGCTCCAGATAAGCTGCGTATTTGCTTAAATACCCAATTAAAATTGCCAAAAACCCAATTGAAATAAGTATCAAAAAGCAATTAATAATGTGTGGTACCTTTATCATGCTGCAGAAAACAATAAACAGACCACAAATATAGCATATTTTTCTTATTTTCCATGAAAACACATCTTGGTATTTCATTAGAATTGTCTCCAAGGAGAAAATTCTAATGACATCCCAAGACATGTTTTCATTTTGAAACAAATTGTTCAATAATTGCTGTCTGTTGATGTGTAAACAGTAATGTGATTTTATTTTACCCATTGATTACAATTTTGAAATACCCAATTGCTTCAGAAATGAGTGACAATACTCAATTACTAATTCCTTATCTGGAGCCCTGATACCTTGCTATTTTCATTAATGACAAATATAGATCCCGATCAGTTGCAACATTCATGCAGTTTTATAGTAATTATTCATCTGCATTGACATAGCCAACAGTGTAGACCCTGATCAGAAGTTAGGTAATGATCCGACTAACGGATTAAGAGATATTAGGCTATGGGCTACCAGGACCCCCCGTGCACCCCCCACAACATTTGTACGCCATGTTTTTTTTGTTCCTTGTGGTATACTAAATACTTTAAAAAATGTTAACATCAAAAATCTTGGGTCCCACATCTATTTTTAGCCAAATATGCAAATTAGGTGCCGCCATTTTTTGGAAAATTAATTTTGCACATATCTTTCTTATTAAAAGTGCTAGAATAACACTTAAGGTGTCTACATATATGTTTTAATGGTCAAGGAGTTCATTAAACACAATACCGATTTGATTGGATAATTTCCTAAGTCATGAATATGCAAATTAGGCGTAAAAAGATAAAAAAAATACATTTTCATTTATAAACTTCGTACTAAATATTTCTAAAAGCTTATATTAATCATTTTTTTAGAACTGAAGCAGTCTCAGTTATTACACTACATGTCTGCTTTATAATAGAAACATTATATCATGTATTGTGACCTCATATTGCTATGCAAATGAGATTACGGCCATTGCATAAATTTCTCATTTCCTGCCATTTTTTAAAAAAAAATATGTTTCCACATATCTTTCTTATTAATCAAGCTAGAAGAACATTTAAGGTGCCTAGATATATGTTTTCATGGTCAAGGAGTTCATTAAACATAATACCAATTTGATTGGATACCTTCCAAAGTCATGAATATGCAAATTAGGCATACAATTTACATTGTATCTTAAAAAATAAAACATATTTCTCTATCATGTTTATTTACAAACAAATCTTTGTTTACTCTATATAGTTGGCTCTATTGCCATGAGTTTTTGTTCATTAAGTCACACTGCCTAATCACTGTCGTCTGCATCCTCGTCAGAATATATAGGCCCCATCTCACCAGATTCTTCTTCATCTGATGTGTCACAATCCTGTATATTCTCGATGATGTATATGAGTCGTTGGGGTAGAATTGGATCATTCGTCCACAATGACTCGATATGTCCATCAGTTTGTATCCAGCCATGGCCATTAGTAGGGTTTGGAATCTCAGGAGTTGCAATGTGTGCCCTCTTCCATATTGCAACTTGATAATTGACCCTCCGTACATGCTGTACCAAGCTGCCTTTACATAGGGGTAGTGACGCAATATCTACATTGTTTGATATGGTTAGCTTTTCAGATGAACCACATTTTGCTTTCAACATGAACACTCTGAGTTCATCAACCTTTGTACATGAAAGCAAAATGTGGTTCATCTGAAAAGCTAACCATATCAAACAATGTAGATATTGCGTCACTGATGGACATATCGAGCCATTGTGGACGAACGATCCAATTCTACCCCAACGACTCCTAGGATGGATAGCTATCAATGTCAGGAAGCTATTGCATCATGATGAAGTAATGATCTGAATATATATAACGGATCAAGAGATGTGGGAAATTTGGCTACGTCCAACCAAAAACGTGTCGCCAGAATTGTGACCGCTATGTCTCACTTTCCCCTATTGTGGGTGAGACAAAAATGGGGCTTTGGGCAACATTTTGGATAAAACAACACAACTGTCCCACTTATCTCACTGAACTTCCTTTAATAATAGCTGTCTTTAGAGACCATTTTTTTGTGAAAGTCTATACATCGATTGACAGCTCAAATGGTCATTTGAGTGAGATCAAGAAATCATTGAATTTGACAACATATATTTAGCTGCATGTTTTCCGCTCTATTGGCAATAGGTTGCGCTATATCGCTACACAATGCGACACAGTAAAAATGTGCGTAATAGCATTTACATTTCGCGCACTAAAATATAGAAACTAGATGGCCACAGCCAGCATATCACGCCCGCCGAGGTATTTATAGTCTAAACAGTATATAGTTTATTTCATTTGGATAAACACATGCCATATATACACATAGTATTGGAGGATTGAGCAGAAAGCAAATATACGTGTATAATACCGGTACCTCTTTTCTAGGTATTTGATGGACCCAGTACATATATGTATATGTATCTGGTTAGAGCAATCGGATTGGGGAGATAGGTACATGTATTGGGTACTTAAAAACGCAGATTTTACAAAATTTCAGAGCAAACTTCAGAGTAATTTGACCTTGACCTTGGGCATGGGGGTCGCATGGGTGGGCTATAGAATGAAAATATGGATGGTGATAAAGAAGTATTGAAGATATTGGGTATAGTTAAAACTTTAACTCAGATTTAAGAACTAGATGCCCGCATGTCGCGCCGAGGCATTTGATAGTACTACACGAGGTTTGATAGTACACGTATACTGAAAAACGTTAACTAAAAACTGTAACCAATGTGCCGACTATATCGCGCTGTCGGCAAGCAGGTGCGACAAAAAAGAGAAAAGTTTAGCACGAAGTTTACGAAAACGTTAATGCAAACTTCTAAGACATTTGTTTGTTTGTTTATTAGTGTTTAACGGCCTATCAACAGCTAAGGTCATGTAAGGCCGGGCAAACGGGTTCGATCCCATTTTAAGCTAATGCATTGGGGGGAAAATCCCAAAGTCAAAATATTTACATCAAGAACAAATATATTCAGCCCTGAAATTAGAATAACCTGACCTGGTGCCAGGTCCATACAACACCAAGTCACTTGGCCCCTTCTCCTAAAATAGGAGTACGAATATCGTAATACTCACATAAGGGGTATAACCAGATTCAACTGTCACATACAAAATGCCAAAGACGTATGTGAGGGCCAAACCAGGTATCCAGTCTGGATTCCGGTAAGGATGAACCCCGATCGTTAAATTACCCATCGTGTGCTCCCACCTGCCACCCACCTAAGACATTTGACATTGACCTTGGGCATGTGGGCAGCATGGGTATTGCACACAATGAATATCTGGAGGCTGGTAAACATGCATATGAAGTTTCAAGTCAATGAATGAAGCGGTTGAGGAGATTTGGGCATATGGGAGGTTTCAAGGTCAAATTTGAATGGGAAGCGGTTGAAGGAAGATTAAAAATTAACGTACGTAAAAACTTTAATGCAAAGTTTACAAAAACTTTAACGCAAACTTGTAAGACATTTGATCTTGACCTTGGGCATGTGGGCAGCATGGGTATTGCGCATAATTAATATGTGGAGGATGGTAAACATGCATATGAAGTTTCAAGTCAATGAGTGAAGCGGTTGAGGAGATATAACATACAAACTTAACGCAAAGTTTACAAAAACTTTAACACAAACTTCTAGTGAAGTTTCAAGTCAATGAATGAAGCGGTTGAGGAGATTATAACGTACGTAAAAACTTTAATGCAAAGTTTACAAAAACTTTAACGCAAACTTGTAAGACATTTGATCTTGACCTTGGGCATGTGGGCAGCATGGGTATTGCGTATAATTAATATGTGGAGGATGGTAAACATGCATATGAAGTTTCAAGTCAATGAGTGAAGAGGTTGAGGAGATATAACATACAAACTTAACGCAAAGTTTACAAAAACTTTAACACAAACTTCTAGGACATTTGACCTTGGGCATGTGGGCAGCATGGGTATTGCGCACAATGAATATTTGGAGGATGGTAAACATGCATATGAAGTTTCAAGTCAATGAGTGAAGCAATTGAGGAGATATAACGTAGGTAACAAGCGCTGTAGGAGAACAGCATAGCTCGACTACGAGGGTTGTCGATGTACACATAGCTTGACAAACAAGGCCTGCATAAAAACCTTAACCAAGGTTGACTAAAAACCTTAACCAAGGGAAATTAAGTAAGTAATTCAAGGTTAAATGTAGGTCAATGTCAGATATAGGTCAGGGGTTATTGATGTACATCACTAGGAGATGAAGTTTTCCAAGTATGGTTGCTGTAGGCCCAGGAGTATTCCATATACAAGCTTGACTAAAAACCTAAAACCAAGGGGAAATAACTAAGTAATCCAATGATAAAAGTAGGTCAAGGTCAAATATAGGTCAGGGATTATTGATGTACATCACTAGGAGATGAAGTTGTCCAAGTATGGTTGATGTATGCCCAGGAGTCTTCCATATAGAAGCTTGACTATAAACATTAACCAAGTAATTCAAGGTTAAATGTAGGTGAAGGTAAAATATAGGTCAGGGGTTATTGATGTACATCCCTATGAGAAAAAGTTATCCAAGTATGGTGTCTGTATGCACAATAGTAATCCATGTAAAAGCTTGACTAAAAACCTTAACCAAGGTTGAGTAAAAACCTTAACCAAGGTTGAGTAAAAACCTTAACCAAGGGGAATTAAGTAAATAATTTAAGGTTAAATGTAGGTGAAGGTGAAATATAGGTCAGGGGTTGTTGATGTACATCACTAGGAGATGAAGTTGTCCAAGTATGGTTGGTGTAGGGCCATGAGTATTCCATCTACAAGCTTGACTAAAAACCTTAACCAAAGAGAATTAAGTAAGTAATTCAAGAGGAAATGTAGGTCAAGGTCAAATATAGATCAGGGGTTATTGATGTACATCACTATGAGAAAAGGTTGTCCAAGTATGGTGTCTGTATGCACAATAGTATTCCATGTACAAGCTTGAGTAAAAAAGCTTAACCAAGGTCGAGTAAAAACCTTAACCAACCAAGGGGAATTAAGTAAGTAATTCAAGGTTAAATGTAGGTCAAGGTCAAATATGGTCAGGGGTTGTTGATGTACATCACTAGGAGATGAAGTTGTCCAAGTATGGTTGGTGTAGGGCCAGGAGTATTCCATCTACAAGCTTGACTAAAAACGTTAACCAAGGGGAATTAAGTAAGTAATTCAAGAGGAAATGTAGGTCAAGGTCAAATATAGATCAGGGGTTGCTGATGTACATCACTAGGAGATGAAGTTGTCCAAGTATGGTGAGTGTAGGGCCAGTAGTATTCCATATAGAAGGTTGACTAAAAACCTTAACCAAAAGGAATTAAGTAAGTAATTGAAGAGGAAATGTAGGTCAAGGTCAAATATAGATCAGGGGTTATTGATGTACATACCTATGAGAAAAGGTTGTCCAAGTATGGTGTCTGGATGCACAATAGTATTCAATGTACAAGCTTGAAAAAAAACCTTAACCAAGGTTGAGTAAAAACCTTAACCAAGGGGGAATTAAGTAATAATTCAAGAGGAAATGTAGGTCAAGGTCAAATATAGATGAGGGGTTATTGATGTGCATCACTAGGAGATGAAGTTGTCCAAGTATGGTGGGTGTAGGGCCAGTAGTATTGCATATACAAGCTTGACTAAAAACCTTAACCAAGGTTGACTAAAAACCTTAACCAAGGGGAATTAACCAAGTAATTCAAGAGGAAATGTAGGTCAAGGTCAAATATAGATCAGGGGTTATTGATGTACAGCACTAGGAGATGAAGTTGTCCAAGTATGGTGGGTGTAGGGCCAGTAGTATTCCATATACAAGCTTGACTAAAAACCTTAACCAAGGCGTGACGGTGACGCCGACGCCGGGGTGACAACATAAGCTCTACTTATTCTTCGAATAGTCGAGCTAAAAACTCATAATGCACATTTCTAAGAAATTTGAAATTGAACTTGGGCATAGCGTCTACATGGGTGGGCTATAGAATTAAAATATGGATGATGATAATGAGGTATGTGAAGTTTCAAGTCAGTCAGATATTTGATACATAACATATTTGGTACACAAATGCCGGACACACGTCGAAAGCAAGCGGGCGTGATAAAAACATGCAGGGCGTTGACATCCATACTTTGCTATATTGTTATTGAGAGACAATTCTACAGTATGACACCAAAATATTACCAGAAACTTACCTTATAAAGTGTGTATTAGCAAAAGTAGAAAGTAAACAAAGAACGATTTACCCAAATAGTACCCCAAATGACCCCAAATAACATTTATGATTATATTAATTACTTTTCTACAATACCCGGTATATCATTAGTATATAATTTTTAAAATATCTTTCAATCGAAATCCGTGTTAGAATTTAGGAAACTGATATAAACTAATCTTCTAAAATAGTTTTTATCCTTGCAGAATATCCAGGGAATAAAATTTTGTTTACTCAGAAACTAGGGTCCAACAAAAATATTTCATGTGAGTTTTGGCTGGTAATGATTGGCTCTCTAGTAAATTCTAGCTTAAATTTATACTTAGTAGGTCTTGTATATCGGTAAATTTATGAAATAATTAGTAATATGCTAGCTCCATAATACTGACATTTACTTCATATCAAAAATACACAAAATGGCTCATAATTAACATTTTAAGTGCGAATCAGATCTGATTCGCTACTCTGCAGAGGAATGTTGTGGGAGGAACTGTAACTACGGTAAGTACGGTACGAGAGTGTCACAAAGTTACAGTTTATTTGCTTGTTTATTGGTGATTAATGGCCTATCAACAGCTGAGGTCATGTAAGGCCGGGCAAACGGGTACGATCCCGTTTTAACCTGATGCATTTGGGGGGGGAAAATCACAAAATCAGAACGGAATATTTACATCGAGAAAAAATATATTCAGCCCTGAAATTAGAATAACCTGACCTGTAGCCTATTTCACGAACCTCCGTTGGTCGACTAAACTGTTAGCAGACTAAACTAAGTTTAGTCGACTAACCATAGTCTGCTAAACCTTTTGACATGTTTGCATTTCATGAATGATTTTGTAAGCCACGTTCAAAACAACCGTGGGCGCCGCCATCTTGGAATTCCGTCGTCTGCTATTTTGCTTAGTAGACCAACTGAAAGTTTAGTCGACTAACGAGGAGGCTAAGCAAAGTAGACTTTGCTTAGTCGACTAACGGCCTGAAGTTTAGCAGACTAACCGAGTTTAGTCGACTAACAGAGGTTCGTGAAATAGGCTACAAGGTGCCAGATCATACCACACCAAGTCACTTGGCCCCTTCCCCTAAAATAGTATTACAAATTGTCGTAATACTCACATAAGGGGTATAACCAGATTCAACTGTCACATACAAAATTCCAAAGACGTATGTGAGGGCCAAACCAGGTCTCCAGTCGGAATTCCGGTAAGGATAAACCCCGATCGTTAAATTACCCATCGCATGCTCCCACATGCCACCCACAGGCTGCAACTAGATCAGCCTGTGCATCCGCATTCTGATCAGCGTCTGCATTCATCATTTCATAAATGAAACCCCAGTCATGCTTCGAACAAGCAATATAGGTTGTTACCGGGCTACAGAATGTTTCTTAGATTCAATGGCAAACATGTATAATTTGGATCTCCATTGGTCATAAACATTGGACATCATTCGAGACATTTTCTGGCAAAATAAACATTCATTCACGTTTAATATCTTTTATGTGCAATGATCATACTTTATAATCTGTTGAAAATATTATTTTTTCAGGTGACGCATTTAATTAGTATAAATAATTAAAAAATATGCCTCCTTTGCATATGAAAATAGCCTGATACCACCGCGAGTCACTAAATGATTATATTTGTATAGCGGGCACTCGTAATTTTTAGAACTGGTGGAATAGTGACACAATTATGTATATACTTATTTAATTCCTATAAAGAACATTTTGTATATTGTATACGAAATTAAATCGTGTTCGTTAAAAGTATTTACAACCATACTGGATCTAATTATCGGATTTATTTGCATATTTAGAAGCCAAAACATCGACAGTGTATCGCCTGCGGTCAAACTTGAGGATTAGCAATGGGTCCCAATGAACCGAAATACACAAACCGGCAAACATGTGTATTGCGTTTGGCAATTGTACAGGTTTGTCGCATACCAATCATATATATATATTACGATTGGATACTTGACTAGCCCCTAATGATATAAACCCATTTCTCCATTCACAGATAGATAGTTTATTTACGTCTCACCAATTGTACAATACTACATACATGTAAAACACAATATACATGTATATACAAAGTACAATTGCCATTCTCAAAAGAATAACATAGTTATGATTATGCCAACCAACATTACATTTTCACACAGTATTAGTAAAGTTACAATCACTCATGTAACATTCTCATACTTGATAAATTATACGTAAAATGCATATTTTCATTTTCATTATATATTTATTATTCATAAAATATACTGAAACCAAGAACATTAGCCACACTAGTTATTCTGGGTGTCCGTTTAAGAGAGGATCCACAGAAATATTAGTAGACCCCCACTAATGGTCACAGTAGGCCAAATGGTCAAAGTTTGTAATAAATTACGCTAAAACATTTGCAAAAAAATATTTAAACTAATCTAATTTCTACGTACATGACTTGAGATCTTAGCATAATATATACCTCTTAAAGGTACATGCCCACGCAGTAGGCACAAAATGTTCTTTATAGGAATTATAAATAAGTGTATAATTATGTCACTATTCCACCAGTTCTAAAAATTAAGAGTGCCCGCTATACAAATATTATCATTTATTAATTATCAATTTACGGTTAGCGACACGCGGCGGTAACAGTCTATTTTGATAATGTGCGGGGACGACAACTTTCACATCACGGCTTGCGGTGCACATGCGCAGTATACTACGCGCGCCAGTATGCTTCCCAAACAAGAATATCAACAGGTCAAAATGTCCAGGACGGAAATTGTATGAAAAGGCGTCGGCCAAAAAAAAGGCGAAATGTCTGAGTGACAGGCAGTACAGAGAGAGAGAGTGGTTAATATTGGCGACCAGATCACCAAATGGAAAGAGTTACGTGGAGATTTAGATTTGGACTCGAACAGAGATTTTTCTTCTCAACTTCCGATACTTCACTGCGCATGTCAAAGATGTGATATAATTGACCGTGTCACGTGACGCGTGTTGGTAAAAATAGCACGAGGTCGGAAAATATCCTTTCTGGTCGCGGCATATAAAATGCGATTTAACACCAATTAACACCCGCCGTAATTAAAAATAACTCGTTAGTGGGTAAACAAATGGCTCATATAAGGCATGACAGAAAATGAAAAGTAGTAGTACAGTGTAACCTGCTGCGTGGGCATGTACCTTTAAAAAAACACGGATACTACTAACCAAACTAATTATTTATGAATGCCCGTTCAGTGATTCAGTTACAATTCACTAGCTATGAGTCCCTGGGACTGGATGAGCCTGAAATAAATGTAAATCCAATAATTGTTTACAAGAAAAAATAGTTAATGTGAAATTTACAGAATATCATAATTTTGCTCTTACGAACATTTTAGTCATACAAAGTTTAGTGAAACGGCCCCTGCTGTGATATATGGCTAGCCAATGAGTAGTAGTGTGATGATTTACGTTTTTCACGGACATGATATAACATTTTGTTGCTATGAACTCCATTCCCTAGGTGTCTGCTCCAGGTCATGTTGAAGTACAGAGCTCCTGATAAGCTGCATATTTGCTTAAATACCCAATTAAAATTGCCAAAAACCCAAATGAAATCAGAAGTAGCGAGTATCAAAAAGCAACAACAATTTTGTGGTATCTTTATCATGCTGCAGAAAACAACAGACAGACCACAAATATAGCATATTTTTCTTATTTCCATGAAAACACATCTTGATATTTCATTAAAATTGTCTCCATGGAGACAATTCTAATGAAATGTCAAGACATGTTTTCATTTTGAAGCAAACTATTCAATAATTGCTGTCTGTTGATGTGTAAACAGTAGTGTGATTTTATTTTACCCAATTAAAATTTTGAAATACCCAATTGCTTCAGAAATGATTGAGTTAAAATACTCAATTACTAATTCCTTATCTGGAGCGTGGAAGTATATGGTCACGTTGAGATCTTATTTCAAGATAGAGTTGACAGTCATCTGCGAGCACAGAGTCTTGAGGTACCGTTGTGCTTATCCAGGTGATCAAGTAAATGTTTGCAGACAATGCGCTCTAATAATTTGCATGTTATGGAAGCTAGTGATACAGGTCTGTTAGTTTGATGCTTGGTTTGAGGCTGTCACCGTTTGTGAAATCCTTGTGACAATTGCTACATGTACGACGACGATCCCTTGTGTGAATTGTGAATAAGCATGTGCTGTTTGAGGCCACCACTCTGTGTGAATGTCTTGTCACAAATGCTACATGTATGAGGACGATTCCCCGTGTGTATTAGCATATGTTTCCTGAGGCTGCTACTGTCTGTGAATGTTTTGTCACAAACTCTACATGTATAAGGACGATCCCCTGTGTGAATTAGCATATGTGTCTTGAGGCTGTCACTCTCTGTGAATGTTTTGTCACAAACGCTACATGTATGAGGATGATCCCCCGTGTGAATTAGCATATGTGTCTTGAGGCTGTCACTCTCTGTGAATGTTTTGTCACAAACGCTACATGTATGAGGATGATCCCCCGTGTGAATTAGCATATGTCTCTTGAAGTTGCTACTCTGTGTAAATGTTTCGTCACAAACGCTACATGTATATGGACGATCCCCCGTGTGAATTAGCATATGTGTCTTGAGGCTGCCACTCTCTGTGAATGTTTTGTCACAAACGCTCACATACGCTACATGTATGGGGACGATCTCCTGTGTGAATTAGCATATGTCTCTTGAGGCTGACACTATGTGTGAATGTTTTGTCACAAACGCTACATGTATGGGGACGATCCCCCGTGTGAATTAGCATATGTTTATTGAGGCTACCACTCTGTGTGAATGTCTTGTCACAAACGCTACATGTATGAGGACGATCTCCCGTGTGAATTTGCATATGTATCTTGAGGCTGCTACTATGTGTGAATGTCTTGTCACAAACGCTACATGTATGGTGACGATCTCCCGTGTGAATTAGCATATGTATCTTGAGGCTGCCACTCTCTGTGAACGATTTGTCACAAACGCTACATGTACATGTACGAGGACGATCCCCCGTGTGAATTAGCATATGTCTCTTGAGGTTGCTATTCTGTGTAAATGTTTTGTGACAAACGCTACATGTATGTGGACGATCCCCCGTGTGAATTAGCATATGTGGCTTGAGGCTGCCACTCTCTGTGAATGTCTTGTCACAAATGCTACATACATGAGGACGATCCCCATTGTGAATTAGCATATGTGTCTTGAGGTAGCCACTCGCTGTGAATGTTTTGTCACAAATGCTACATGTATGAGGACGATCCCCCGTATGAATTAGCATATGTTTCTTGAGGCTGCCACTATGTGTGAATGTATTGTCACAAACGCTACATGTATGAGGACGATCCCCCGTGTGAATTACCATATGTTTCTTGAGGTTGCTAATGTCTGTGAATGTTTTGTCGCAAACGTTACATGTATGGGGACGACCCCCCGTGTGAATTAGCATATGTATCTTGAGGCTGCCACTATGTGTGAATGTTTTGTCACAAACTCTACATGTATGGGGACGATCCCCCGTGTGAATTAGCATATGTTTCTTGAGGCTGCCACTATGTGTGAATGTCTTGTCACAAACACTACATGTATGAGGACGATCCCCCGTGTGAATTCGCATATGTGTCTTGAGGCTGCCACTATGTGCGAATGTCTTGTCACAAACACTACATGTATGAGGACGATCCCCCGTGTGAATTCGCATATGTTTCTTGAGGCTGCCACTATGTGCGAATGTCTTGTCACAAACTCTACATGTATGAGGACGATCCCCCGTGTGAATTTGCATATGTGTCTTGAGGCTGCCACTATGTGCGAATGTCTTGTCACAAACTCTACATGTATGGGGACGATCCCCCGTGTGAATTAGCATATGTCTCTTGAGGCTGCCACTATCTGTGAATGTTTTGTCACAAACGTTACATGTATGGGGACGATCCTCCGTGTGAATTAGCATATGTCTCTTGAGGCTATCGCTGTCTGTGAATGTTTTGTCACAAACGTTACATGTATGGTGACGATCCCCCGTGTGAATTAGCATATGTCTCTTGAGGCTGCCACTGTCTGTGAATGTTTTGTTACAAACGCTACATGTATGGTGACGATCTCCCGTGTGAATTAGCATATGTCTCTTGAGGCTGCCACTGTCTGTGAATGTTTTGTCACAAACGTTACATGTATGGGGACGATCCCCAGTGTGAATTAGCATGTTTCTTGAGGCTGCCACTATGTGTGAATGTCTTGTCACAAACACTACATGTATGTGGAGGATCCCCCGTGTGAATTAGCATATGTCTCTTGAAGCTGCCACTCTCTGCTAATGTCTTGTCACAAACACTGCATGTATGTGGAGGATCCCCCGTGTGAATTAGCATGTGTCTCTTGAGGCTGCGACTCTCTGCGAATGTCTTGTCACAAACGTTACATGTATGGGGACGATCCCTCGTGTGAATTAATATCATGCGACGTTTCATGAACATTTCTCCCTCAAAGTCAACTTAGCAAGATAAGTATACTTTGCAATTTTGGTGAAATCGGCTACAGGTCCGAATGGGCATCTCTAGTTTATGTGGTTGTTTCTTCGTATTATTCATCCATTACAAAATCATTTTTGATATTATCGTTTGCCACAATGCGGTTGTATGCGTGTTTTAAGCTCCGCTGTATACAAATATAACACTTGGACATCCCATCTGTCTACCGTAGAGCTGCTTGCATGTGCCCTGAAAAAATGTAAGTCGAAAATATCGAAGTATTGACATTATGTGGCACATGTATATGACAGTCGTTGTAGCACTGTAACGTGTCTCCCCGACTTATTGAGAACATTGTATAGTCTTTGTGAAAACAAATTTATGTCTTAACGATAGAAACTGTGTAGTGGTGACCAGTCATCACCTGTAACAGGGCACATAGATTCTTTCTAACCTCGCGTATTTATCCAGTCACAGCCACATATAAATACAAAATGCGGTTTTATATATTTTAATACTATAAATATATAAGTATACTAGTTGGCAAAACAGTTTTGTCCTTGGATGTCAACATTAGAGGTTCTACTTGTTTTTATATATGTATTTCAATTAAAAACAAGAAACGAGGCAAAGCCACGAAGGCCAGGTTTTTTCCAAGCATAGACACTTGGATAACATAATTATACCCACTTTTTGTAGACTAGATGGCCGTGGCCTGCATGTCGCGCCTTGGGGCGAGGCATGGACACTAAAAAAATAGATATAGTAGATGGAAAAACTTTAACTAAAAAACTTTAACCGGACACACGGACGTACGGACGTATGCCAAAATGGCGACGATATCGCGCTTTCCGCAAGCGGGTGCGACAATGATGATAAACACCCATGTGAAGTATCAAGGTAATGGGTGAAGCAGTTGCAGAGATATAGTATAACAAAAAAGTTTTAACCAAAAAACTTTAACCAGACGTACGTTAAAAAGTTAACATTGAAAATGTCAATTACGTAGAAATAATAGGTGAAGGTAAAAAAAATTGTCACATGTTGGATAGTTGTATGTGGTAGGCACCCCTTGGTTATGAAGCTGTGAAAGTTTGGTGGTCCTAGGTGGTACAGTACCAAAGAAATGGACTTAAACACGAAAACTTAACATTGTCAACGCGAAAACTACAGCATGATAGAGGGTCATCTGAGGAATGCATGTATGAAATAACAAGGTGTTCCATGAAAGGAAACAGAAGTTATAAGACATTTACCCAACGTTAAGTTAATTTTGTGGACGACGCTGACACCGGCGTCGGCGACGGCGACTGCGATGCCGACGACGCCGGGGGTATGCCATAAGCTCTTCTGCACTTCATGCAGGCGAGCTAAAAATGAACAAAAAATCAGCAGATGACAAAAATGTAATTGGCCAATTCTATCATATGTAATGTTTGAGCATTATAGTAGTTAACAAAACTATTTGTAAATTACCTAAAATCAACCCAAATCCACCCAAGTACCGATATGACACCAAAATAATGGCCATCTGTTCAAGTGAGTGAGTGAATAGGGTTTAACGTCCGCTTTTCTGACATAGAGGTACAAGCCTCAGGGAGTCTACACGCAGACGGGTCAACGGGGTCGAGTCCCATATCCACCTGTCCAAGGGGGGTAAATCCCAACTTCAGAACTCAATATTTACAATCAAAATATATATTCAGTCCTGAAATTAGAACAACCTGATCTGGAGCCAGGCCCTCGCCACACCAGCATCATTTATCCCATCCCCTAAAAGTAATAGGATTAGCGCTAATCTTACTTTTATATATGGGGCATAGCCCGACTCAACTCTCACATACAAGAAAGCCAAAAATGTACATGAGGGCCAAATCCGGTATAGTGGGTTCCGGAAAGTATGAACCCAATCGTTAAGCCAGTTTAGTCGCCTTTTACGACAAGCAATGGCTACTGCAGCACTATTCTCAGGATCAGTTGATCCCGCCCCGGTGCCTGCACGGGGGCTGCCATCTGTTCAAACAACTGTGGTTTACAGAACTTATATTGAATAATAAAATGTGTTCTGTAAATAATATATTATCCAGGCAAGTCACAAAATACGCCAGTCGAATATGGGCCAGACAGCGAAGATAGTAAAACATGTCGCTGTCAAAAAGTTTCTCCTTCATATTATATCTTCAGCTAGTTTACATGATTAGGCTAATGGTCAAAAGAGATCAAGTAAAATAATAATGCATTGTAGTACTTGTGAAAATGAAATTCCAACCATTACTGCCAGTGGACCATAGAAATTGATCAAAAGTCCAACACTGTACTATTAACACATGGTCCGTATGTTGGTGTCATATGTGGATTTGGTGGATTTGGGTAGATTTTGGTGCAATAACTAATGCTAAAACGTTACACAAGACAGAAATCAAATATCTACACATTCACCGTTCCAAAGTTTCCCTTTTATACTGTCAAAATATCAAGGAATGAAAGCTTCAATATTTGGTAATTCAATTTCCAACCATATGCGTTGCTTTCAGATCGATTATATAATCCAGAGCTCCAGATAAGCTACATATTTGCGTAAATACCCAATTAAAATTGCCAAAAACCAAATTTAAATCAGAAGTAACGAGTATCAAAAAGTGATAACAAATTTGTGGTACCTTAATCATGCTACAGAAAAAATGAACCAGACCTCAAATATAGCATATTTTTCTTATTTTCCATGAAAACACATCTTTGTATTTCATTAGAATTGTCTCCAAGGAGACAATTCTATCTAATGAAATGCCAAGACATGTTTTCATTTCTGAGCAAACTATTCAATAATTGCTGTCTGTTGATGTGTAAACATTAGTGTGATTTTATTTTACCCAATTAAATTATTGAAATACCCAATTGCTTCAGATATGATGGAGAGAAAATACTCAATTACTAATTCCTTATCTGGAGCCCTGTAAACAATGTTCAACCAGAAACAGAACGTACGCCAAAGTGCCGACTATATCGCGCTTTCCGCAAGCTGTCAGGACAAAAACTTTAACCAAAAATTTGAAAGTAATTATACCTTGACATTGGGCACAGGGGCCGCACGGGAGCAGGGTAGAATGAAAATATAGATGATGATAAACACCCATGTGAAGTTTCAAGGTAATGGGCGAAGCAGTTGCAGAGATATAGTATAACAAAAAACGTTAACCAAAAATTTATCATTTACAGTCTATACTAAGTCGAAGGTGGGTGGCAGGTGGGAGCAGGCGATGGGTAATTTAACGATCGGGGTTCATCCTTACCGAAATCCCGATTGGAGACCTGGTTTGGCCCTCACATACGTCTTTGGCATTTTGTATGTGACAGTTGAATCTGGTTATACCCCTAATGTGAATATTACGATATTCTTAATGTTATTTTAGGGGAAGGGGCCAAGTGACTTCGGTGTGGTATGGACCTGGCACCAGGTCAGGTTATTTTAATTTCAGGGCTGAATATATTTGTTCTCGATGTAAATATTCCGTTCTGATTTTGGAATTTTCCCCCCAATGCAACAGGTTAAAATGGGATCGAACCCGTTTGCCCGGCCTTACATGACCTTAGCTGTTGATAGGCCGTTAAACACTAATAAACAAACAAAACCAAGTCCAAGAGTTGATAAACAGTGACTCAAAAGTAATAATTCAGCCATAATACATTGACATGCTCTAGTTTTTATTTACATTTACGGTAACCGATTCTTTGTCAAAACGACATAATTATGAGATTAAAGCCACCTATACAATAAAGGGCAACGCGTGTACCGCATTTGCTGCGGTATATTTCATAAAAATATGCCATTCCATTAGCCAGATATTAAAGGAAATCTACTGTAAACACATCTAAAAAACATGACGTCATGCCGTTCGGAAACCATGTGATCCCCCACCTTCTACTTCTGATTTCAATTGGGTTTTTGACAATTTTAATTGTGTATTTAAGCAAATACGTAGCTTATCTGGAGCTCTGTTTAAGACATTAAAACCCATACAATTGAACAATTTTCTAACGAGCGGAGATACATGAGTGGCACGCCATTTTACTGGATAGCAATTTTCCCGCGATTTGTCAAAATCCACTACAAATTTTTTGCCATTTATATTGTGAATATTCACTTACCCAAATCCATGGAATTTTGTTTTTTGTCATTTTCATCAAAATGATAAAAGTAAAAATGAATATATAAAGTTTAATATGATATTTATTAAAGAAGTTGACTGATATCAGTTGGTGTAGGTCATTTCTTATGAAATCAAGTCAACTTAAAATAAATACCAGCGCTTCAGGTAAGTTGCGTATTTGCTTAAATACCCAATTAAAATTGCCAAAAACCCAATTGAAATCAGAAGTAGCGAGTATTAAAAAGCAATAAAGATTTTGTTGTAAGTTTATCTTGCTGCAGAAAACAATAAACAGACCACAAATATAGAATATTTTTCTTATTTTCCGTGAAAACACATCTCTGTGTTTCATTAGAATTGTCTCCAAGGAGTCAAATTCTAATGAAATGCCAAGACATGTTTTCATTTCCAAGCAAACTATTCAATAATTGCTGTCTGTTGTTGTGTAAACAGTAGTGTAATTTTCTTTTGCCGAATTAAAATTTTGAATTACCCAATTGCTTCTGAAAGGATGGAGTGACAATACTCAATTACTAACTCCTTATCTGGTGCCCTGAAATACCAATATTATTCCATCCTCTAAGTAGAAAATGTTACTTACAATCTAAATATTACCTAATTTCTAGCTCCCAACTCCATAATTGTCAAGTCCAACCAAAGGTCCAGAAATAAAACTGAGAATAGTTTATCTATCTTCTCAGGTCAACTCAAGTCAACATGTGTTCCGATAATACCTAGTCATACTAGTTACTGATTGGTCAATCCATAAAAGGTATGACAGGAGGAGGGTCTTACCCAGAAGACCCCATTAACTCTTTGCATGCAGGGAAATTTGTGGGCTATAAATAGTTAAAAAAATAGCAGATGACAATTCATTATTATTTCTCCTTATAAATGTCATGAATATGTCTTGGAATTTCATTAGAATTCCTTTGGGGATATTTTCACCACTAGCATGCAAAGAGTTAATTGCCAAGATCTGGTAGGATGTTACATGTGGCTGTGACTGGAGAAATGGGGCTTATCGGTTTTGTAACCAGCATAGACCAGATCAGCCTCGGATCAGGATCTTCACTGTTCCCTATTTCATCAATGAAACGAAATTCATCCTTATAACAAGCAATATAGAGCATTATCATGCTACAGGAGTGTGCTATTTAATGAGGAACTACACTGGTCAAAAATCCCATAGGCCCTATTTCTACAGGCACAGCCAAATATTGATTTTATTATGGAAAATGAGTTCTCTATGGGAATTTAACATAGGGGAAAATGTGGAACATTTTGGAAATTGATTCTGAAACCTAGCTAGATAGCTTGGAAATGATCTAACTAAGAAAACAAAGGTTACATTTTGAAAATCGGTCCACTATTTTTGAAATTAGAAACAAATCCCCATGTTAAATCTCGATACTGTGAAGATGTCTACACTGTATGGGGATTTCACATGTGTAAATTATTGTTTTTTTTTGCAATAAAATCAATATTGGACAAAATTTCCCAAAAATTGTTTTTGCATTGTTTATATGGCCGTAAAATTTGGGCAGCTTTCGTGAAACAGACTTTTTTTTAGTAAGGCTGGGTTGGGTATGCAGGTAAACAGCATCTTTCATGAAATAATTAGCACTGTGTAATGTGGCTGTGACTGGAGAAATAGGGCTTATGGGTTATTGACCAGTGTCAATCCTGATTAAATAGAACAGAACAGTGAAGATCCTGATCAGACTGTGCTGGTGCACATGCTGATCTGTAGCCTATTTCACCAACATTGCAAAGTATACTTTCCTAGCAAAGTATATTTTGAGGGATAAATTTTCAATTTTAGGATAAATTTATTAATTTTTATTATACTGAATTTATTACATTATCCCAGCTAATTTGGCATACTTTTAATCATGAAATATATGCAGTCGTTAGTTCTATATGAAATAATGTATTTCAGGAAAAATAAATGATTACTCCCTCAAAGTATACTTTGCAATATTGGTGAAATCTGCTACAGCACCTAATAAAATATCACACTCATTGCGATCTATATTGCTTGTTAGAAGCATGATGGGTGTTTCATTGATGAAATTGCAAACAGCGGAGATCCTGATCAGACTGTGCAGATGCACAGGCTGATCTAGATCTACACTGGTTTCAAAACCGATAAACCCCATTTCTCCTGTCACAGCCACATTTCTCAATGACCAGGATGCCCCCAGGTGCATTCACAGATTGGTGGGTCATTTAATATCCATTCCAGACACAACTGACCAGTGTCTCTTTCTTTCCCTCAGTATAAATGAATGACAAAATGAACAAAGGACAACATCCCATTTCTACATCTGGAGAACACAAGTGAAAAAGCCCCAGATAAACATAATAGGGTGTGTGTGTGGGGGTGGAGGGGGGTGGGGTGGAGGGGTGGAGGTGGAGGGGGGTGGAGGGGGGTGGAGGGGGGTAAATCAGCATTAAATTGCACATTAGCAAATCAGTATTGAAATAGATCTGAGGGTGTACAAATCAGCATTGCATTGCAGCATTAGAAAATTTCATTTGCAAGTCAAAATATGTTGTCCTACTTACACCATGCATTTTTTCAACAGGAATCAAGACTTTTAGTATAGTGAAAGGAAATGGGTTTAACGTCCCACCAACAGCTAGGGCCACCATATACAGATGTCTCATCCGACAGTCCAGTGGGATGGAAATACTGTGAAAATATTTTTGATGCCTAAGGCGCGGTTTGAACCCACAACCTCTGGATTGGAAGTCAGGTGTTCTAACCCCTAGGCCACAAACCATCCCTGCTTTTAATATAGATGGACATTAGCTGCACATGTTCCGCTTTATAGGCAATAGGTTGCACTATATCGCTACACCACTGTCAATGATATAAATTTGCGGAACAACGTTTGCATTTTGTGCACTGAAGTATAGAACTACTCTGCAGTATGTTGACATTCATACTTCGCTATATTGTTATTAAGAGAAAATCCTACAATACGAGACAAAAACATTATCATAAATTCACCTAATATTTAGCATGAATTAGCAAAAATCTTAGGTCACTCTCCATGAAATAGAAAGTAAACAAAGAATACTTTGTCCAAAACAGCCCCAGTGTTGACCAAAACCGCCCCAGTGTTCTGACCAAAACGGCCCCAGTCATGTACTGTATATTTTATCTTATATTGTATCACATAGTTGACATAATGTTGATGTGATGTGCTGTAGTCTGTGTAATGAAGAATGTGTAATCAAGTTCCCCCAGCATCCTGCAGGAAGTAATTAGCACCTACCGGTACTTACTATAATCAGAGTATGACTATTTGCCTTTGACAGGCAATTTCCAGGTGAATAGCTCAGCACTGTGGAACATTGAATATCCATTTTAGACTGGCTATCAGTTGAATGATCCACTGTGTTTGATGGGGTATGACTAAAGTGTGCATTATTGGAGATAGGAATCTTATATGTTATATATATCTTCTAAATAAATGCTTAAAATTCATGTTTTTCTTGTTGTATATATTAAATTTAATATATATTTAAGTCAAGATGAATGCGCATGTTTAATGTGGATTTTGTATCAATATTATAAAAATATCTGTACATATCGAAAATATAATACAGCCGCGGTGAAAATTCAGGGGGCTAATGGAGTTTTAAATTGCATAGTATATGTTCTAAACAAATGCATAAAATTCGTGTTTTTCTTCTTGTATATATTATACTATATATTCCAAGTCATGGTGAATGTGCATGTGTAATGTGGATTTTGTATCAATAATATAAAATTGCAAATATAATAACGGCGGCGGCGCAATGGAGATACGCTGGGTGAAATGGAGTTGTATATGTATTATATCTTCCAAATAACGGCATAGTTTTTCTTGTTGACACACTCTACATATACAAATGTACATACATACAGTATATGTGTAACATGGATTTTATACCAAGAATATAAACTATTCTATCGAAAAATGGAGTTTTAATTGTCATATATCTGTGACTGTCCCGCGTGGTCAGGTGTGGTCTACGTCGGCTTGGATACGTGGGTGAAATTTATTGTAGTACTCACCCTATAGTTGGGATGTCTATTACCTGGTTGAATGTTAAACGGGGAATTCAGCATCAAGCGGTAGCACCCCAGCTTACAGAGAGTGAGTCTTAATCTGACATGCGAATCAAACAATAATAAATCCCCATGTTAAATCCCCATAGACATGGATGTCTACACTGTATGGGGATTTAATATGTGGAAATTGTTTGTTTTTTGCAATAAAATCAATATTGGACAAAATTTCCCAAAAATTGTTTTTGCATTGTTTATATGGCCGTAAAATTCGGGCAGCTTTCGTGAAACAGACTTTTTTTTAGTAAGGCTGGGTTGGGTATGCAGGTAAACAGCATCTTTCATGAAATAATTAGCACTGTGTAATGTGGCTGTGACTGGAGAAATAGGGCTTATGGGTTATTGACCAGTGTCAATCCTGATTAAATAGAACAGAACAGTGAAGATCCTGATCAGACTGTGCTGGTGCACATGCTGATCTGTAGCCTATTTCACCAACATTGCAAAGTATACTTTCCTAGCAAAGTATATTTTGAGGGATAAATTTTCAATTTTAGGATAAATTTATTAATTTTTATTATACTGAATTTATTACATTATCCCAGCTAATTTGGCATACTTTTAATCATGAAATATATGCAGTCGTTAGTTCTATATGAAATAATGTATTTCAGGAAAAATAAATGATTACTCCCTCAAAGTATACTTTGCAATATTGGTGAAATCTGCTACAGCACCTAATAAAATATCACGCTCCTGTAGCCCGATTCATCATTGCGATCTATATTGCTTGTTAGAAGCATGATGGGTGTTTCATTGATGAAATTGCAAACAGCGGAGATCCTGATCAGACTGTGCAGATGCACAGGCTGATCTAGATCTACACTGGTTTCAAAACCGATAAACCCCATTTCTCCTGTCACAGCCACATTTCTCAATGACCAGGATGCCCCCAGGTGCATTCACAGATTGGTGGGTCATTTAATATCCATTCCAGACACAACTGACCAGTGTCTCTTTCTTTCCCTCAGTATAAATGAATGACAAAATGAACAAAGGACAACATCCCATTTCTACATCTGGAGAACACAAGTGAAAAAGCCCCAGATAAGCATAATAGGGTGTGTGTGTGGGGGCGGAGGGGGTGGATGGGGTGGAGGTGGAGGGGGGTGGAGGGGGGTAAATCAGCATTAAATTGCACATTAGCAAATCAGTATTGAAATAGATCTGAGGGTGTACAAATCAGCATTGCATTGCAGCATTAGAAAATTTCAGCTCAAAATATGTTGTCCTACTTACACCATGCATTTTTTCAACAGGAATCAAGACTTTTAGTACAGTGAAAGGAAATGGGTTTAACGTCCCACCAACAGCTAGGGCCACCATATACAGATGTCTCATCCGACAGTCCAGTGGGATGGAAATACTGTGAAAATATTTTTGATGCCTAAGGCGCGGTTTGAACCCACAACCTCTGGATTGGAAGTCAGGTGTTCTAACCCCTAGGCCACAAACCATCCCTGCTTTTAATATAGATGGACATTAGCTGCACATGTTCCGCTTTATAGGCAATAGGTTGCACTATATCGCTACACCACTGTCAATGATATAAATTTGCGGAACAACGTTTGCATTTTGTGCACTGAAGTATAGAACTACTCTGCAGTATGTTGACATTCATACTTCGCTATATTGTTATTAAGAGAAAATCCTACAATACGAGACAAAAACATTATCATAAATTCACCTAATATTTAGCATGAATTAGCAAAAATCTTAGGTCACTCTCCATGAAATAGAAAGTAAACAAAGAATACTTTGTCCAAAACAGCCCCAGTGTTGACCAAAACCGCCCCAGTGTTCTGACCAAAACGGCCCCAGTCATGTACTGTATATTTTATCTTATATTGTATCACATAGTTGACATAATGTTGATGTGATGTGCTGTAGTCTGTGTAATGAAGAATGTGTAATCAAGTTCCCCCAGCATCCTGCAGGAAGTAATTAGCACCTACCGGTACTTACTATAATCAGAGTATGACTATTTGCCTTTGACAGGCAATTTCCAGGTGAATAGCTCAGCACTGTGGAACATTGAATATCCATTTTAGACTGGCTATCAGTTGAATGATGATCCACTGTGTTTGATGGGGTATGACTAAAGTGTGCATTATTGGAGATAGGAATCTTATATGTTATATATATCTTCTAAATAAATGCTTAAAATTCATGTTTTTCTTGTTGTATATATTAAATTTAATATATATTTAAGTCAAGATGAATGCGCATGTTTAATGTGGATTTTGTATCAATATTATAAAAATATCTGTACCTATCGAAAATATAATACAGCCGCGGTGAAAATTCAGGGGGCGAAATGGAGTTTTAAATTGCATAGTATATGTTCTAAACAAATGCATAAAATTCGTGTTTTTCTTCTTGTATATATTATACTATATATTCCAAGTCATGGTGAATGTGCATGTGTAATGTGGATTTTGTATCAATAATATAAAATTGCAAATATAATAACGGCGGCGCAATGGAGATACGCTGGGTGAAATGGAGTTGTATATATTATATCTTCCAAATAACGGCATTGTTTTTCTTGTTGACACACTCTACATATACAAATGTACATACATACAGTATATGTGTAACATGGATTTTATACCAAGAATATAAACTATTCTATCGAAAAATGGAGTTTTAATTGTCATATATCTGTGACTGTCCCGCGTGGTCAGGTGTGGTCTACGTCGGCTTGGATACGTGGGTGAAATTTATTGTAGTACTCACCCTATAGTTGGGATGTCTATTACCTGGTTGAATGTTAAACGGGGAATTCAGCATCAAGCGGTAGCACCCCAGCTTACAGAGAGTGAGTCTTAATCTGACATGCGAATCAAACAATAAATCCCCATGTTAAATCCCCATAGACATGGATGTCTACACTGTATGGGGATTTAATATGTGGAAATTGTTTGTTTTTTGCAATAAAATCAATATTGGACAAAATTTCCCAAAAATTGTTTTTGCATTGTTTATATGGCCGTAAAATTCGGGCAGCTTTCGTGAAACAGACTTTTTTTTAGTAAGGCTGGGTTGGGTATGCAGGTAAACAGCATCTTTCATGAAATAATTAGCACTGTGTAATGTGGCTGTGACTGGAGAAATAGGGCTTATGGGTTATTGACCAGTGTCAATCCTGATTAAATAGAACAGAACAGTGAAGATCCTGATCAGACTGTGCTGGTGCACATGCTGATCTGTAGCCTATTTCACCAACATTGCAAAGTATACTTTCCTAGCAAAGTATATTTTGAGGGATAAATTTTCAATTTTAGGATAAATTTATAATTTTTATTATACTGAATTTATTACATTATCCCAGCTAATTTGGCATACTTTTAATCATGAAATATATGCAGTCGTTAGTTCTATATGAAATAATGTATTTCAGGAAAAATAAATGATTACTCCCTCAAAGTATACTTTGCAATATTGGTGAAATCTGCTACAGCACCTAATAAAATATCACACTCATTGCGATCTATATTGCTTGTTAGAAGCATGATGGGTGTTTCATTGATGAAATTGCAAACAGCGGAGATCCTGATCAGACTGTGCAGATGCACAGGCTGATCTAGATCTACACTGGTTTCAAAACCGATAAACCCCATTTCTCCTGTCACAGCCACATTTCTCAATGACCAGGATGCCCCCAGGTGCATTCACAGATTGGTGGGTCATTTAATATCCATTCCAGACACAACTGACCAGTGTCTCTTTCTTTCCCTCAGTATAAATGAATGACAAAATGAACAAAGGACAACATCCCATTTCTACATCTGGAGAACACAAGTGAAAAAGCCCCAGATAAGCATAATAGGGTGTGTGTGTGGGGGTGGAGGGGGGTGGAGGGGGGTGGAGGGGGGTAAATCAGCATTAAATTGCACATTAGCAAATCAGTATTGAAATAGATCTGAGGGTGTACAAATCAGCATTGCATTGCAGCATTAGAAAATTTCAGCTCAAAATATGTTGTCCTACTTACACCATGCATTTTTTCAACAGGAATCAAGACTTTTAGTATAGTGAAAGGAAATGGGTTTAACGTCCCACCAACAGCTAGGGCCACCATATACAGATGTCTCATCCGACAGTCCAGTGGGATGGAAATACTGTGAAAATATTTTTGATGCCTAAGGCGCGGTTTGAACCCACAACCTCTGGATTGAAAGTCAGGTGTTCTAACCCCTAGGCCACAAACCATCCCTGCTTTTTAATATAGATGGACATTAGCTGCACGTGTTCCGCTTTATAGGCAATAGGTTGCACTATATCGCTACACCACTGTCAATGATATAAATTTGCGGAACAAAGTTTGCATTTTGTGCACTGAAGTATAGAACTACTCTGCAGTATGTTGACATTCATACTTCGCTATATTGTTATTAAGAGAAAATCCTACAATACGAGACAAAAACATTATCATAAATTCACCTAATATTTAGCAAGAATTAGCAAAAATCTTAGGTCACTCTCCATGAAATAGAAAGTAAACAAAGAATACTTTGTCCAAAACAGCCCCAGTGTTCACCAAAACGGCCCCAGTGTTCTGACCAAAACGGCCCCAGTCATGTACTGTATATTTTATCTTATATTGTATCACATAGTTGACATAATGTTGATGTGATGTGCTGTAGTCCATGTAATGAAGAATGTGTAATCAAGTTCCCCCAGCATCCTGCAGGAAGTAATTAGCACCTACCGGTACTTACTATAATCAGAGTATGACTATTTGCCTTTGACAGGCAATTTCCAGGTGAATAGCTCAGCACTGTGGAACATTGAATATCCATTTTAGACTGGCTATCAGTTGAATGATCCACTGTGTTTGATGGGGTATGACTAAAGTGTGCATTATTGGAGATAGGAATCTTATATGTTATATATATCTTCTAAATAAATGCTTAAAATTCATGTTTTTCTTGTTGTATATATTAAATTTAATATATATAGTCAAGATGAATGCGCATGTTTAATGTGGATTTTGTATCAATATTATAAAAATATCTGTACCTATCGAAAATATAATACAGCCGCGGTGAAAATTCAGGGGGCGAAATGGAGTTTTAAATTGCATAGTATATGTTCTAAACAAATGCATAAAATTCATGTTTTTCTTCTTGTATATATTATACTATATATTCCAAGTCATGGTGAATGTGCATGTGTAATGTGGATTTTGTATCAATAATATAAAATTGCAAATATGTTAACGGCGGCGGCGCAATGGAGATACGCTGGGTGAAATGGAGTTGTATATGTATTATATCTTCCAAATAACGGCATAGTTTTTCTTGTTGACACACTCTACATATACAAATGTACATACATACAGTATATGTGTAACATGGATTTTATACCAAGAATATAAACTATTCTATCGAAAAATGGAGTTTTAATTGTCATATATCTGTGACTGTCCCGCGTGGTCAGGTGTGGTCTACGTCGGCTTGGATACGTGGGTGAAATTTATTGTAGTACTCACCCTATAGTTGGGATGTCTATTACCTGGTTGAATGTTAAACGGGGAATTCAGCATCAAGCGGTAGCACCCCAGCTTACAGAGAGTGAGTCTTAATCTGACATGCGAATCAAACAATAAATGAAACCATCTAATTGAGATAAGTTTGACACTTTGACAGAGTAGCTTCCTGACAGTCAAACATTGCATTTTGAAAACAATACATTCACAGTGACCAATGCTTAGATAACATGGGGGCTTTTGGCATCTGATCTTATCAATAGTATATTTGTTTGCAGTTGGAGTAGATATTATCCAACTTTCCTACTAATCTTAATCAAACAAGTTATTACGTTTTGAAACCTATCTGCTCATATGAAAATGCAGCTTATACAATAATTGAAATATGTACATGAGAAAACACACATAATGTTGAAATAACGTGGTCACACGGTGACATATCTTCTAAATAGAAGCATCAAATGCATAATGTTCTTGTTGTACATGTGGCTATGACTGGATGAGGAATGCCAATGTGATAAACATAAAATACTTTCAAGCAATCAAATCCTGTGTGGGCTTTAGTGCGGGAACTATCTAAACCGGACATCGACAAATTACTTTTGTTTTTGTTCTGTTCACTTAACCCTTAACTTTTCGTTTGCTGTTTATTTTTCATTTTTCTTATCAAAAACATGCTTCGACAGCACTTTAGAATCATTTCCAATGGAAATGATTCTAAAATGCTGCCAAACCATGTTTTCATTTAGAGGAAATACAAAATAAGAAACAACAGCAGACGTCCATTTTCGGTTCCCGCCTTCTAAGGGTTAAATGTTCACGAGTGTAACACACAAACATATCTTAAATTTATCATATGCCAGATTGACAGCGATGTCCATGGGTGTCTTGTGTAGGCAGGTTCCATTGTATTTGTTTCGGGACTACATTTTACTGCCCGAACATGGACTGGATCGTTTGGCGCCTTATGTATATGACGTTATAAACATGTACCAATACACTTATAAAACTCAATTCTGGAGAAATATAAAGAATATGCGGTATGACAAATATGTTCTTGTCACTACAAAGACTGCGCCTCGGGTGAATAGATTCAGACGGGCAATACGACACCACATTAACTGTGTAGAATCACAATAACTTATATAATCTATAACATATATTCATGTCATGGTGAAGTCATAGTTAATTCACATGTGACAAACACAAATACAAGTGTACATTCAATCAATCAAATCCAAATGTGGACTTTATTGCAAATTACAGTGGGACCTATCTGAACTGGACACCGATAAATCACTTTTTTATTTTGTTAGGCTTCACTGTCATTTATATCCGATGATAATATGTCTGTTCGCTTAAAGTTGTCATATGCCAGATTGGCAGCGAGACATATCTGAACCAGATATCTTAGGAACTTTCGCGGGTGTCTGGTGTGGGCAAGTTCCATTGTACTTGTATCGGGACTACATGTGCATGTAACATATTAATGCTCAAACGTGAACTGGATCGCATTAAAAATGCCAGTTATGGGACTTAAGTAATTTGCAGAACCATACTATGCGACTTGATCAGGTACTACACTCCCGCCTGCGATTCTCTTACCAAGAATTGCAATCCAGCGGTCCTTGAATTGCAATTCGTCCCCTCTTTCGCTATTTGCGGTAAAAACTTACCGTATCATCAGATAGTACAGTTTGTGTACATTATACAAACGTACTATACAAATATTATACAAATATACGATATCCGTTCGTATATACGATATATCCGTACGCCGATATGGTATGAATATACAGTGGGTCATCGTGCGGTTAAAATATACCGATGCACCGGTTCATTTCGCATGTAAACATCCGGTTTTCATTTCGATCATCTGCCACATTTTTAAGTTTTTCAAAATGAATAAATTTTCAGTTTTACGATACAGAAACAATTTAAAACTGAGGATTGTGAAGTACGGTATCACAGTGCATATACATGTGTGTTCAATACAGTAATTCATCAGTAATTCATCATTGTACTCCGCACCACCGCCGGGGACACAAAACAATGATCCCCCACACACACCAGCCATCTACATTTGGCGTCCTAAAAGTTCCGGTCTATATCCCACAGTGGGAACAATGTGTATCACCACCACCACCAGTTTTTGTCTATGACAACACTACTACCACCACTCACCACTTCTGTCTGTAACGCAGGATGACGTGGCCGACTGATCAAGTGCTAATCTAGTCCTGGTGCGATGGCCGACTGATCAAGTGCTATACTAGTCTTAGTGCGATGGCCGACTGATCAAGTTCTAAACTAGTCGTGGTGCGATGGCCGACCGATCAAGTTCTAAACTAGTCATGGTGCGATGGCCGACTGATCAAGGGCTAAACTAGTCTCGGTGCGATGGCCGACTGATCAAGGGCTAAACTAGTCCTGGTGCGATGGCCGACTGATCGAGTGTTATACTTGTCCTGGTGCGATGGCCGACTGATCAAGGGCTAAACTTGTCCCGGTGCGATGGCCGACTGATCAAGTGCTATACTAGTCCTGGTGCGATGGCCGACTGATCAAGTTCTAAACTTGTCCTGGTGCGATGGCCGATTGATCAAGTGCTATACTAGTCCTGGTGAGATGGTCGACTGATCAAGTTCTAAACTGGTCCTGGTGCGATGGCCGACTGATCAAGTTCTAAACTAGTCCTGGAGCGATGGCCGATTGATCAAGTGCTAAACTAGTCCTGGTGCGATGGCCGACTGATCAAGTTCTAAACTAGTCATGGTGCGATGGCCTACTGATCAAGTGCTGACTATATCGCTCTGTCTGCAAGCGGGCCCAACAAAAACTTTAAGGGAAATTTCAAAGTAATTTGACCGTGACGTTGGGCACATATAAATAATAATGAAAATGTGGGTGACAAATACACAGTACGGTATGTGAAGTTTCGTGTGAATTGGTGAAGCGGTTTCAGAGATATAATGTTCTTAAAGGTACATGCCCACTCAGTAGGCACAAAATGTTCTTTATATCAGAGACATCATCTGAGACATTTTCGGGCAAAATAAACATTAATTCACCATTAATACACATATTTATTGGCATTATTATACATTTTATAAATTTCCACACTGCTATCAGGGGCGATAACCGTGTTTCCTTAAAATGTTACCAAGACATTACTATTTATTTTTTGATGTGCAATGATCATACTTTATAATCTGTCGAAAACATTATTTTTTCAGGGAATCACATTTAATTAGTATAAGTAATTAAAAAATATCATGCCCCATTTGCCTATGAAAATAGCCTGATATCACCGCGTGTCACTATCAGTGAAATAAACATTACTAAATGATTATATCCATATAACGGGCACTCGTAATGTTTAGAACTGGTGGAATAGTGACAAAATTATACACTTATTTAATTCCTACAAATAACTGAGAATACACATAGCTTTAATTGTTGTGCCTACTGAGTGGGTATGTACCTTTAATTAGCATAAATAATTAAAAAATATCATGCCTCATTTGAATATGAAAATAGCTTGATAACTCTGCTAGTCATTATCAGTAAAATAAATATTACTAAATGATTATATATGGATAGCGTTCACACGTAATTTTTAGAACTGGTGGAATAGTGACACAATACACTTATTTAATTGCTATAAAGAACAGTTTGTGCCTACTGAGTGGGCACATACCTTTAAAAACTTTAACCTTAAATCAAAAAAATTTAACCGGACGCACGAAGTGACGTACATATGGATGTACATACGTATGTAGGCCAATGTGATAACTATATCGCACTGCCCACATGCAGGCATCTCAAAAACTTTGAGGTAAATTTCAAAGTAATTTGACCTTGATATTGGGCACAGGGGTTGCAGGAGTTGAGCATAGAATGAAAATATGGATGATGATAAACACACATGTGAAGCTTCGAGTGAATTGGTGAAGCTGTTTCTGAGATATAGTGTTCTTAAAAACTTTAACCTACGGTAAATAAAAATCAGATGGCCATGACCCGCATGTCGAGCCCACCGAGGCATTTGATGGTCTCGGAGTATATTTATTTGAAGTTTGAATTAAGGTATGTAAAAGCTTTAACGCAAATTTGAAAGTCATTTGACCTTGATCTTGGGCATGTGGGTCGCATGCGTGGCTATAATGAAATATGGATGATAATAAAAAATTATCTGAAGTTTGAAGCAAATCTGAGTAAGTGTTGTGGAGATATAAGGTATGCAAAAACTTTAACACAAATTTCAAAGTAATTTGACCTTGACCTTGGGGCACAGGGGCCGCATGAGTGTGACACAGAATGAATATATGGATGATGACTAATAAGCATTTGATGTTTCAAGTCAATGTGACTTAGGATATGGTATTTAAAAACATACACCGATTTCGAACGGACTGACGCACGGACGTCATTGTGATCACTAAGTCTCGCTTTCCGCAAGCAGGCTCGGCAAAAAAACTACGGATGGACGTCAATGCGCAGACTATATCGCACTGTCCGCAGGAGGTCGCGCCAAAAAATTTCCAACCCCTTTTTAAAGGTGCATGCCCACGCAGTAGGCTAAAAATGCTCTTTATGGGAATTAAATAAGTGCATAATTGTCACTATTCCCCTAGTTATAAACATTACGAGTGCCCGCTATACAGATATAATCATTTGGTAATATTTATTTTACTGATAGTGACGCGCGGTGGTATCGGCATTTTCATGTGCAAATGGGGCATGATATTTTATAATTATTTATACTAATTAAATGCATCAACTGAAAACAAAATTGACAGATTATAAAGTATGATCATTGCACATCAAAAAATAAATACAGAGAATAAATAGTAATGTCCGTTAACATTTTAAGGAAACACGGTTATCATCCCTGATATCAATGTGGAAATTTTCTTCTGATATAAAATGTATAATAATGCCAAACAATACGTGGGTAATGGTAAATGATTGTTTATCTGGCCAGAAAATGTCTCTGATGATGTCTCTGACATAAAGAACATTTTGTGCCTACTGAGTGGGCATGTACGCTAGCTCCACACAGTCCCGTGAGACCTATGCATGTGTTAAGTTTCATAAAAAATGTTGCAAAGGGTGTTCGCGTTATGCTCCGAACAAATCAGTGCGCGAAAAAACAAAGGGAGATAATCCATGACACGGGGTTCGAATCAAAAATCGAAAGAAACTTTCCGCATCTACTCATCATAAGGAAGCTACATCAAATTTCAGTGCTGTAGCTATCACAAAAGTTTTACGAGTTACAAGGCAAAATTTTCAAATTCTAATTAAAAAAGGGGGAGATAATCCATGACTCGGGGGTCGAATCAAAATAAACTTTGCAAATCTACTCATCATAAGGAAGCTACATACCAAGTTTCAGGTGTGTAGCTATTAGGGTTTCAAAGTTTTACGAGCTACAAGCCAAAATTGGAAAATTCTAACTTGAAAAGGGGGAGATAATCCATGACCACGGGGTCGAATCAAACATGCATGTACCAAGTTTCAGGTCTGTAGCTATTACGGTTTAAAAGTTTTACGAGTTACTAGGTTGGTGACGGACGGAAGAACAGACAAGGGTAACACTAAATGCCTCCTCCACTATCGTGGTGGGGCATAAAAATTAGTGAGGCAAAAGTTGTCATATACAAGTAACTTACCTTAATTCATCAGTTACACATCAGACGATGAATGAACTTTAATTCTGGTGTAGAATATTAAAGTTATTCATTATGTTCAATAGTGCTGCTTTGACATGACGTGAAATTAAAACATGCATGACATGATCTGGAAGAATAACCACAGACCAAGCACGCATATTCAGAATCACGTCTGTCGGTTCTTATCCAGCTCCGATTTCTGTCACCTGTGCACAAAATCCAGAATCCAACATTGTCGCAAATTTAATCCTCTATGTTGGTGTACGTTAGAACAAAATGTCACTTAGTATATTATCCAATGTGGGTTGTAATCTCTTGTTTCTCTAAATAAATGTGTCCAACAATCCCTGTAGCTGCTATTGTGATAAAAAATGTTAAAGGTTCTGTCAGCGCCTCATATATTGATCTTAATATCCACCATTTTGATTCCAAGTACCAGAATAATGATGTTTCCATGCGCCGTCGTAGTGTTATCTGTCAGATTCCGTTGTTTATTTGATCAAATTGATGGACAAATTTGTGTCCGCTAATGTCGCCAAGAGCATAATCTGTGATGTTGACTGTAATAATTTGGCATAACTTCTAGCTTGTGAATTTTTGGTTGAATGAAGTGATCACTATGGTGAATAAGTGTGTATTTGTGTCCGGTTTGCTCAGTAGGTAGAGCGATGGTGTGGTAAACCAGAGATCCCCGGTTCGATTTCGGGCTGGTGCGCATCTTTCTCACCCTGTGACATTTAGCGCCCAACGTAGTTGCGGGAAGTAACTCTGCAGAATACTCCCGCATCGTCCGTACCGAGAGTTATGGTGCTCTCCGTAGGTTTCCCCTGCAAAGTACCAAATCACATCTGATTTGCACTTCAACTGTTAATTGCGACATATTTTCTGTATTTTTCAATTGAAAGAAATGTCAGTATTATACTTATTCATTTCTGTGTAATAAGTACAGAAAAATTATTGTTCAGCAATTAATCAGCTAAAGCGCGAATGAGATTCGATTCGGTACTCTGCAGGAAAAACCTATGGAGCACCGTAACTCTGGGTACGGACGATAATTGAGTATTCTTTTGCCCAACAAAGGACGGCGACTGATAAATACTCCCAAAATTGTACCAAAACATATGGAATTCGGAGACAAAAATTAAACATGGAATTCGAGGACAAATTTCAATTTGGCGGAGAAGAATGTCACAGTACGCAACTGACTATGGGGATGAAGTGTGTATGATCTGTGCCTTGTTAGCTTGCTCGGTAGAGCCATGGGCATGGTACGGTAAACATGAGGTCCCTGGTTCGATTCCGGGCCGTTATTTATCTTTCTCACTCTGTGACACAAGTAAACCGCTTTATTTTAAAGAAATGGCTATCACCGGAATAAATATTAGCTTCACAAAATTTGATTCGGGCCAATAGAAATCAACAGCCAGAACAGAACGTAATAAATTTTTACCTTTTTTTTTTATGATCAGGTTTCGAAAATTAAAATATGCTTTTCTTTTCAAATTATTATCAATATGTTCACCATCTTATTATGGTTAATATGCAATTCACAGTCTCCTTGCAGCTTGAAATTGAAAGACATTATGAAAAGTTGTGTTGATCTCAGAAATTGTCATGTCGACTATAGGATCGCGTCGAAATAATGGAAAACGTAATTTGATACCGACGAAAAAGTAAACGAAACGCAAAATTGATGCTTAGTTTTGCAATATTATACCATAGACCACACATTATAATTTGATTTTATATGAAAATAAATATATTGTGAGTATGGTGGTGTCTATTAATGTGTTCTTGATATTCGGAACGGTAGTGACGACATTTTTTTTTGTCCAAGAAATTGTCAAGGTCAAGGTTTCACTGTTTGTCTCGCAATAACCCGCCGATTTATATTTGCGCACCAAAAAAACAGATCACCAATACTGCTGACTTTCTAGTCACTTTGAATGAAATAGATGGGATAAAATTTTGGATTGGAACACGGATATGTTTGTCAACTATTTTGATTTTATTGCAGCATTGGTCAAGCAGAGCGGTCCGCTGGTTTGACCGCAGAGCGCAGCGTAAAGCGGTCATTCTTTTGCAGTTTAAAGACAAGAAACGAGGCAAAGCCACGAAGGTCAGGTTTTTTCCAAGCATGGACACTTGGATAACATAATTATACCCACTTTTTGTAGACTAGATGGCCGTGGCCTGCATGTCGCGCCTTGGGGCGAGGCATGGACACTAAAAAAATAGATATAGTAGATGGAAAAACCGGTCACACGGACGTACGGACAGACGGACAGACGTATGCCAAAATGCCGACGATATCGCGCTTTCCGCAAGCGGGTGCGACAATGATGATAAACACCCATGTGAAGTATCAAGGTAATGGGTGAAGCAGTTGCAGAGATATAGTACACGAAAAAACTTTAACAAATAAATTCAAAGTAATTTGACCTTGACATTGCGCACAGGGGCCGCACGGTTGGGGGTTAGAATGAAAATATGGACGATGATAAACACCCATGTGAAGTTTCAAGGTAATGGGCGAAGCAGTTGCAGAGATATAGTATAACGAAAAAGTTTTAACCAAAAAATTTAACCAGACGTACGTTAAAAAGTTAACGTTGAAAATGGCTAAGTCAATTACGTAGAAATAATAGGTGAAGGTAAAAAAATGGTCACATGTTGGATAGTTGTATGTGGTAGGCACCCCTTGGTTATGAAGCTGTGAAAGTTTTGGTGATCCTAGGTGGTAACAGTAACCAAAGAAATGGACTTAAACACGAAAACTTAACATTGAAAACGCGAAAACTTAACATTGAAAATGGCTAAGTCGACTGCGCGGAAAAAATGGGTGAAGTTAAAAAAAAAGTAACATGTTGGATAGTGATATGTGGTGGGCACCCCTTGATTATGAAGCTGTGAAAGTTGGTGGTCCTAGGTGGTACAGTAACAAAGAAATGGACTCAAACACGAAAACTTAACATTGATTGTGGACGCCGCCCGCCGCCCGCCCGCCCGTCCGGCTTTCGCCAATCCAATAGCCTGGATTTTTTTTCTCAAAAAACCTGGCTAAAAAAGTAACATGTTGGATAGTAATATGTGGTGGGCACCCCTTGATTATGAAGCTGTGAAAGTTTGGTGGTCCTAGGTGGTACAGTAACAAAGAAATGGACTCAAACACGAAAACTTAACATTGTAAACGCAAAAACTTAACATTGAAAATGGCTTAAGTCGACTGCGGGGAAAAAATGGGTCAAGTTAAAAAAAAAGTAACATGTTGGATAGTAATATGTGGTGGGTACCCCTTGATTATGAAGCTGTGAAAGTTTGGTGGTCCTAGGTGGTACAGTAACAAAGAAATGGACTCAAACTCGAAAACTTAACATTGTAAACGCGAAAACTTAACATTGAAAATGGCTAAGTCGACTGCGCGGAAAAAATGGGTGAAGTTAAAAAAAAAGTAACATGTTGAATAGTAATATGTGGTGGGCACCCCTTGATTATGAAGCTGTGAAAGTTTGGTGGTCCTAGGTGGTACAGTAACAAAGAAATGGACTCAAACACGAAAACTTAACATTGATTGTGGACGCCGCCCGCCCGCCCGCCCGCCCGCCCGCCCGCCCGCCCGGCTTTCGCCAATCCAATAGCCTGGATTTTTGTTAAAAAAACCTGGCTAAAAAAAAGGAGCGTAAACTGCAATTAAAAGTGGAGCGCAGCGCTAACTGCGCTATAAGTATTGCAATTCCGCAACCAACTCTTTGGACCGCAGTCACATGATTGCAGTCCGATTGCGGTCCAATTGCGGTCCAATTGCAATTACCGTATTTACCGTATATTTCCGGACACTTTTAATTAATTACTTTTGTCAGTGTCCGAATAATTAGGAATATTAATTAATTTTTAAAAAGTGGTGTCCGAAAATTTAGGTTTTATTTTGCCAAAATGGACGATTTTTTTTAATTTTTTTTTTTTTTTTATGGACCCATAGCCTCCTTTTATCTCACCGATGTGATTGTGCAGCTGATCACGTTTGCACATTTCGTAAATTAATCTGAGCAAACTGGGAATAACATCAATTATTGGTCCCAGTAACAAAGCAGTCCTAATTGTTATGTGCTCGATTTAATTGTTCCGGCATGCGTTCGCGCTCACCATTGGTGGAATATTAATTAGGTGTAAAGGCTGACCAATCGGAGATCGCGTATCAGTGGCGCAGATTAACTCAACCCAGATTAACTAAATTGTTACAGCACTGCCCACGCCCCCAGCGCATGTACACAAATGTGTACGTGACAACTGGCCTTGTTTCGCAGTCATAATTGAGCCAGTGCATGAGATAATCAACTTCATTATATAACTGAGATTTTCGCCGAGAATGATTTGACTTTTTTCTGCAAATATATCGGAAAGTTGATAACATTTTCAGAGCAAATGCATAATAATTACTAATTTAATATTCGTCAACATTCGATATCGTTTACAGAAAATGTACACTATTATCAGATTCATCTTCGTCGAAAATCTCACGTGATAAGCCTGATTACCTCATGAACGCGCAATATTATAACACGTCGGGCAAAACATGTCTATACAGGTCTGTGGTGTTGAAAGGGTGAAAACTCTGTGCGTACTCAAACCCACAGGTGGAATAGTCGGACGTGTGACACAAAGAAAATGACCATTACAAAAATATCCACTTGATCCCGTTCTATTATTAACGTCATGTACAGTACGATACCAGGTGGGTGGGATAATGGGATTTTTTAAATAGGAATTTATTTTGGTGTCATGGGTCCGAGTCTTCCACCTGTGCTCACCATATGAGTAAACACAGTTTTCAACGCACGAGCTTGTCACGTGACGTTGCAGCTGATGGAACAGGATATCGGTCATTGGGTCATTGCGTCATCGAATGAGGTGTGACCTTTAGGCTATGTTTTGAAATGTTACTGATTGGTCAACACGCCTTTTGATGTCCCACAGACGTCGCGAACGTGCGACTTTCATCATCGCATCACGGGAAAATCATGCAGTAACCCATTTCATGCTCAGGATACGCTTATGTTTGCGGACAAATATTTTCCTTCTATGCACTCAGAAGTATATGCCGCGACCACCATTTAATCCATCTCATCGAGACGGTTCAAATGAGTGGTCACATCGTATACTTTCATTGAGAAATAACAAAAATAATTTTTTTTTTTTTAATAATTTCATACCCGTAAATGTGTATTCCGAAAGGAATGGATTAAAAAAAAATCTGGATTATATGCAGATCTGTCGCCATATTTCGCCGATATTGATTTCCAAAATATTTTCCGTAAATGGTGTTGAAAAGTTCGCACAAAATTCAGAGTTCATGCGGAATTGTCGGTGGGATTATGCTTTCAAATTCGAATAAATTAATCTAATCAGGGTCACAGCTAGTATATCACTTTTCTTGCTATATACACAGTATAGCAGCTTCTGTGTAAGTGCGTATCGCCACAGGGAAGCCGACACACGCCCTAGGCTTTATCGATCGATGAAATGTTACAATTTAGGATTAGTCTAGTGAAGAAAACAGGCGGATATAGCACGGTTCGGATAAGCAACACGGAAGGTTGTATGTCGCCGGACTTCCGTGTACTAACGGGGTCGCGCTGTACTATAACATAACGTAACATAGTAAACAACTTTAATTAAAAATGTTTTTATTATACCATTCTGGCCTATACGGTGCCGCGGAAAATAAGCGCGAAACAGGAAATGTCAATTTGAGCTACAACAACAACACATTTTATGGGCGCACTTGCTTATTTTCGTGTCCGAAAATTTACGATTTGAGAATATTATCAAATGTTAGCTTGTCCGAAAATTAAGAGTACATGAAAATAATTAATTTTCTACAAAATGAGCTTGTCCGAAAATAAAGGGTGTCCGTAAATTTACGGTAAATACGGTAATGGGAACGCGAATTGCAATCCTGCGCTCCAGGAATTGCAATTAGCCTGGTAAGAGAACCGCAGGCCACTCTGTAGACTAGTCACAAACGCCCATGTGTTCAGCAACAGTCACAAATCAGGGGCCTCAAACGCAACAGTTAAAACAAACTGGTGTTTTCATGGGAGCCGAGGATACTAGTATATCATATATCGTGCATCAGGTATTTAGGTTACAATATCCTGAGTAAATCCTGATCAGACCGGGCAGCCGTTTCTTTGTGTTAAAATATCAATGTAGATCATGATCAGACCGGGTAGCCGTTTCTTTGTGTTAAAATATCAATGTAGATCATGATCAGACCGGGCAGCCGTTTCTTTGTGTTAAAATATCAATGTAGATCATGATCAGACCGGGCAGCCGTTTCTTTGTGTTAAAATATCAATGTAGATCATGATCAGACCGGGTAGCCGTTTCTTTGTGTTAAAATATCAATGTAGATCATGATCAGACCAGGCAGCCGTTTCTTTGTGTTAAAATATCAATGCAGATCATGATCAGACCGGGCAGCCGTTTCTTTGTGTTAAAATATCAATGTGGATCATGATCAGACCGGGCAGCCGTTTCTTTGTGTTAAAATATCATGTAGATCATGATCAGACCGGGTAGCCGTTTCTTTGTGTTAAAATATCATGTAGATCATGATCAGACCGGGTAGCCGTTTCTTTGTGTTAAAATATCATGTAGATCATGATCAGACCGGGTAGCCGTTTCTTTGTGTTAAAATATCAATGTAGATCATGATCAGACCGGGTAGCCGGTATATGTCAGGGCTCTAGATAAGGATGTATTCATTGAGTATTTTTACTCCATGATATTTTTGGGTATTTCAATCAATTATCAATTGGGTACCTTACAACCGTTACCCCATTGTGTAAAATTGAATAGGGTATTTTCCAATTCTGGTATGAAAATGTGCAATAAACATGGCTACACAAAACATTGAATACGTACACGTGACATATTTTAAGTGTTGGTTAAAACTAATTAGAAATTATGTTTAATTGGGCCTTTGCTGCGTCTTTTTTCTCCACGTTTTGTTGAAGACATATTTACCGCGGTCTGTCAAATCTTAAACAATAACATCTGAAGTATATCCGAATGAAAAGAAACTTAGTCTATTTGCACGAACTCGGACGTTTCGCATCACAAACGTTTCGGACCAGGGTTGAGTCAGCCATATCCTTATTTTTTGGGTCACATCTCAAAGCAATTACTTACGCGTCGTCACCTGCGAACACTGTGCGTATTAAATGGCGAATGGCCATTATCAATCGTAATCAACCGACCGGAAATTCATATGAAGTGCTTTTCACAAATACCACCACCGTGTAATCTGCTAAAAAACAATGACCGTGCGTATCCTATATGTATAGTTGCATCATCGATATAGACGCTTGTTGTAACCAAATAAGACAGATAGGCTAGAGGTGATTTTGTGACTGATTTTGCCATCAACGTCTTTGGCATTTTTCAATAATTTTTTTGAAAACTCATTACTGTCCTTGTAAAATTATCAGTACGCATATATTTTCAAGCCAATTGATTACTCTATGTTTTAATTGGGTTTTGGTACGCAGGGCTTTCAATTTGAATTGGGTTTTCAGATTTTTTGATTGCCTGTCAACAGCTGAGAGTAATACGTATAATTTATCAGAGACGTTCATGTTGGAATACACAACATAGTAAACATGGTAATTGTCTTGGTTGCGTAAATAGGAAATGGACATATAGAGAGACGAACAGACATTCATTCTGTATCTGAAATGTGTGTGGATAACTAATATGTGACTGTGACGGGAGAAATGGGGCTCATGGGATTTGCAACCAGTGTGGCTCCTGATCAAATAGCACACTCCTGTACTCCTGTACCCGTGTAGAAATTGCGACGGACGTGTAAATTTTCCAATCTCACATGCCCGACGGGCACCTGTTTTAAAAACGCATAAACGTAATAAAACTGGACAACAGAAATGTTTTTCTAAATTCTTTAAAATTACGAATTGTTTACACCGGAATTGAAAGTCGTCTAGAAGCGGTGGATTTTCGCTTACTGACCAGGCTTGGCAATTTCCCGGGAAATAAGAGTATTTCCCAGGACGGCGGGAAATACCGGGAAATACCGGGAAATACTGGGAAATACCGGGAAATACTGGGAAATACCGGGAAATATGAATCTTGGTGGTCTTTTTCATTCCAAAATGTCAAGATGAGTCTCTATATTCCCCTATACCCACTATGGTTTATATCTGTGTAGACTGATAAGCCTACAGGTAAAACATTCTGCAATGAAAAAAGAAATAATAAGTTTATTTAGAGAAAAAAAACATCATTATTTTCTAGACAATTTTCTTCCCTATTTACAAGTCTATGTTAAGTATTTGCCAACTGTCTATTTTATTGTATATGAGAACATCCCTCATTACTATAGTAACCTGCCACTAATAAAAGCTGCTTTTAGAATTTTGAGAAAATCCCTGTTGATAATGGATAATCCATGTACAGTGTAAGTGTAATTGACGGTTTTACAACTTGACATGACCATATACAGACCACCTGGGTTCTTATTATACAGGGCGTATAATAAAATATTGAATGTTTCCCCTCCCACTACCGACCCACCAAAATTCCCCCGACTCGAAATATTTTTCTCGCAAAACAGAAACAATATTTTTTTTATTTATAATCTACAAAAGGCCGAAATATACTTGGACGAAAGATTGCTGAAAGTCCGATTGCCGAACGTCCGAGTCAGTCGAATGCATAATATGAGCGAGTAGGCGCTTGCGAATAGATTCAATAGTTCGGACTTGATTGTATAGGTACAAGTCTGGCCGTGTTTTCAACTGTGTTCCGATACACACAAACCGAAAAGTCACCGGCGGAATTTACGGAGTGCAATACAAACAAGTACGGCCTATATGTTTGAAATAACAACAACAACAAAACATGTCGTTAGCGACACTCTGTCTTTGATGATTATTCATATAATTTTCTGTCGATTTCTCCTCACACTGTGATACTGAGAATGCATAATACTTATGACGTTTGAATGTTGAAACAATGGGCGCCATTGTTTTATTTGTTTGTGACATTTCTAGTCATTAATAAAACTTCTAGTCTGGTTAGTAGTATTATGCACTTCAATTTCTTGATTTAAATGTTTATAACATGCAAGAAATGGTGTTTCACTCCACATGGATTTAAAAAAAAAATTTCCGGGAGAGGAGGGCTTGCCTGGACCCCCATAGCACATGAATCTTTTAGGATGAAACATCTCCAACCAATCAATCAATTCTTGTACATTTTGGATAGTTTTGTCAAGATTGGGAAATATAGAAACCGTGTTGGAATATGCATACAGAAACAGAAAAAATGAGAGTAATATAATGTGCTCAAACTTTGCTGAGAATGCAGGAAATGGCGTTTCACACCACTTGAATTTCAAAAATTTTCAGGGGGGCATGCCTCCGGACCCCCCTAGCACAATCGGGCCCTATGGGCCCTCAACTTGCCACTTCAGAATAAAAAAAATATTTTACCTACCTACCTACCCACATTGGTCTGGGTCGCGGGAGGGGAAACAAACATATTTTTAAGGGTGGCCCAGTATGACACAAAAGGTGTTAGAGAAGGCTGACTTAACAGCCTGTTGTCATAGTCTGATGGTTTATTAAAGTATATTGAAGTCTCATCAATGTACATGCAAATAAGTAGGCTTTTGGCTAATTTTAACGATTTTAGGTACTGTATCTCATACATACCATCATGGCCCAGTCTTCACGTTAAATAAATGTCATAATAATAATGCAAATAAGTAATACAAATGCAAAGCGTAAAACAACAGTACTTGTCAGTCATATAAGACTTGTAAGAGACTGTGTATGCACATCTTGCATGCTAAGATCATTTATTATCATTTCTTGATACCGAATACATGTATTAGTGTGGAAGAAGGTTGACAATTAACAGCCTGTTGTCTAAACATAGTCTGATCATGATGACATTAACCTTGTGAATTTTATCTAGCAGACACTCGGATGCTTCCTAAAAAATGAAGTAATTTACAAAAAAATAATACAACCAAAATATAAATGTCATGGTTGTGTTATAGTGTACCAATTTGATGGACTGAATGGCAAACAGTACAAACCCTGATTGAACCATGCAGATGCTTTGTCCAAGCTGGGACTAGACTGGTTGCTCCTTTGTTCATATGGAATCAGGTCATGACCTCTGAGTAACTTGTCTGCAGAAACCAGACCTCTTTTAATGGGTGTTGTGCCCCGGTCAAATAGCTTGGGGTCACACAAAATGAATGCAGCATCGCTGTGGAAATTCTTAATTGTTGTCTGCAATTGTTATTGTGCAATTCATATAATCATGTAATAACTCTTTTGAGACTGTACCTTGATGACTAGTATTTGAGCTACACCGAGTCAACAGATAATACTATAACATGTAGTTGTTTACAGTCATTTGCATATTACAGTTAGTTCCAGATAGATTCAGATGACAGTCCGATGTCTAAATTGACTTTGATATTCGTATTAAAAGCCAATTTAGACATAGTTTCTGATTTCATTTCGTCATTGATATTTGCTGGGTGTATGTAGATGAATGGATGAATTGTGCATGTAAAATATCTAAGGTTTGCATTCAATGAGTAATTAATTATAGCAATTTGAACTGTGTTGAACAAACACAGTTCTCAGGAAAAGTCTGCATTGTGTGCATTTCATGCCGAGTGGTCAGGTGCTTTCTATAAGGTCCGCGTTGCCAAGTATAAAGGCCATTGTTTGGGTTGCCAGGCAGCTCTTGGGAATATTACATTATAGAATCAGCATGTGTCTTTGTCTTTCATCTTTTGATCAAATTGAGCCGTAATTCCCAAATTCAAAATAACAGTAACATCTTAGAAATCAATAATAAACCACCATTCACTATAACAGTTGCCAAATATTCCACCTGATGAGTCTAGTTGGGAATGAAACAGATCTATACATTGTAATTAACCTCTATATCTAATTATTAAGTTGTTGATTGTTTAATTAACTATTACTGAGCTTAAAACTTAATTTAAATAACTTTAATTATCAAATAATAACATCAAAATTCATATTTCTCGGTATTTCCCGGTATTTCCCGGTATTTCCCGGTATTTCCCACTTTGGGGAGTATTTCCCGGGACGGGAAATACCGGTATTTCCCGCCGGGAATTCCCGCCCCCGGGGAAATACCGGTATTTCCCGCCGGGAATTCCCGCCCTAACCCGGCCAACCCTGTTACTGACATCTCGGCCCTATGACGAGTCGGCCGATCGATACCTTGGGTGCGGGTCAAAACGTTGTAGATGTGTTTATACTACAAGCCTATGACGAATTGGCAATGTCCGCTGACGTAATTACTGATGTTTTAATTAGAGACTGGCGAGCATTGTAAACCATGGTCAGACTACGCGAATCCACTGCCTGGTCTGGCCGCTAATGCAATAAGCCGGGATTTGTCGGATATCCAATTCACATAAACACGTTTGTTGTGTCACTTTAGACTGGTTCCCGGTAGTATTGTTTCGCTAGGCTGCGCATCCGACAGGGTACCTGTCTAGTGTGGACTACGTGACTGACATAAGCAACCGCGTGTATTGATCTTTCATATGGCCTTGTGCCCCGCGGTGTGAAACTTACACATAGTAATACACAATGTACTTGACAAGCGCGGTGTGTTTAAGTCTTAGTCTTGTCACTGTAGACGAATCAGCATCATGTAAACACAGTTTGCCAACTAATGATGCAGTTTTATGACTTACGCGGAATTGCATTTTGCCTATTGGAATACACAACACGGAATACATATCGGGAATTACCGTTAATGGCGTTATGCAATATTTTTCATGGAAAATGTTTAATGTCGCCAAAATGACACCGACCATACCGGGCAAGGTAAATGTTTTGAAAAGAGCATTGTGTCAATGTATGCGAATGTAATCGATGACTAATTGGATACGACAAGTTTCAATTCAAATGATAGCGGCCAGATTGGAACGAAAGGAAAATAGCGATTGTGGTGCTATTTATTTTTGCCGACAAAAACTTGACATGGCCGCTGTTCACATACAAAAATGCCGTGTAGGAATGAAAATAGCTGGCCGCTGGTCGCAGTTCGGGGTGGTCATTATTCCAAGGTCTTATAAAGAACAAAATTGGACGTGGGGGAGGGGGGGGGGGGGTTAGGGGGGGGGGGGGGGGGTGAGGTTTGCGAATTAATTTCTGGAGGGGGGGGATTTTTAACTGGCAGTTGTGGACAGGTGGTCGCTATTCCCAGGTGGTTGTTAGCACAGGTTTGACTGTATATATATTTATTGTAATTATTTAAATTAATTAATTTAAAACATTATACTCAATTTATTATAATGTTAGCAATACAGGGATCATTTTACAGGGTGAAATTCTCTCCCTAAATTGTCTGACTTATTTTGATTTGAGAGAGAAGTAGTTTTTCACTATATAAAACATAAATTATTGTTTACTCATATGGCCATATAATAAGTATTACTAATAAATGCATGATATGCCACTTTATGTTAGTTACATATACTACTATACATTTAACCGCCAATAAGCGGGTAAAATTCTGCACAAATATATGGGCACCTAGAAGTTCATTCGGGCAAGTAAATTTTTCAAGCCCACTTACCCAAAGGGCAAGTGTCTCAAAAAGTTTTTTGTGAAGACTGGTACCCTGATAACGATATATTATGTTTGCTAGAAGCATGTTGGGTGTTTCACTGATGGAATGGCGAACAGTGCAGATCCTGAACAGACTGTGCGCATACACAGACTGATAGGGATCTACACTGGTCACAAAACCCATAAGCCCCATTTCTCCAGTCACAGCCACATACATGTATACAGGTGTTAGTAGCTACACGTTCATATGAAGTATCTGGCAGTGTTAAAGTAAGACAAATTAGTACATGTAAAATGTCATTGTAAATTCAGTGGGTGGGGTAATATAGTTAAAACTACTTTGTTTTAACATTGCATAATCTGCTGTAGACATTATGTAATCAGAATATGGGCATTCACTATATATTGCAAATACTAGTAAGTACAATTACCATTGGTACAATTGATAGACACCGAAAGAGATTTGCATAATGAGACATATAGCGTAGTTGTTACCATTACTAAGAAAATGCGAAGCGGACGGACAAACACTCAGACTGTATCTTAAGTGTGCACGGATAGCTATCAGTAGTGCCTAAGTAGTTGCATATGCGTTTAACAATGTATAAGTAAGTGACTGTGCATAACATAAATTAAATTCATTACATGTAAAATTCCCATTGTAAAATGTGTGGGTGGGGAATGGTGAAAAATACTTTGTTTTTAACATTGTATCATAGACTGCAGACATCACATAATTGGAATATATGCAATTAGCATGTCTAAGTACCACACTTTTATGGAGTTATTAAGGTAGGTGTTTTACCATCGAAATTCAGAGGGTGACAAAACGTGCAAAATTCTTCATCTGAATTAGCAGATATTATTTATTTGATCATTGTTCCATTGTATAGTTATGAACACATTAGAAAACATACAAAACTGCCATATCAGTTGTTTCTAATGATAAAAAACAGTAGATTTTCAATGAAAAATGTGATTTTTCACAATTGTGAAAAGTCCGAGAGTGGTATACTTCAAAATGGTGCCAAACAGCGGGTTACAGAGCGCAGACATACGGCATAGAACTCGTAATTGTATGTAGTTTCAGAAAAAATATGTCAACAAAAATCCCACAGGGGGGGGGGGGGGGGAGAGGTTTTCTATTTCTGGCTGATGGCCTATAATATTTCAATACCGTGTTATTAGTGGTGATCACTGTTTGACAGTTTATGTGCATGTGAAGACAGTGCGATTAGTTTTAATTCTTTAAATCAAGTATGTGCATCAACTTAAACACAATTGCTGTCGATATATAATAAAGTATAGTTATTGTAGACCAGAAATTGCATCAGACACATAAATATTGACTTCCATTGAATAAATATCGAATTTCTTTTTTTGAGAAAACACGGTTTTCTCCCCTAAGCTGCGTATTTGCGTAAATACCCAATTAAAATTGCCAAAAACCCAATTGAAATCATAAGTAGCGAGTATCAAAAAGCAATAACAAATTTGTGGTAGCTTTATCATGTTACAGAAAACAATAAACAGACCAAATATAGCATATTTTTCTTATTTTCCATGAAAACACATCTTGGTATTTCATTAGAATTGTCTCCAAGCCTGTCCAAGGAGACAATTCTAATGAAATGCCAAGCCCAAGACATGTTGTCATTTCGAAGCAAACTATTCAATAATTGCTGTCTGTTGATGTGTGAAACAGTAGTGTGATTTTATTTTACCCAATTAAAATATTGAAATACCCAATTGCTTCAGAAATGATGGAGTGAAAATACTCAATTACTAATTCCTTAGCTGGAGCCCTGATAATTATGATGATATCATATAGCTATTGCTCCCAATTACTGTATATAAGACTATTGGATGTTATGAATAGAGTATACCATGACATCACCGTGTATACCCATTGGGGATGATCATTGTTTATAATTATAAAACTGGGGCGTTTTAGACTGAGGCCGTTTTGGTCAGACTGGGGCCGTTTTGGTCAATGTGGGTCATTTTGGACTGGGGCCGTTTTGACTGTAATCCCTTATTAATCACAATAAATATTTGACTCGAGGGTAAGCAAATTCTCATATTGACAGAGCCCTAGTTGTAGATCAATCCTACCAAGTTTTGTTGACAATGCTACTCCATTTTATAATAAATACATCACCATTTGACCTTCACCTCGGGCTCCTGGGCAGCATGGGTAGAATATACAATGAAATACTAGTACGTACGTATGACGTATGTACAGATGGAACCTCAACAAAGAAATATGATCCCTTGCTACCATAACAAGAATAGCAGAAACAAGAACGGTACAATGGTGTCGGCTGATTCTGCGCATCTAAGGCTTTCCAAACAAATTAATATGTTTAAGCCAGTTTTACGTAGAGATAGTAGGTAGCCAAAACATTTAACTCAAATCTCGGACAGACAGACAACAGATGCATGGACAGAGTATGAATTATTAAAAGAAGAAATTAAACAAGAGGGCCATGATGGCCCTAATTCACTCACCTGACTCCATGAACACCAGAGGAGAATGTGACATTGAGTTCATGTGTTTTAAAAAAATTGTGCTATTTTTAGATGGCGGTCATCTTGGATTAAGCGATGACTCATTTTACAAAATCTGAAAATGCTTCACCCAGCATCGGCCATGTGGTTCCTGAGAAAAGGACGTTAAAAATCTTGAATAAATGGACCTTTTGGTGGCCATCATGGATGACATAATCATCCGATTCCGACAAATATTGCACCAGAGTGATCGCCTCATTGATACCTTCAATTTGATATATGACATCACCATATTCAGTCAAAAATAAAATTTGACCCCAATTTGACCCCACGGGGTCACCATAACAACTTTGATGTCCTAACCATTTTAACAACTTTCAAAGAGCAATGTACATCGATCATTCCTTTTAAGTTTGGCTACCATGGGCCAAGCGGTTCATGTGAAGAAGAATTTTGAAATCTCTAATAAAAGAACGACCTTTTGACATTTCGGCGGCCATCTTGGATGACATAACAATCCGATTTCGACAAAAAATGTACCAGAGTGATCGCCTCATTGATACCTTCGATTTGATATATAACATGACCATATTCGGTCAAAAATAAAATTTGACCCCCCACGGGCCACGCCCATTTTTGACCCCGGGGTCACCATTTTAACAACTTTGAAAGAGCATTGTACATCGATCATTCCTACCAAGTTGCGTCGAAATCCAGCTAGCGGTTCATGAGAAGAAGATTTTTTAAGAATTTATGCTATTTTTAGACGGCAGCCATCTTGGATTAGCGATGACCTCCATTTTAACAAATCTGAAAAGGCTTCACACATGGACCATAACTTTTAAGTTTGGCTACCATGGGCCAAGCGGTTCATGTGAAGAAGAATTTTGAAATCTCTAATAAAAGAACGACCTTTTGACCTTTCGGCGGCCA
>CM055276.1:29802737-29887802 GCA_029237695.1 Conchocele bisecta | reverse complement strand
GTTATTGTTGCGTCATCCATGCCTAGCGTTTCAATGATGGAACGGCGTACGGTGCAGATACTGATCAGACTGTGCGGATGCACAGGCTAATCTTGATCTACACTGGTCGCAAAACCCGTCAGACCCATTTCCCCTGTCACAGCCGCAATGATACGTCACCGATTTTGACGTGCGTCCGTGCGTCCGGCATTTGCGTTAAAGTTTTTAAGTACAAAACATTTCCACAAACCTAAGTCTGATTGACTTGAAACTTCACATACCTAGCTCTTTATCATCATCCATATTTTCATTCTATAGCACACCGGGTGACCCATGCGGCCCCCATGCCCAATGTCAAGGTCAAATTACATTTGAAATTTGCGTTAAAGTTTTGTTTTGTAAAATCTGCGTTTAAAGTTTTTTCCGTATCTAATATCTCCACAACCCTAAGTCTGATTGACTTAAAACTTCACATACCTCTTTATCGTCATCCATATAAATTTGCATTTTATAGCCCACCCATGTGGCCCCCATGCCCAATGTCAAGGTTAAATTACTTAGAAGATTGCGTTAATTTTTTTTGTAAAATATGTGTTAACTTTTTCAGTAGCAAATATCTCCACACCCCTAAGTCTAATTGACTTGAAACTTCACATACCTCTTTATCATCATCCATATTGTCATTATATAGCCCATCCATGTGGCCCCCATGCTCAATTTTTTTTTTTGATTAAATCTGCGTTAAAGATTTTAAGTACCCAATATCTTCACAACCCTGTAATTATATAGGCCAACCATGCTCAATGTCAAGGTAAAATACTTTAAAATTCGCGCATTTAAAATCTGTGCTAAAGTTTTTAAGGGTAATATCTCGATTCGCCACAATCACGATTCGCCACAGAGTAAACACGATTCGCCACAGTTTAAACACGATTCGCCACAGTTTAAACACGATTCGCCACAGTATAATTTTCAAATATTATATCTTGATCGCAATTAATTTTTCGTTACACAATGATCACAGGTGGTCAACACGTACAGGTGTTAAATAATTGACACACGTATCCTGAATTGAATCGAAACATAGGAAAATCGGGTTAATAATTGCGGGCATTACGTATATAAAATTAAACGTTATAAAAGCTGATTATTTTTTTATGTCATCATGTTTTGTTAATATTTTTATTATTTTTATAGTATACTTTTCATTTTAATTATACTGTGGCGAATCGTGTTTAAACTGTGGCGAATCGTGTTTTAACTGTGGTGAATCATGTTTGGCGAATCGAGATGTGGCGAATCGTGATTGTGGCGAATCGAGAGTAATTCGTGTTTAAATACCTAATATATCTACAACCCTAAGTCTACATGTAATTGACTTGAAACTTCGCATAGCTCATCAGCATTCACAATTTCATCCTATAGCACAGCAAGGTGCCCCTCATGCCCACCATCATAAAGTTTTATTGTTTAACCTGCGTTTTACAGTTTTTAATTACTCAATATCTTCAATACTGTTTATCATCATCCATATTTTCATTATATATATATAACCTACCCATGCAGCCCCCATGCCCAAGGTCAAGATCAAATGATGTTTATGTTTTCCAGTATGCTGAGTTCGATGAAAACAAGAATCAAAATCAAATATTTCCCCAATAGGACTTCAAATTCAAAATTGCGACCAAATTAATGTAAATTTAACTTTATTGTTGATAATGGCTGAATAGTAATTCAAATTCATTTTGGATGAAAGTTTTCGTTATTTCTGACATAGAGGTCAACAAATAAAAACATAATTTCATAATGGTCTCCATATTAAGAGACATAAATCAAAGTGGCCAGAAAAATAAAATAATTGTGTATAGATTGGTGAAAATTGCTTATTATATATATATGTTTTTCAAATGGTTTTCAGACCTACGCATGTTCTCGAATGCAGACTTAGATGGGCCAATATACAATTTAAAATACAAATTAAGGTATACACGAAATGCTCGAAATTACCAGTGAGTGTGTGAAGCAGTATAAACAGATAAAGAGATAGATAGAAGGAAAGTAACTGGAGGATGGTTGCACAATCTGGAGTTTGAATAAATAAATAATACAAAATTAAATAACAGCAACAAATATATCTACAGTTTATAATAATAATAATAATAATAATAATAATAATAATAATTCATCATGTACACAATAATAAAGACCTGTACAACATATCCGTTTTAAACTTTATGCGGTACCTGTCATGGTGGACTCTGAAACTCAAAATCGAAGTGAAGAGCAATCAGAAATAACGGAACGCGTACACGACTTAGGAATTACGAACAAAGATAGCAGCAGATCCATAGAAGAGTCTACCGGGCAGCCGGTGCGAGAGTTGACACAGACTGACCAGCTAAACAAGCGACTTCTTGGCGCGTTTTTAGCGAAGCTGAATCAGAATCAAGTTGCAGACAGGGGAGATAATCCAACTGGCAATCCAGAATTCTTGGAGGGGTGGGAGGAAGACAAGAAGAAACTTTGACAATAATTTGCATGTATGCATTGACTGATTGTAATTGGTATCTATCTGTTTTATTCAATGACCAAATATTTTGGTGACTTTTTTTGTATGTCCCAAAGATTTTATGTGATCGTAAGGGGGGCATAATGCGTTGCTCTTGAGGTCTCCGTCCGTCCGTGTACATTTACGTCAAAAACTTTGTAAGAGTTTCTCTCAACATAGTATTGCTTCGATGCTTGGACACTTGAATCACCTGAACATTTGTCACACACTCGCGCCACCATTAACACAACCTTGACCTTGGTCACATTCAAAATGTCGCTGAAACAATTTTGTTGCGTCAAAACAAAAAGTTTGCAACATGTCAGATCTTCAATATTAGGATTGCTTCCATACTTGGACATTTGAATCACCTGAACATGTGTCATACACTCGCGCCACCATTAACACGGCCTTGGCCGTTGTCACCTTCGAAATATAGCTGAAACACTTAGCCATTTTGTTGCGTCGAAAAGTTTGTACGAGTTTCTCCAACATGTAATATCTTCAATATTACGCGAAGGATTGCTTCGATACATGGACACTTGAGTCACCTGAACATTTGTCACACACTCGCACCACCATTGACACGACCTTGACCTTTGTCACCTTCGAAATGTTTCTGAAACACTTAGCCATTTTGTTAAGTCTAAAAGTTTGTAAGAGTTTTTTCAATATTACGCGAAGGATTGCTTCAATACTTGGGACACTTGAATCACCTGAACAATTATCATACACTCGCACCACCATTAACATGACCTTGACCGTTGTCACCTTCGAAATATCACTGAAACACTTGTTTTGTTGCGTTAAAAACTTTGTACAAGTTTCTCCATCATGAGAAGGATTGCTCTTCATATTTGGGGTGGGTGGCAGGTGGGAGTATGCATGGGTATTTAACGATCGGGGTTCATCCTTACCGGAATTCCGACTGGAGACCTGGTTTGGCCGTCACATATGTCTTTGGCATTTTGTATGTGACAGTTGAATCTGGTTATACCCCATATGTGAGTATTACGATTAATCGTAATTATATTTTAGGGGAAGGGGCCAAGTGACTTTGGTATGGTATGGACCTGGCACCAAGTCGGGTTATTCTAATTTCAGGGCTGAATTTGGGATTCCCCCCCCCCCCCCCCCCCCCCCAGCCCCGTGTACATTTACGTCAAAAACTTTGTAAGAGTTTCTCTCAACATAGTATTGCTTCGATGCTTGGACACTTGAATCACCTGAACATTTGTCACACACTCGCGCCACCATTAACACAACCTTGACCTTGGACCTTGGTCACATTCAAAATGTCGCTGAAACAATTTTGTTGCGTCAAAACAAAAAGTTTGCAACATGTCATATCTTCAATATTAGGATTGCTTCCATACTTGGACATTTGAATCACCTGAACATGTGTCACACACTCGCACCACCATTAACACGGCCTTGGCCGTTGTCACCTTCGAAATATAGCTGAAACACTTAGCCATTTTGTTGCGTCGAAAAGTTTGTACGAGTTTCTCCAACATGTAATATCTTCAATATTACGCAAAGAATTGCTTCGATACATGGACACTTGAGTCACCTGAACATTTGTCACACACTCGCACCACCATTGACATGACCTTGACCTTTGTCACCTTCGAAATGTCTCTGAAACACTTAGCCATTTTGTTAAGTCTAAAAGTTTGTAAGAGTTTCTTCAATATTACGCGAAGGATTGCTTCAATACTTGGGACACTTGAAGCACCTGAACAATTGTCATACACTCGCACCACCATTAACATGACCTTGACCGTTGTCACCTTCGAAATATCACTGAAACACTTGTTTTGTTGCGTTAAAAACTTTGTACAAGTTTCTCCATCATGAGAAGGATTGCTTTCATATTTGGGTGGGTGGCAGGTGGGAGTATGCGATGGGTAATTTAACGATCGGGGTTCATCCTTACCGGAATTCCGACTGGAGACCTGGTTTGGCCCTCACATATGTCTTTGGCATTTTATATGTGACAGATGAATCTGGTTATACCCATATGTGAGTATTACGATTAATCGTATTTATATTTTAGGGGAAGGAGGCCAAGTGACTTTGGTGTGGTATGGACCTGGCACCAAGTCGTGTTAATCTAATTTCAGGGCTGAATTTGGGATTCCCCCCCCCCCCCCCCCCCCCCGGCCCCCCCCCCCCCCCCCCCCCCCCCCCCTCAATGCAGCAGGTTAAAAACGGGATCAAACCCGTTTGCCCGGCCTTACATGACCTTAGCTGTTGATAGGCCGTTAAACACCAACAATAACAAACAAATTTCATATTTGGACAGCTCATTCATCTGGAACGTGTGTGTGATGCAATCACACCTCCACCAATGCTATGATCTTGACCTTTGTGACCTTCAAAATGGTACTGAAACACTTAGCCATTTTACTTTTGCCAAACAGTTTGAAAGTCTTTCTCAAATGACTTTGTATAAAGTTAAAGTTTTCTTTTTTATATACAATCTCTAGTTAGACTTCAGTATGCCACATGGGCATATCCATGTTTTGTAAACATAATGCCTAGTTCAAGGGTGCATCCATCTGATATATTTTCAGTGGCCCAAGTTGAATGGTAAACATTGATGAATGAGAAGGTCCGAAACAAGACAATCTGTAGTTGTTGTTGGAATCAGTGGGTATGTACCTTTTGCTGCCAATGCGATAGCGTCAAGTGTATATTACTATCTCTCAAAGTTCCATCTGTTTGCAAATATTTCTTTATCATGCTACATAAAATACAATCTGCTAGATTTCTTTAATATTTCTACACGTGTGACCATATGTGAAACTCTCATGTCATTCTAATTTTTTCCTTCACAACTTCGCGACAATACTGCATGACTCGGAGCTCCAGAAAAGTTTTGTATCTAAAGAGTATTATACGACCAGATTTCCAATTCAATGCTATCTTACTTTTACAAATATAGTATTGATTTTCTTCCTTATTAAATAGCCTCGTGCAGGCACCGGGGAGGGATCAACTGATCCTGAGAATAGTGCTGCAGTAGCCATTGCTTGTCGTAAAAGGCGACTAAACTGGCTTAACGATTGGGTTCATACTTTCCGGAACCCACTATACCGGATTTGGCCCTCATGTACATTTTTGGCTTTCTTGTATGTGAGAGTTGAGTCAGGCTATGCCCCATATATAAAAGTAAGATTAGCGATAAACCTATTACTTTTAGGGGATGGGATAAATGATGCTGGTGTGGCGAGGGCCTGGCACCAGATCAGGTTGTTCTAATCAGGACTGAATATATATTTTGATTGTAAATATTGAGTTCTGAAGTTGGGATTTACCCCCCTCGGACAGGTGGATACGGGACACGACCCCGTTGACCCGTCTGCGTGTAGACTCCCTGAGGCTTGTACCTCTATGTCAGAAAAGCGGACGTTAAACCCTATTCACTCACTCACTCGCTCCTTATTAAATAGGAACAAATGATTCAAATATAAAACAAATTAAAAAATTAACTTATTATACCCCCCCCCCCGCAACGAAGTTGTGGGGGTGGGTATACTGGGTATACTGGAGTCAGCTTGTCCGTCCGTCCATCTGTGTTTCCGTCCGTCACAAAACTTAACAATTGTAAATTTCCTTTTAACTTCTCTTTCCCTTTGCGGAAATCTTTCATATTTTACCCGCCCCTTCTCTGACACTCATACATCATTTCTGCAACAAACCTACGACCCCCATTTATGCCAGGGGTCAAGGTCACGGACTTAGAAATTTAGAAAAAAACGAAAACTTAGCAATTGTAAATTTCCTTTTAACTTCTCTTTCCTTTGCGGAAATCTTTCATATTTTACCCGCCCCTTCTCTGACACTCATACATCATTCTGCAACAAACCTACGACCCCCATTTATGCCAGGGGTCAAGGTCACGGACTTAGAAACTTAGAAAAAAACGAAAACTTAAAAATTTAACAATTGTAAATTTCTTTTAACTTCTCTTTCCTTTGCGGAAATCTTTCATATTTTACCCACCCCTTCTCTGACACTCATACATCATTCTGCAACAAATCCTACGACCCCCATTTTTATGCCAGGGCTCAATGTCACGGACTTATAAACTTAGAAAAAAACTAAAAACTTAACTTAAATGTAAATTTCCTTCTATTAACTCTCTTACCCTTTGCGGAATGCAGTGATATTTTACCCGGCCCTTCTCTGACACTCATACATCATTCTGCAACAAACCTACGACCCCCATTTATGCCAGGGGTCAAGGTCACGGACTTAGAATGTCTAGTTTGCTTTTTTCAACTGGAACCACCATCGCACTCTCCATATGTGCTGACATAGTCTTTTATCTGAAACTGATAGTATGCGAGCTGGAATGTATGTTTACCTTCGTTAAGCCTAATTCATTCTAGGTCAGGGCTGACGCGGGGGGGTATTCCGTAAGCCCCCGCTTACTGACAAATCTAGTTTGAGCTGCAAAAAGGTTTCTGCAGTGAATTTTCAATGTTCATTACAGTATTTTCACTACTCAATTTGAAAAAAATAAACGCATATTTTCACATTGCTGTGAATATTTTGTACTCCTACTTTTGATAATCAATGCGTATTCTGCTGAATTAAGGGTGTAAAATACGCACCTTATCTGGAGCTCAGTAGCCTATTTCACCAACATTGCAAAGTATATTTTTCTAGCAAAGTATACTTTGAGGGAGTAATCATTTATTTTTCTCGAAATGCATTATTTCATATAGAACTAACGACTGCATATATTTCATGATTAAAAGTATGCAGAATTATTATACTGAATTTATTACATTATCACAGCCAAAATGGCTGTGATAATGTAATAAATTCAGTATAATAAAAATTAATATATTTATCCTTAAATTTAAAATTTCTCCCTCAAAGTTTACTTTGCTAGATACGTATACTTTGCATTGTTGGTGAAATAGGCTACTGGAGCCTGAGCCCCTGAGATTTTTGAGTATATTCATCATCATCATCATTTGTCATAGCGGATCCATCATGGAACTGTGGGTGGCAAGTGGGAGCATGCGATGGGTAATTTAACGATCGGGATTACCGGCACCCAGAACGGAGACCAGGGGCCCGTTTCACTAAACTTCTTACGACTAAAATGTTCGTAAGTTCAAATTTAAGATCGTCTGTAAATGTCAATTTATGGATTTTCATATGCAGCCTATGCTCAATAAATGTAAATCCAATAATTGTTTACAAGAAGACATTGTTAATGTGAACTTTACAGACTTTCATAATTTTGCACTTACAAACTAAATTGTGATCAGAATCGATTCTCTACTAAAGTCGGAAATCTGTCTATTGCAATGTAATCACAACATCTCCCCAATCTCATTACTCAAGGCCTAATATTTACACCTTCTATAAATTCATAATGCATACACCCATTCGACATATTGCGTTTACATCCCGATACAATAGATTAGTGACGTTGATTGGTTAACGTTTGTTGCATTAATTTCCATGAGGTTGTCAGTAACAGCGCGCAACATCGTTGTTCAAAGAATTGCGACGACAAGATGTAAAACAAAGAGTATTCTTAATTTAAATGCCATATTTGGTTATTTGCATTTTTTAAACTATCGAAAAATGAAGTTTAAATATAAGTAATAAAACCATTAGCTGTTGCGTTTACTGACTGTGGTGTAACTCCACAAAATTTAAACATACCAAATGTAATGTTCACCCCAGTAAATGCAACAGCCCATGGTTTTATTATGCCCTCTATGCGATAGCAAGGGGGGGGAGTATTGCTTTGCTCTTGAGGTTCCGTCTGTACGTATGTCCGTCCATGTACATTTCCGTCGAAAAGTCAAAAAGTTTGTTAGATTTTCTCCAGTTGGAGTCCAGGGGCCCGTTTCATTAAACTTTGTATGACTATAAGAAGTTTGTAAGTGCAAAGCTAATATGTGCAACAAAGTTAGATGACCTTAGCTGTTGATAGGCCGTTAAACCCCAACAAACAAACAAACATTAGCAGCTGATTTTTGTAAATCTTTAGTGGATTTGTTCAAATTTATTCACCCCGACATGTGGAAAATGGTAGCATTAAAGAACCTTAGTATGTGAAGTGAATTTACAGAAATAATCGTAAGAATATCGTACTAAGTTTAGTGAAAGAAACGGGTCCCAGTATGGGTCTCGAGTCGCATTTACGTCAGTCAAGCAATGTTAGACGCTCATGTAATGATGCCCTTGTCATTATTATCCCCTCGTCAATAGGCAAGAGAGGATATACCATTAGTCCATGTATATACGTGCTTACATACGCTAGTAACACCTTTCATTTTTCAATAACTTATGAACCGCTTCACCAATTTTGATAATATTTGACCACAATGTGTGTCATGGGATGGTGCTTTGTTTTGCATATGACCCACATCTGATCGCCCAAGTTTAAGGTCACTGAGGACTTATGTTCACTTTGTAAGTAAAAAATACTAAAGTTTTTTTTTATTATCAAGGCTGCCGGCGAGGGATTAGCTTTATTATAGGAATGAATGGCCTTTTTGTGGAATTTATCGGGGATATAAACTTGGAAAAGTCGCGGGAATACTGGACCGGCCTTCGTCCAGTATTCCCGTGACTTTTCCAAGTTTATATCCCCGATAAATTCCACAAAAAGGCCATTCATTCCTTATAATTCCAGCATTTGAAATAAATTCGTCAAGAAAATGTGTTTATTTTCCGTTTTCTTAAGAATTATTTTAACTGCGCCTCACGGTTACGGAAAGTAGTTCGGTGTGGGAGTTTACTGGGATATGAATTCTGGACAGAGACTTGCTACGAGCCAATCAAATGTTAGGGAATTGTGTAAATATTTTTGTGCTGGAATTATAATAGTGATAACGATGCCCTTGTTGTCATATTGAGACAAGCCATGTGATTTTGTAATATGCAGATGTGCGATATCTCATGAAACCAATTTACAAAATTTACAATATTTTCGGTAAATGACATCAAAAGTTGATAAAATGTTCAGAGCAAATTGCGAATACAGGGGTGGAAATTTCCAGGATATATCCGAAAATCAGGATTTGAGCTTTCTGATAATTGCAGAAAAATACTAATGTTTCAACATGGGAAGCACATTTTTACGCATTTGTGGGTGCAAAAACATGTTTCTTTATCCATTTTCAGGATTTGGCATTTCGGACTGTTCCCACCTCTCGGAATAGCATTCCGCATGTGCTATGAAAATTGTGTCGACATCATTTACATGATAGGCCATTAAACACCAACACACAAACTCTATTACAGCACGACAAACAGTGGGAAGACAACGCTAGTTCGGCGACTCGTGGAGGAATTCCATGGATCACTGGTCATGTGCCAAGATGCCTACTTTCTGGTAGGTTTGTATGTAGTTGTGGCTGTGACTGGAGAAATGGGGCTTATGGGTTTTGCGACTAGTATAGATCCAGATCAGCCTGTGCATCCGCACAGTCTGATCAGGATCTGCACTGTTCGCCATTCCCTCAATGAAAACACCGTGATGCTTGTTGTAACGAGCAATATAACTCGTTATCATACCACAGGACTGTTCCATTTGATCATGAGCTACACTGGTCACAAATCCCATAAACCCGATTTCGACAGTCACAGCCATAAATATGGACCTTAAACGGATGAAACCAGGGCTCGACACTCACAGTGTCCCAGGCTCCTGAGGTTCCGTTTTGTAGGAGGAATCCCCAAACTTTCGAAGATCCCATTCAACATAATGTAAAAATTGGGATGTCCATGTTGCAGAATCTCTGGCCCAACAGCGAGTGTCAAACTAATGCAGCAGGTTAAAAATAGGATATAACCCGTTGGCCCGGCCTTAAATGACCGTAGCTGTTGATAGGCCATTAAACGCCAATAAAAACAAACAAGCAAACAAAACTGGAAACGGACTTGGCGACTAGCGTGGCCCCTGATTAGTAACTGCGCAGTCTGACCCATAATGTCTACGTTGGTCAGCATTCAGTCGCTGCAGTAGAATATGCAATAATATCAGGGGGATGTTTCACTGAACTTCTTACGACTAAAATGTTCGTAAGTGCAAATTTAGGATCATCTAGAAATATCAATTGATGGATTTTCATGTATTGAGCAGAGCTGCATAAGCAGCCTATACTCAATAAATGTAAATCCAATAATTGTTTACAAGAAAACATTGTTGATGTGAAATTTACAGACTATCATAATTTTACATTTTAGTTGTACGAAATTTAGTGAAATGGCCCCCTGATCGTGATATGACTGTGAGTTTGCAGGAAGGTCATTATCTATAATCATTGAAAATTGTCGGAAAAAGGGGATCTCAACGTTTGCAACTAGCATAGCCCTCGATCAGAGTGATGCGTCAATGTTTGGTTATAATAAAATAAATTACCCATTTATCAGCCCTCCATTGTCCAGCCATGTAGATGTCTAGTATCAGAGCTCCACAGAACTCCAGATAAGCTGCTTAAATACCCAATTAAAATTGCCAAAACCCCAATTGAAATCAGAAGTAGCGAGTATCAAAAAGCAATAACAAATTTGTGGTACCTTTATCATGCTACACAAAACAATAAACAGACCACAAATATAGCATATTTTTCTTATTTTCCATGAAAACACATCTTGGTATTTCATTAGAATTGTCTCCAAGGAGACAATTCTAATGAAATGCCAAGACATGTTTTCATTTCGAAGCAAACTATTCAATAATTACTGTGTGTTGATGTGTAATAAGTAGTGATTTTATTTTACCCAATTACAATATTGAAATACCCAATTGCTTCAGATATGATGGAGTAAAAATACTCAATTACTAATTCCTTATCTGGAGCCCTTTTACCCATGTATCAGCCCTCCATTGTCCATCCATGTAGATGTCTAGTTATCAGAGCTCCAGATAAGCTTTGTGTCTAAAGAGATCATCTTCGTTGATTTCAAATTCAATGCGTACATGTATTTTACATTTACAAATGGTTACTCAATTGAATTTTCAACTGTATTAGAGCATTTTCACTCCTCAATTTGACAGTCAATGTGTATTTTCAAATTGTTGCGAGTGTTTTGTACTTCTTCTTTTGAAAATCAATGCATATTCAGCTAAAATAAGTGCATAAAATACACCAACACGCACCCTTGGGCCCGTTTCACTAAACTTTGTACGATAAAAAGTTTGTATAAAGAAATTTATGAATTTGTTTCTCACATAAATGTGGTTCACTAATGTTACCATTTTCCTCCTGTATCTACACTTAAGTGCACACGCCGAATAAAGATTTACTTACTGTACATTTTAATTTTGCACTTACAAACTTCTTGGACGTAGAATGTTTAGTGAAACGGTTCCCTCATCTGTAGCTCTGTAGTTATGTTATATGCTGTCAGACTTATTATAGGAATGAATGGCCTTTTTGTGGAATTTATCGGGATATAAACTTGGAAAAGTCGCGGGAATACTGGACGAAGGCCGGAAGGCCTCTGTCCAGTATTCCCGCGCCTTTTCAAGTTTATATCCCCGATAAATTCAACAAAAAGGCCATTCATTCCTTATAATTCCAGCATTTGAAATAAATTCATAAAGAAAATGTGTTTATTTTCCATTTTCGTAAGAATTATTTTAACTGCGCCTCACGGTTACGGAAAGTAGTTCGGCGTGGGAGTTTACTGGGATATAAATTTCGGACAGAGACTTGCTACGGACCAATCAAATGTTAGGGAATTGTGTAAATATTTTTGTGCTGGAATTATACTACTGTATTTCAGGAGCCGGGGGATGAGAGGCTGTCGCCATTGTACATTCCCGAGCTCGACCACCATAACTGGGAAGGTACTGCACATTGAGAATCCCAGGACAATGGCTTTTCATGTCAATTCTCATTTCACCGAGCCAATGAATTCTAAGAGTTGTTAGGAGAATCTCTATAGGTTCTTTGCCAAGCTTGATGAACTAGATGATGTTATTCTCCATTAACTACTAGTAACCAAAACAGCACTGTGTCACATGATTTAAGAACATTAGAAATGGCAGTTGATATTTATTGTTATTATACCTCATCGTCATTTCTAGGCATATCATTGGTCAGATTGCTGTCACGTGGTATTAGCCAATCTGCTACATTCCCAGTTTGTGTATATTGCCGTGGGATATTGAAAATATCCCCCGCTGTGGCCGAAGACGTCACTATTGTGGATTATCTCCCTGTGAAGTAATATCTCCCTCGGTAAGGGAGATATCACTTCCGAGGGGAGATAATCCACAATATTCCTCTAAACAAAGGGCACTATTTTTAGCCAGGTTTTTTGAAAAAAAATAATCCAGGCTATTGGATTGGCGAAGCCGGGCGGGCGGGCGGCGGCGGGCGGGTGGGCGGGCGCGGGGCGGCGGGGTGGGGTCCACAATCAATGTTAAGTTTTCGTGTTTGAGTCCATTTCTTTGTTACTGTACCACCTAGGACCACCAAACTTTCACAGCTTCATAATCAAGGGGTGCCCACCACATATCACTATCCAACATGTTACTTTTTTTTTAACTTGACCCTTTTTTTCCGCGTAGTCGACTTAGCCATTTTCAATGTTAAGTTTTCGCGTTTACAATGTTAAGTTTTCGTGTTTAAGTCCATTTCTTTGGTACTGTACCACCTAGGACCACCAAACTTTCACAGCTTCATAACCAAGGGGTGCCTACCACATACAACTATCCAACATGTGACCATTTTTTTACCTTCACCTATTATTTCTACGTAATTGACTTAGCCATTTTCAACGTTAACTTTTTAACGTATGTCTGGTTAAAGTTTTTTGGTTTTAAAACTTTTTCGTTATACTATATCTCTGCAACTGCTTCGCCCATTACCTTGAAACTTCACATGGGTGTTTATCATCATCCATATTTTCATTCTAACCCCCAACTGTGCGGCCCCTGTGCCCAATGTCAAGGTCAAATTACTTTGAATTATTTTGTTAAAGTTTTTTCGTGTACTATGTCTCTGCAACTGCTTCACCCAATACCTTGATACTTCACATGGGTGTTTATCATCATTGTCGCACCTGCTTGCGGAAAGCGCGATCCTGTGCCCAATGTCAAGGTCAAATTACTTTGAATTTTTTAAAAGTTTTTTCGTGTACTATGTCTCTGCAACTGCTTCACCCAATACCTTGATACTTCACATGGGTGTTTATCATCATTGTCGCACCTGCTTGCGGAAAGCGCGATCCTGTGCCCAATGTCAAGGTCAAATTACTTTGAATTTTTTTGTTAAAGTTTTTTCGTGTACTATATCTCTGCAACTGCTTCACCCAAAACCTTGATACTTCACATGGGTGTTTATCATCATTGTCGCACCTGCTTGCGGAAAGCGCGATCCTGTGCCCAATGTCAAGGTCAAATTACTTTTAATTTTTTTGTTAAAGTTTTTTCGTGTACTATATCTCTGCAACTGCTTCACCCAATACCTTGATACTTCAAATTACTTTGAATTTTTTTGTTAAAGTTTTTTCGTGTACTATATCTCTGCAACTGCTTCACCCAATACCTTGATACTTCACATGGGTGTTTATCATCATTGTTGCACCTGCTTGCGGAAAGCGCGATCCTGTGCCCAATGTCAAGGTCAAATTACTTTGAATTTTTTAAAAGTTTTTTCGTTTGTACTATGTCTCTGCAACTGCTTCAACCCAATACCTTGATACTTTCACATGGGTGTTTATCATCATTGTCGCACCTGCTTGCGGTAAAAGCGCGATCCTGTGCCCAATGTCAGGTCAAATTACTTTGAATTATTTTGTTAAAGTTTTTTCGTGTACTATATCTCTGCAACTGCTTCACCCAAAACCTTGATACTTCACATGGGTGTTTATCATCATTGTTGCACCTGCTTGCGGAAAGCGCGATCCTGTGCCCAATGTCAAGGTCAAATTACTTTGAATTTTTTTGTTAAAGTTTTTTTGTGTACTATATCTCTGCAACTGCTTCACCCAATACCTTGATACTTCAAATTACTTTGAATTTTTTTGTTAAAGTTTTTTCGTGTACTATATCTCTGCAACTGCTTCACCCAATACCTTGATACTTCACATGGGTGTTTATCATCATTGTTTTGTGCACATGCTTGCGGAAAGCGCGATCCTTGTGCCCATGTCAAGGTCAAATTACTTTGATTTTTTTTGTTTTTTTTTTGTTTAAAGTTTTTTCGTGTACTATATCTCTGCAACTGCTTCACTCAATACCTTGATACTTCACATGGGTGTTTATCATCATTGTCGCACCTGCTTGCAGAAAGCGCGATCCTGTGCCCTATGTCAAGTTCAAATTACTTTAATTGAATTTTTTTGTTAAAGTTTTTTTGTGTACTATATCTCTGCAACTGCTTCACCCAATACCTTGATACTTCACATGGGTGTTTATCATCATTGTCGCACCTGCTTGCGGAAAGCGCGATCCTGTGCCTATGTCAAGTTCAAATTACTTTGATTTTTTTTGTTAAAGTTTTTTCGTGTACTATATCTCTGCAACTGCTTCACCCAATACCTTGATACTTCACATGGGTGTTTATCATCATTGTCACACCTGCTTGCGGAAAGCGCGATATCGTCGGCATTTTGGCATACGTCCGTCCGTTCGTCTGTGTGTCCGGTTAAAGTTTTTTGGTTAAGGTTTTTCCATCTACTATATCTATTTTTTTAGTGTCCATGCCTCGCCCCAAGGCGCGACATGCAGGCCACGGCCATCTAGTCTACAAAAAGTGGGTATAATTATGTTATCCAAGTGTCTATGCTTGGAAAAAACCTGGCCTTCGTGGCTTTGCCTCGTTTCTTGTTATATAATAACCTGGTTACCAGGAAATGATTTAATGAATGCAAGTTTAGTGTGAAGCATTTTGGTACAGCTTACACTTGAAATCCTTGTGTTGTGTTAACCCTTCGACCGCTACTCACAACAAAGCCTGTTGTAAATTATTCTAAAGTGCTGTCAAAGCATGTTTTTGATGATAAAAATGGAAAATAGAAAATAAACAGCAGACGACAAAAAAAAAAAGATAGCGGTGTAAGGGTTAATATCTTATATATATTATAATAAAAATTGATAAAATTATCCTAACATTGAAAATTTCTCGCTCAAAGTATTCTTTGCTAGATAAGTATACTTTGCAATGTTGGTGAAATCGGCTACAGGTCAGTAGTATCATTTGCGGCTGTGACTGGAGAAATGGGGCTTATGCGATTTGTGGCCAGTGTTGCTCCGGATCCAATAGCATGCTTATATAGCCTGGTAGCGGTCTATATTTATTGTTAGAAGCATGATGGGTGTTTCATTAATAGAATTGCGAACAGTGCGAGATCCTGATCAGACTGTGCTGATCTTGACTGGTCACAAAACCGATAAGCCTCATATCACCAGTCACAGCCACATACAAATTGTTACATTACACAGACTACCGAGCTCTAGAGATGGACAGAATGGCGGACGACGTGAAGCAGACTATTTCCACTGCCGAGCAGACAGTAAACGGGCAACCAGTCATCATATTTATAGACGGCTTCTCACTGTTTGGCTGGAAGTAAGTTAACTCTTTGCATGCTGGGAAACTTGTGGGCTAGAAATCATCATATTTTCTTTTATTTCTCCCTGTAAATATCATGAATATGTCTTGGAATTTCATTAGAATTGAGTCCTGAGGACTCCATTCTAATGAAATTACAAGACATATTTACAGAGAGAAATAAAAAATATACTCCTAATTTGTTTGGCGGATATTTTCTCCGCTAGAAAAGAGTTAAAGAACAGGGTTGTCAATAGACTCTGAAATTCAGGGGTCAAATGGCTGATCATGGTTAAATTTTAACCCATTTCATGCTGAGGATGTGCCATTTTGATTGAGGAAAATCATAAATATTTTATTTAAATGTGCTCAGAAGTTTATGTTGTGACCACCATTTGAACCGTCTCGTTGAGATGGTTCAAATGAGTGGTCGCAACATATACTTTCATTGAGAAATAACAAAAATGAAAATAAAATATTTAAAAACAATTCATACCCTATTAGAATCTTTATGGCACACATTGGAATTTATTCAAACCGGACACCTTGGGAGGTCCCCAGGGTGTCCTGTTCAGAGAAATTCAACTGTGCCTCACCTGTCTGTATGTGACCTTGATGCTGAACGAATGTAAAACCACATTCAATCAATCCACTGTGCATTAAGTATGTTGGTACTCCGTGACACTTGTTAGTGTTTTCAAACGTTTGCAATCATGAACCGTCATTATTCAGAGCTACTTAACAGTGACACGAAAGTCCAAATCAAACGGACAATTTTGTCCGGTTTAATTACAAAATATGTATGAAATATTAGTTTGTTGTTATAGTCATTAGACTTATGTGGCTTTGAGAAATGGGGCTAATGGGTTTTGCAACCAGTGTAAATGAAGATCAGCATGTGCAGCTGCACAGTCTAATCAGGATATGCACTGTCCTCCATTCCATCATTGAAATACCCATCATGCTTCTAACAAGCAATGTACATGTAGATCATTATCAGGCTACTTGAGTCTGATATTTGATCAGGAGCTACACTGGTCACTAATCCCATAAGCCCCATAGAAATGGTAATTTGTTGATGTGCATGCTGATTTGGGACTATGTTGGTTGCAAACCTGAGGTTCTCGCTGCTCCAGATAAGTTTTGTATCTAAAGTGTATTATACCCCCAGATTTCAAATTCAATGCATATTTTACATTTACAAATGTATTATTGTTTTTCTTCCTTTATATTAAATAGGGAACAAATGATAAAAAATAAAACAAATTTAAAAATTCACTTATTTGCATGGAAACAAAATTGCTGCCCTGCTCCATACCTCTTGCGAGGGTAGTAATTTAACCCCATCTCTCGCGAGGGTAGTAATTTAACCCCATCTCTCGCGAGGGTAGTAATTTAACCCCATCTCTCGCGAGGGTAGTAATTTAACCCCATCTGTTTCATGTAACGCATGGAAATGTGATTTTTGTAATCGGTTATCCGGCGTGTTTGATATGTTAGCGATATAAAACTGTCAAAACTGTATTAATAAATTATTTATAAATAGACACAATGCAGAAATTGGTTATTTTACTGTGTCAATGTGTGTTTATCTGACATTTACATGTACATATACATTTGAAAGCTTCATTTCGTTTTGTTGAATGTTGAACAACAACAAAAGAAAAGATGGCTTCATGGGAAAATGATTTCCCTGTTCTATTATTTTTGGCAATTTACTAGTTCTACATCAAAAATTATTTGTTTAAGGGTATAAACTATACAGTTTACTAAATTTTGAACTACGGTACATGCAACAGGTTTGGGTGTGCACTTTGGTTGCTCACATTTTTTGAATGGGTCAAATTGTAGCTGTAGATAACATCGGAGGCGAATTATTGTAGCTATTATTTGAACTGTTTGCTTTTTGCAGCTCAACTATTAAAGTAAATTTTTATACGACCTTTTTTAAAAAACGGTACGTATTATGTTTTACCGCACGGCGGGCGGGCGGCTGAAAAAGCGCATAGTTCGTGTACACAACTCCTCCGAAACCGTTCATTCGATCGATCTGAAACTATACACACGTCTTCTACACATATTGAAGATGTGCACCTTGGTGTTTTTATGGCGAAAAAATATTTTTTAACAAAAATATCGCCTTTTTAACTTAGCCATTTTTTCTTCATTTTTCTATACATTTCTATATACGGTACAGAGTTTGTGTACACATCTCCTCCGAAATATTTCAGTCGATCGATCTGAAACTATGCACATGTCTTCTACACATATTGAAGATGTGCACCTTGGTGTTTTTATGGCGAAAAAATATTTTTTAACAAAAATATCACCTTTTTAACTTAGCCATTTTTTCTACATTTTTCTATACAATTCTATATACGGTACAGAGTTTGTGTACACAACTCCTCTGAAACCGTTCAATCGATCGTTCTGAAATTATACACACGTCTTCTACACATATTGAAGATGTGCACCTTAGTGTTTTTATGCCGAAAAAATATTTTTTAACAAAAATATCGCCTTTTTAACTTAAAGGCACAGTACGGCTCAAGTTACCAAATTTGACCTCCTATTGGGTTTTCCCATGAATAAATCAAACAGTTTTCCATTTAGACACTCTTCCAAACTGTGTGCAGTCATTTTGGTACAAAAAAGACTTTGTAGCCGATAAAAATATCAATGTTTGTTGATCAACAAACAGCAGGTGCGTGTTTCAGTACCCCGAGCTATTTTCCGAAAGCCGCTGGATAACTCCGTGACCAATCCCGATTCGCTCCGGTAATTTCTCTGTAGTACTGTTTGTAACCCCCGTATATATGCACAACTTGATGACGTATTACACATAGCGCATTCCGGAAGCATTTTGACATTTTTGTAAATAAAATAAATATCTCCTCGGATCACCTAACGACGACCGGCATTTTATGTTCCACTTCACATCCTCGGACACATACGAAAGTTTATTCGTTTATTTCACATAAAACTACTGTTTTATGGTGTCAGGGTCATTTCGTACCCATACCATTTCGTTCCGTGTTTGGTCAATTCGTACCCATAGGCGCATGTTTTCCGGTAATTTCGTAAATATACATGTAGGTACGAATCGACCATAATGTTTGGTCATTTCGTATGCATTCTTGTTTAATTTTTTATATATTCACATATATGTTTGGGCATATATTTGCATATTTTAAATTTGTTTTGATGAAAAAGCTGGGTCATAACCGGAGATAAAATAAAATGAATGTTAGGTATAATTTAATCCTTTCACCCATAAGTAACTGGAAATTGGAATATATTTTTGGACCAATCCAATTGCCATCAAATTATGTTCAGACTACCTTAGTCCATTTATGAAAAGGGGATATTTTTGTTGCCAAAAATAAGAAATTATTTGCAAAAAGTGCAGATCCTGATTTGCCGGCTCGTGATTGATTTTTATATGTTGATTTGCGGACCAATCCAATCGCCACAAAATGGTTTTCAGACTAGTCCATTTATAAAAGAAAAGGGGATATTTTTGTTGTAAAAAATAAGAAAATTATTTGCAAAAAGTGCAGATCCTGATGAGCCGGCTCGTGATGGATTTTTATATCGCCATGCACAAAATGGTTTTCAGACTAGTCCATTTATGAAAATGGGATATTTTTGTTGCAAAAAAATAAGAAAATTATTTGCAAAAAGTGCAGATCCTGATGAGCCGGCTTGTGATGGTTTTTTTATTTTTATAGGTTGATTTCCGGACCAATTCAATCGCCACAAAATGGTTTTCAGACTAGTCCATTTATGAAAAGGGGATATTTTTGTTGTCAAAATAAGATGTTTTTGGCAAAAAGTGCAGATCCTGATGAGCCGGCTCGTGATGGATTTTTATATGTTGATTTCGGGACCAATCCAATCGCCACAAAATGGTTTTCAGACTAGTCCATTTATAAAAAGGGGATATTTTTGTTGTAAAAAATAAGAAAATTATTTGCAAAAAGTGCAGATCCTGATGAGCCGGCTCGTGATGGATTTTTATATGTTGATTTCCGGATCAATCCAATTGCCACAAAATGGTTTTCAGACTAGTCCATTTATGAAAAGGGGATATTTTTGTTGTCAAAAAAAGATTTTTTTTGCAAAAAGTGCAGATCCTGATGAGCCGGCTCGTGATGGATTTTTATATGTTGATTTCCGGACCAATCCAATCGCCTCAAAATGGTTTTCAGACTAGTCCATTTATGAAAAAGGGGATATTTTTGTGTAATAAGAAAATTATTTGCAAAAAGTGCAGATCCTGATGAGACGGCTCATCACGAGCCGGCTCATTTGGATCTACACCATTTGGCAATATCACTATACAGGTAGTGTTGAAACGGTTAAATAGATGTTAGTTGGCCAGCTAACAGAGAATTAGCAATCTACTCATATCGTGATGTACATATGTAGTTGTGACTGGAGAAATGGGGCTTAGTCAATTTGTGGCCAGTGTAGCCCCTGATCAAATAGAACACTCGTGTAGCCTGATAGCGATCTATATTACATGCTACCCAATGATTTACCATATTTCTGGTAGCATTTATTTCCTTGAAGGAAATATTTCCTTCTGGACATTATATATAGCGAAACGTCAATTGTCAATTTTGATATTATAAGCTGGTCTAAGAGCAAATTTCACATTTTTCGAAAAGCATGTAATATACACTACCATTTTGAAATACCAGCTTTATTTCCCTTGATATCTTTAAATTAGACAAAGAAACTTGTGCTCTGCACTCGCTCGTTTCTTTATAAGACTTCCAGATGTCTCGTGATATAAATCCGGTACATGTATTTCAAAATGGTAGTTGAATAAACTCTACATATTGCTTGTTAGACGCACGACGGGCGTTTCATTAATCGAATGACAAACAGTCCAGTTCCTGATCAGACTGCGGATGCACATGCTTATCTGGATATACACTGGTCGCAAAACCCATAAGCCTCATTTCTCCAGTCACATATATATGTTTGACACTAAAAAAGTCTTTGGGTTAATTACTTGTATTTTGTAATCAGATATTCGATGCATATCTGTTGATGTCATTTTATTATATTTTGTGTTGTTAATTAATTGGCAATTAACCGGAGGTACGAAATAGCGATTCCCGGGTGATGGAACAGGACCCACCACTTTCATAGGATGTATATACAATGTACATGTATGGGCCACCAAATCGCCAACCGTCATCAATAGCCTCCTTACATTGATCAGGGCTCCAGATAAGGAATTAGTAATTGAGTATTTTCATTCCATCATTTCTGAAGCAATTGGGTGTTTCAAAATTTTAATTGGGTAAAATAAAATCACACTACTGTTTACACATCAACAGGCAGCAAGAATAAGAAAAATATGTTATATTTGTGGTCTGTTTATTGTTTTCTGCAGCATGCTACATGTACCACCAAATTGTAATTGCTTTTTGATACTCGCTACTTCTGATTTCAATTGGGTTTTGGGCAATTTCAATTGGGTATTTAAGCAAATATGCAGCTTATCTGGAGCCCTGATTGATATATAACCGCTCCGTGTAATTTAGGTGACATTGACCTACTTTCACAAAATACAAGTCAATTGTACATCTCCTGATGTGTTGGATGTTCGCCAATCTTTATCAGTTGCTTCCTTACATTGATACCTAACCACCCTGGGTCATTCAAGTGAACATAGAAATCGCATATCAGTTGTCGTCGTCCAAAATTGTGGACATAGGTCCATTGTAGGTCCAAATAGTTGGATGTTCGCCAAACTTCATCAGTAGCTTCCTTACATTGATAGAAACCATTCTGGGTCCTTTGGGTGACACTGACCTACTTTTCTCAAAATATAGGTCACATCCATCAAAACTTGGACGTACGTCCCTATTTCGCATATATCCGGATACGTTTGTTGGATATATGCCAAACTTCATCAATATCTTTTGTCTCACTCGTGCTAGATTGGCGGTAAAATTTAAAATTAGTAGCCGAAATTAACTGTCACAGTAAAATACTAAAATAAACAATACAATGTACTATTTTATATTACATATAGAGTATAATTTCTGACATATCAGTAGCAAAAATGGCCATCTGAATGATTTCTGAAATATTGGTAGCCAAATGGCCATTTGAGTAGCCAAATTGCGACCATCCTAGATCATGATACTGGAAAGTGAGACAGCGGTCACAATTCTGGTGTCATCTTCATCAACAATTTTGGACAAAGTCCAAATTTCGCATATCTCTTGATCTGTTAGGCAGATAATTACCAAACTTCATCAATAGCTTCTCACATTGATAGCTATCCATCCGGTGTCAGAATCCTTAATCATGACCATAATTTCATCAATAGCAGTGTATTTCGACTGACCGTGACCATGGTCACTGTATCAACACTTTCGACATAAAAAATATGTTGTTTTTTCTTCTTCAGGAAAACAGCAATGCATCAAGCTTGGACTCGAACTGGGCCATGTGAACACCGGATTGTCCACTGTGCATCTGGATCGATCGATATCAACAATCAGCAGGGAGGGTGAAGAAGAGAAGACACCATGTACACAAGACCCTTGGCCAGATAGAGAACAGCCGACGGACACTTATTTTATGACCAGTGTTTACAGACTTTATGCAGTTAATTTGGCTACCAGTATAGATGTGAATATGTTTGTTCAAACACAGTGGGTATAGTTTGTCACAGGCACCTGCTATTGGGATGGGGTGGACTGAATCAGGAAGGGAAAACCCTCCAATTCAGACCATACTTTTTTTTTACAATAGCGATTTTGACGCGATTAAGCACAGCTATCGCGGAAAATTGATTAAGCAAACCTGCCATTGCCCCTTTTTTGCTGGAAATAAGGACTGATGGGGTGCACTCCGATATGCCCCAAAATCGTTTGAAAATGCAGTTTATAGCCACGAAAAGAGATGCACGAACACGCATGTAATAATATTGCACATTCACCAGTCAGGAAAACTTGAATTTTATACCCTAGTGCACCCCATCTTTCCTTAATTCCAGCCAAATGTATATGTAGATTTTCTCTAAATAACTCGTAAATGGCTGAATCTACGGGGACTAGAACATCGACAGGTGTTGCTGATCAATTTTCCGGGTTATCTGCGCATAATTGCGTTAAAATGTTCTTACCTGATTCAGTGCATCCCATCCAAATAGCAGGTGCATGTGACGTACTATACCCACCGTGTAAAAGTATGTTAGACATTCCTATTCCATTGTTAAATAACATAGGTTGGTGCTACTGGTAGCTGCAGAAACCATTTTGTTACTGTAACAGTGATTTGGCTACTAATATTTCAAAATTTGGCTACTGAAAGGTTACGATTGGAAAAAGTAGTTTTGCAAATATTGGAGCTACTGGTATTGTAAAATTTTGTTCAAGGTAACCTTTAATTTTGACTATTTAAATTTCATAATCCTTGCGCTAACCTAGAGTTATAACAAACAGTGTAGACCCGGATCAGCCTGCTCGACTGTGACTGGTGATCCGAGTCTACTACATCTATCACACGGTCAGAAGATCCATTTTGTCAGTACATGTCATCTCAAAAACTATACATTTTTCAGCATTATACTGATGACAACCAGTACTTAAATACATGTAGATACATGTACATGAATATAATGAGACACAAACTATAATAAAAGAACAGTTTTGCTGCTGCTTTTATTTTCCTCATTTAAATGATTGTACATGTAATGTTGAGCCTACACACTGTAGCACGTATGATAACTCTTACATTAAAGGTACTGTGTCTCGGGATATATTCAGTGGAGGGCACATTTAGTGTTGCCCTTGTCCGTCCGTCCCCAACCTTGTAACTTGTAAAACTTTTAAACTTTAAAAGTAATAGCTACAGACCTGAAACCTGGTATGTAGCTTTCTTATGAGTAGATACACAAAGTTTATTTGATTCTTTCAACCCCCGGGTCATGGATTATCTCCCCCATTTTCGACTTAGAATTTTGCCTCGTTTACAGACGACTTGGACATATAATTTGGTTCCAGAAATACGATCTAAATTAATCCTATTTTGTCCTAATCTGTTTCATCACATTAGGCATATCAGAGACCCAGTGCCTTTAATGCACCCGTTACAGATATTTTGTGAACTGTGAAATTATCCGTAAAAAACACGAAAATCGGACTGATTTCATGATTCATCTGAAATCTACATGTGCTGTTTTTTTATAATTATGCAGATAACCATTACGATATCAGATAACACTTGTATCTGACCAGGCTACTCATTGTTCACAACTTCACAATTTGATCAATAAATGCCGTCGATGATACAGATATTGAAAAGTGTGGGTTATTGGGAATATTATGAGCTACCGGCTGAGAAAAGGAACCCTAGAACATGTGCAATCAGCATGGTGAGTGCATAGATCTGATCATTACCTACATTGTTTGAATTACTGTCATCAGCAAAACAATTATATTTTATACTGCGAAGTGGACCTCTATCTACAATTGTTGGACATGTTGTCAGGTCCATTTTCTCGGCTGGGGGCTATATGTGGTTATGACTGGAGAAATGGGGCTTATGGGATTTGTGACCAGTGTAGCTCCTGATCCAATAGCACACTCTGATAGCCTGGTGGTCTATATAGCTTGGTAGAAGCATGACATGTGTATCATTCACGGAATGGCGAACAGTGCAGATCCTGATCAGACTGCAGTCTGATCTGCAGCTCTAGTGGTCGCAAAACCCATAAGCCCTATTTCTCCAGTCACAGCCACATATGTGATCTGTGTGAATGTTACATTATTTCTTCGTAACGATAGCTTTTACTCGTTTGTTCTGTATAAGCTTACAAAAGCCATGACAGAACCATTTGCCCTTTCAGGGTATGGGCTCACGTGATTTCAGAACGACCCTAGATAATGTGTGATGTCGTTTTTACAGAGTTATTTTCTTTACAATGTAATAAACCAATACTTTTCACGAAAAATAGAGTACATTTTATTTTGACATTTCTTGATACTTGATTGTGGAGTCCGGTGATACCCATTATAAAAGTAAGAAGATTAGTACTAATCCTTTTACTTTTAGGAAGTGGAGTTAAATTATTCTGGTGAGCTGAGGATATATATTTGTACATATTCAATTCGAGAACACAACTATGAGAACTGCCCTGATCAAACGGCCTTGTGACATTTGTGGCAAGTGTAGATCCTAATCATTAAGCACAGCAGTAATAAGCATATGCTCAACTGTCAGAATAGTGAGAATAGCCGGGGGGGATGCTGGTCACTAATGTTGTTAGGTGAATTTTCACCGCTGGGGTGAGGGGACATGCAATTGTATATGATGTACATAAAAAACTTACTTCTATAAGTAAGTTGAGGAACCGTTCTATACCTGATCATGTTTGATTCAAAGATAATTGCTTCGTAAATACATTTACATTTACTCTTTGTTATTAGAGACTATGACAATAGTTCAGTGGAGCTTCATAAATGTGAGAGTATATCTGGCCCATGTGTATTTACATATATCACAGTACAGTGTCTAGGAAAAGTGTACACGTTAGTTTATGTACATATTGAGAATGTTCGCAAAAGTACACCAATATCTCACTTGAAGTACATCTTGTCCTGGCTTTTCTATGTATGATTGGCCACATTATATCATATGTTCTACTTCTCATTGTCAGTTCTTTGTCAAATGCCGGAAGACGTGAAACTAGCTGATGGCTGGCACACGCACAAAGATGGCTGACTTGGCCACTCCATGTGCCGTATATGATAAAGTAACGAGGCAGTGTTCATATATATGTTAAATATATATTCCATCACTTTTACGAAGCAATTGTTTGAATTATATGATGAATTCAGGGGCTTCCCCATAATTATGTCCCTTCAATCATGACATTAGTGTCTTGCAACTCGAAACTCCATGTTCTCAACTTGAAACTCGAAAATATTAACTTGAAGCTTTCAACTGGAAACTGAAGAATTCTGACTCGAAAGTCAAGAATGTCAACTTTCCTTAGTCTTTTGACCTTCAAAAAACAACAGTGAAAGTGAAAGGGTTAACGTCCCAGCAATAGCTAAGGTCATTGTGAGACGGGACAACAGTTTAAAGTCTCATCAGACAGACCAGTGGCAAGGAAATACTATGAAAGTATTTTTGGATGCCCTATGCAAGGTTTGAACCCACAACCTCCGGATTGGAGTCAGGTGTTCTAAAACCCCTACCACAAACCATCCCTCATTTGACCTTGAACACAGGTGAATAATGGGCGGGTGATAGAAACCTTTAATACAAATTTTGCCAAAACTTGGCGTTGACATTGGCCATTTAAGCCACATGGGTGGTGAAAGAGAATGGGTTTTATGTCCCAGCAACAGCCAAGGTCATGTAGGAATGGTAGATCGGTTTCAAATCACATCTGGTGGGATTTTGGGATTTACCTCCATCACAACAAGTCTTTAACCTGGCCTAAAATGACCTTAGCTGTTGACAGGCCATTAAACACCATTCGATCAAATCATCCTTACTGGAATCCCAATATCCCTGGTTTAACCCTCAGGTGCATGATTGGCTTTCTTGTTACTTGAGAGTTGAATCAGGTTATACCCATCATAAAAGTAGTAGGATTAATACTAATCCCATTACTTTTAGGAGCTGGGGCTAAGTGACTGGTGTGGCGAGAACCTGGCACCCGATCAGGTTCTTTTCTTATTTCACACCTGAATATATATATTTCAGTGACTTTCTCCCCATCGATGAAATTGAAATATGGGATTTGACTGTTAACCTGGCCTAAAATGCCCATAGCTGTTAACAGGCCGTTAAACTCCATTAATTAAACTGGCAAGTATTCCTGTCCCATTTCCCACTAAACTCCATTAATTAAACAGGCAATTAGTCCCGTCCTATTTCACACGTCCCAAGGACGTCAAAGTCTTCTGCGGAGTTGACGGTTATGGCTTGTGAAGAAACTCAACACCAGTTAAAACTTGACTTTATACATCATTAGGTCGATGACACTATGTTGACACCTCAGTGGCACCAAATACTCCTGCAAATACACAAGAACAACATTTTATATTTCTTTGCTAGGAGTAACCATTATGATTACAACATGCACATTTTCAAGATCCCCTGACTGGCAGCCTTGACAATAATAACATGTGCCCTCAGTGACCTTGACATTGTCGAAAGGCATGTACATGTAGCGGTAATACATGTTAGCAACACCTTTCATTTTCTTAAATAACTTCTGATCCACTTTATCGATTTTAATAATATTTGGCCATATTAAAACGTGTGTCTAGGTATAGTAATTGGTTTTGCAAGCACCACACGTATGAATTAAAACACAAAGTTACGGTCACTGAGAACCTCGGGGGGTGGGGGGGGCAAACTGAGGGAGTAATCATTTATTTTTCCCGAAATGCATTATTTCATATAGAACTAACGACTGCATATATTTGATAATTACTAGTATGCAGAATTATTATACTGAATTTATTACATTATCACAGCCATTTTGGTTGTGATAATGTAATACATTCAGTATAATAAAAATTAATAAATTTATCCTAAAATTGAAAATTTCTCCCTCAAAGTATACTTTGCTAGATAAGTATACATGTACTTTGCAATGTTGGTGAAATAGGCTACAGGAGTCAGACTGGCCACAATTTCCATAAGCGCCAATTCTCCAGCCACAGTGACATATAGAGATCAGCAGACTGGCCACACAATATAGAGATTAGCAGACTGGCCACACTTGCCATAATCATGATAAGCACCAATTCTGCAGTGACATATAGAGATCCTGAGTCAGACTGGCCACAATTGACATAAGCCGTAATTTTCCAGCCATATATAGAGATCAGGAGTCAGACTGGCCACAATTGCCGGAAACCCCAATCCTCCAACCACATGTAGAGATCAGATTCAATCTTCCAGCCACATATAAAAGATCAGGAGTCAGACTGTCAATCTTCCAGTCACACAAATGACATACCCTAAGCTTCAATCCTCCACCCACATATCAAGATTGATAGCCGATTTCACTGACATTGCTAAGTAAACTTATCTATACTTAGCACTTTGTGGGAGTAATTATTATTTGTACTGAAATGCATTATTTCATATATAACAACTAACTTTGTACTTGATTATTAAAATTATGCAGAAGTACATGTATTATACTGTATTTATTCCATTATCATTAAATAAAAAATTTAATTTATGCATAATTTGAAAATTGCTCCCTCAAAGTACACTTAGCAAGATAAATGTAGTTAGAGATTTGGATGAAATCAGCTACAAGCGTCAGACTGCCCACATTGATAATACAAGGTGATCGCTAGCGAGAAACAAATCACCTGATGACGTTTAAAAAACAAGGCGAACGCCAGGACGTGTCTCGCCCACTAAACAAGGCGATCACCACTAAGGTCAAGGTCGGTCAAGATGAGGAATTCCAAAATTATTGATATGAAGGTCAAGGTCACACAATGACACTGGGTGAATAGCCATCAATGTGAGGAAGCTATTGATAAAATTTGGTAATGATCCATCAACGTTAAGAATCTACTGATGAGGGGGTATTCAATATTTGGACGTACGTCTAAAATTATTGACACAAAGGTGAAGGTCACCTGTGAGAAAGTTAGTGATGAAGTTTGCAAATTAATGATCGGACTAACGGATCGAGAGATATGCACATTTTTTTTACTTACATGTACGTCCAAAATGTTGTTTTTCTGGACGATGGAATTGCGACTGCTATGTCTTATTTTCACAAAAAGTGGTTTTATGGTAAGAAATTGCATTGAAATCAACGATATTATTCTGCTGTCTACATTGGTAAATTGAAACAAACAGGATGGGGGTGGGGGCATTTGTTAGTATAATCAACTTACCCTTCCAAGAACTTCAATGACTGCTACATCCCGGACTGAGTTACGAACAAACTGATTGTTGATGGCGCCGACCGTCGATTGTATCATGGAGTGGGACTGTCACTGCACACAACTTCACAAAGACTGAAAGAGTTCACAATACCTGGTTATACCCTTTGCTATAGCTGCACATTTTCGCTTTATAGGCAATAGGTTGCACTATATCGCAACACCAGTCAACGGTATAAATTATGCGGAATAACGTTTCACTAAAATATAGCAATAATCTGCAGGGCATTGAAATTCATAGCTATATAGTTATTGAGAGACAAATGTACAATACGAGAAAAAAATATTATCATGAACTTTGTCGAAAATCTAAATAACTGTTCCGCATCGATTAATCATAAGGAAGCTACATACCAAGTTTCAGGTCAGGTGTGTAGTTAGTACGGTTTAAATGTTTTACGACTTGCAAACCAAAATTGGAAAATTCTAAGTCGAAAAGGGGGAGATAATCCATGACCCCGGGGTCAAATAAAAAATCAAAATAAACTTTGTGCATCTACTCATCAAAAGGAAGATACATACCAAAAGGGGGAGATAATCCATGACCCCGGGGTCAAATAAAAAATCGAAATAAATGTTGCGCATCGACTCATCAGAAGCAAGCTACATACCAAGTTGCAGGTGTGTAGCTAGTACAATTTAAAAAAATTATGACTTACAAGCCAAAATTGGAAAATTCTAATTTGAAAAGGGAAAGATAATCCATGACCCCGGGGTCAAATAAAATATCAAAATAAATGTTGCGCATCGACTCGTCATAAGGAAGCTACATACCAAGTTTCAGGTATGTATATAGTATGGTTTAAAAGTTTTACGACTTACAAGCCAAATTTGGAAAATTCTAAGTGGAAAAGGGGGCGATAATCCATGACCCCTGGGTCGAATCAAAAATCTAAATAAACTTTGCGCATCTAAACATCATAAGGAAGCTACATACCAAGTTCCAGGTGTGTAGCTAGTACAATTTAAAATTTTTACGACTTACAAGCCAATATTGGAAAATTCTAAGTCGAAAGAGGCAGATATGCTTCGAAATGAAAACACGTCTTGGCATCTAAGGAGACAATTCTAATGAAAATTGTCTCCTTGGAGACAATTCTAATGAAATACCAAGATGTGTTTTCATGGAAAATAAGAAAACTATGCTATAGTTGTGGTCTGTTTATTGTTTTCTGCAGCATGATAAATGAACCACAAAATTGTAATTTCTTTTTGATACTTGCTACTTCTGATTTCAATTGGGTTTTTTGGGTATTTACGCAAATACGCAGCTTATCTGGAGCTCTGAATGTCAAACTATGTATACCTACATGTGTATTATTAGTCTATGAATGTTTTTAACATGACCATGATGACTGCATGTGAAGTGTTAAAACTTCTCACTCGTCAGACTGTGTAGCAAAACGCCAGGACAAATTGGCTTGTTATTGTGACAAAATTGTACACTATAAGTGTCTCAGCTCTCACGGATACAGGAAATACAAAAGACAGATGAAATAGTAAAACACATCCGTAGAGCTGAGATTTTCTAAGCTACCTTAAATACTGCATTAAAAGGATAAGAAGCCCAAGAATAGCACCCGGCCACACTTTTGCCCCTTTCTTCCAAGTTCCACTGACTCGGTCATGACACAGGGCTACTAAAATAAGTCCACTGTAATGCAAGTCAATACTCATTGTAACATCATTACTGTGTGTTAGTGGGTGGGGTAATATATCAATGTTGACTGATTCACGAATACGTACTCGGGTACAGTACTGTAACTGGTGTCATGAGATCGTGAGAGTCGCTCGGCTGTTCTTGTTCGATTGTGTATAATGTCAATGTCATTGATGCAAATTGTAGTTAAATAATATCGTCTTCGCGAGTCTGAAGAAACAAATGTTTACTTTCTTATTGTTGTTGTTCCCCTTCAATTTAGCGCACGTGCTTGTGACGTCATGGTTTTGTGTGTAAGCAGTTTTCCGACATGTCTCCGAGTAGTAGCGAGTACGCTAGCGCGGAAATGCTCGGGATGCCGAAAATGAAAAGCGTCAATATTGACATTATGCGCTGAGTGGTACACAAAACAAGTTTTTGTTTACCTTTTGTTGTCTTCACATTGCGATTATGATATGAATCTCAAGACTTGGGATATATATATTAGGCAGTATATGTAGTTTTGGTGTACTAAATCAGTTGCCAAACATGTTTTTGTGTTTGAAAAAATCTGAAAATTGGAATACTGAGCCGTTCTGTGCCTTTAAATTAATATTCAATTAACATTACTATTATTCACTTGTTTTCTAGGGGCACGAATCAATGAGAAGGCACAAATCCATGAGAATTGGGGCTAAACAAAGAACACTTCAAACACATTTGGAAAGATTATTCCATTATAACTATGTAATGCAGTGTAACAAAATGTTATTAGGGCCCCGCCGAGAATTGGCGTTTCCCTATAGGTTTCGCCCTGTCTGTCCGTCCGTTTATATTTTGAAAGTTTTTGTAAGAGTTTCTCAAGTCACCTATAATATCTGTTTGTCTTCAGCTAATACCTTCATATTGCACACATGCATTACTTAGTAACGAAACATCCTTCCACATTAATACAATTACCCTCGCTACTAATCGTGCGTTCATCCGTCTGTCTGTTTATTTTTTGGACAGTTTTTGTAAAAGTTTCTCAAATAGGGACCCTAAGTGCGTCAACAAACCACATTTTCTAGTTTAATAGAGTTATGTGCTCACAACTAGCCGGTTAGTAATCCCTCTTTCTTCTATCTTTAGTTCTCAGTACATAACTCATATATGGCAATGCTCGTGCATGCAGTATCCATGTTCGCACACTATTGTAATTTGCAATGAATTAGTCTTAAAATCTTCTTAATCATCATAATTTTTGTCTGAACAAATTAGGCACAAACCACTGATCCTAATGTGGTTCATTTTAGCTCTGCCGAAGATTTGCTGCCCATACCTGATAATCCAACGAGAGACGTTACTGAGAACCCTAAGCACGAGTCGAGCACTGTATGCGACCCTGGGTGGCAAGGATGGCAAAGGCTGGAGCATGGGGCCTGACGCGGGCACCGATAAACAAGGCAGGGCGAGCACAGACCAGCCCAAGTGCCCAAAATGTGGCACACCATGTGCGATTGTTGGCCCACGCGGTATGTATCGGTGCTGCACTCCACGCTGGCGTAAAGTGTTTCTCGTCGAAAATTTCACAGTTTCCTGATGTGATATCACTCATCTCTACTTGGAGTTCTCACATAAATGCATGTTTCGCAAATTTCTTGTGCCAGTTACTAGATGAAAACGTGTTTATGCAGTATCTTCTGCATGTGCTGAATGGGAATTCATCAGTAATCTGGCGCCTATTTCGATGTGAAACATTTTACGCCGGCGAGATGTGCAGCACCTGTGTATGTATTGGTAGCCACTGACTGGAGAAATGCTATATGACTTATTAGGGGTGTAATGATACACCTACCTCGCGATACTAGTACCTCGTTCACAAAATACAATTTCAATGGTCAATATTCTTGATATAATGCATAAATTCAAATAAAACATATTCCCCCGATATACTGGAGGCTCTTTATAATGTGGTAGATGGGCAATAGAGGTCGCCACCACAGCATATGTAAACCGTGTTATAAATTTTCTAAAACATTTTCATGTCACTAATATTCAATACCCCACCCATTTTGTATTACACGCTCCCTCATAGTGCGTTTAAAAATAAGTACATTTCTATGTGAATGCTATAATTGACAACTATTTCATAATATAATAATGTTATTTACAGATAATTTCAACCACAACATGTCAGATTAACAGCGAAAAATAGCTTTAAAAACTTTTCATTTCATTTCCTGGTTTCAGACATGAACGGAACCGGAAACGGAATCATAATATTTACGGTTAGGATTTATGCCATACCGCACCGCATTATTGATCTCAGTAAATTTGAAATTTGGAATTGCAATTGTTCTGACATGTGGTTGTGTATATTCATCCCGATAATGAAGTTTAGTATTAGTATTAGTAAAATTCCCCAACAATAATGTCTAGTTCACGCAATTTGGGATTCCAAAGCATTGAATTGTGAAGACAGTATCAAATCAAATATCAGGGTCACATATCGTGAATCGCATCGTCGAAAAAATATCGCAGTGCATCAAATTTTCGGTGCATCGTTATGAGAGCTTCAGATAAGGCATTATTTATCACTATATTTTACCCACATATTTTTGTCACGCCCGCTTGCAGACAGCGCGATATAGTCGGCACATGGGCGTACATAAGTGCGTCTGCGTTAAACAAAATGTTTTGGTTAAAGTTTTCTTTCGGTTAAAGTTTTTCAGTATACGATGAAAGCCTCGGTGGGCGTGACATGCGGACCGTGGCCATCTAATTGCTGAATATGCATGGATTTTCAAAAGTGGGAGTACCAAATACTCGCAAGAATTTTAAAATGTTCCACACTATTCGCCATTCAGTCAGTGAACTACCAATAAAACAATTGTAAACTGTTAAGCAAGCAGATTCTTATTTAAATATACATCAGAGCTCCAGTTAAGGTGCGTAATTTGGGGACACATTTCTTATTTCTCTATCAAAAATGGCATGTTGGGAGTGCTTTAGAATCGTCTCAGACGATTCTAAAGGACTCCCAACATGCCATTTTTGGTGAAGAAATAAGAAAATTTCACCACAAATTGAACAGATTACGCACCTTAACTGGAGCTCTAATACATGTGTGTGGTAGGGTTTATAGAATCAGATTTCATGAATCCGATAACAGATAACACACTCTATCACCCTCAGATACATGTAGCCCTGAGAACACTCTTTCTTAAAACAAAAGGCTATGGAATGAAAGCTGGATGTCTCTTCACTTCCCATAGTCACCTTGGACATGTTTTAACGTTCTTATTTATTAACCCTTAGACCGATACTCACAACAATTGTCGTCGGCTGTTGCTTTTATATCTTGCCTTATTTCTCAATAAAAACATGGTTCGACAGCACTTCAGAAACATTTCCAATGGAAATGATTCTGAAGTGCTGTCAAAGCATGCTGTAAATTATTCTAAAGTGCTGTCAAAGCATGTTTTTGATGATACTTGTGAGTAGTGGTCTAAGGGTTAACGGGTAACTGATTCTTCGTCAAAACGACAGAATTATGAGATTAATGACCGAATTAATGCAAACTGTACATTGAGTACATGTACAATGTACATTGTAAAGGGCAACCAGTTCCGTATTTGCTGCGCTACGTTTCATAAGAACCTGTCACAGAGCTCCAGATAAGTTGCGTATTTGCTTAAATACCCAATTAAAATTGCTTAAAACCCAATTGAAATCAGAAGTAGCGAGTATCAAAAAGCAATAAACAATTTGTGGTACCTTTATCATGCTGCAGAACACAATATATAGACGACAAATATAGCATATTTTTCTTATTTTACATGAAAACACATCTTGGTATATCATTAGAATTGTCTCCAAGGAGACAATTCTAATGAAATGCCAAGACATGTTTTAATTTCGAAGCAAACTATTCAATAATTGCTGTCTGTTGATGTGTAAACAGTAGTGTGATTTTATTTGACCCAATTAAAATTTTGAAATACCCAATTGTTTCAGAAATGATGGGATGACAATACCGATAATCAATTACTAATTCCTTATCTGGAGCCCTGTGTCATTTAGATATACATTTTAATTGTTCATATAAGTAATTCTACTGTAAACACATCTACATGCACATGTTAAAACATGACAACGGAAACGATATGAGCCTGTCAACACTACAGACCTCTGTTCTGATGCTTGCAAACAGTGTAGATCCAAATGAACTGCGTCTCCTCAGGACCTGCACTTTTTATGATGTTGCTTTCAGCACTTGATTCGAAGGACATATTTTTAGTGGCCTGCTCGAACTGCAAGCACTCGTTTGTTGCCGATGTTGAAGAATGCCGCGAACAGCAACCGGGAAAGAAGGAACCTTTTACTCCTAGAGAGGTACATAGAGGATCTTTCATGAGTGATGATTATCTAGTTTTTGTACATCCGTCTGTTTGTCTGTCCATTACATTTGCATTAATGATTTGTTTGTCAGTACAGGGCGCGGCTGAATGTATCCGTGAGCCTCTGGTCACTTTCTCTAGTTTAATATGATATTTAGTAAATGAGTTCACTGATTTCATAGGAAGCGAGACTATTAAATCAGTCTACATGTTTAATAAATATCATATTAACCCTTTCAACAATACAGACCCCTCTCATAATGTTAGCAAACAGTGTAGATCCATGAGCCGGGCGCTTCCAATGAAAGTCTGAGAGACCTAGTTATAACGAGATTTCACTGTATGTATGTCCGTCTGTGGTCATTTGCATCAAAAAGATTGTAAGAGTTTCTCCATCATGCCATAACTTCAATAAATACTAGATAGATTACATGTATGTTAATATTTTCCCGAAATACTTTTTTTGTGTCACAAAGTTTGGAAAAGTTTCTTCATTATGCCATAACTTATTTCTTTAAATAGGGTATTAAATTGGCGGGTATTTGAATATAAATACTTGAAATTTAATTCAAATCAAACAATATTTGTTCACAATAACACATAATTAACACATCGTGGACATATATCGCGTCTCTGAAAACAAATTTTATTTTATTGCCAGAAAGGTATTACCTTTCCAATGCTCGGCAACGATTTTCTATTTGAAATTACGCGTGAAACCATAATTTATTCAGTTTTGTCAAGTGATGAGTACCTGCACCTATACGCGCACATACATGTTGGAATATTACAAATCGTTGTTGCCATGCTAGTCTTAACACATATACATATGTACGAGGGGTGTTCATAAAATACCCGGACAAGTCCCATAGTTGTATCGTCTTTTATTACATTTCAACCACATTTAGATATCTGGTAGCCAGGGCCCAGTTGCTCAAAGCCTCTGTTAGCTTAACAGACTGTTAAATCCTTAACAATGTTAAGGACTTAACAGTCCGTTAAGCTAACAGAGGTTTTGAGCAAACGGGCCCTGGCAAATTGTCTCCCATTAAGCCAAGACAAAGTATGAAAATAATGTTTATGACATGGTATCCAAACGTGACGTCGTCGGATGTTGTGACACAAATTGAAAGTCTCGTTCTACGGATCACTGTGCGTGTACTGTCAGACAAGCTTAACACACTCAATAGTGTTCTTAACTCTTTGCATGCTAGCGGTGACAATAACATCCAACAATGTATGAGTATGTTTCTTATATCTCTTTGTAAATATGTCTTGGAATTTCATTAGAATTGCGTCCTTTGGACGCAATTCTAATGAAATTACAAGACATATTCATGATATTTATAGGGAGAAATAAAAAAAAAAATGCAATGAATTGTCGTCTGCTATTTTTGAACTATTTATAGCCCACAAATTTCCCAGCATGCAAAGAGTTAAACTGTGAGGAGACCTTGATCTAGATGATCCCTGATCCCAGGCGAGTTACCAATTGTGCTTGATATTAAGGAAAGTGGACAGTGAACACCTGTACATTTTTCCAATCAAGTGGTTATAATGTATGAATCACTATGACATATATTGGATTGGAGCTGTGATATTCTCACCTCCATAATCACCCAGTCCTGCCTCTTGTGATTTTTTTAATCCCGTACACGAAAAACAGCATGAAGGGAACACACTGTGACGACATCAGCAGTCAATAATGTTACTGTCGGTAAATCAGGTGCTGTGTTTGAACAAAGGCAACTTTCATGGCCTGACCGCTGTCGGAAGTACATACATGTACAGTACCGTTGTGTTTATTTTGACAAAAAAATCTCATTGTGCAAGCACGATATAATGTCAGGGACATGTTCTTCTGCTACTGAACAATAAGGAATTTACTGTTACATAATGTAGTTTTGACACTGGGCCGAATATTGCATGATGACATTGCGTTGGTATTAATGATTAAAATGTTTATGATATGTTAATGATGTCACAAGAGTTGTGAATTTGAAATCGATACAGCATCATCAATCATCCTTTATGTTCATTTTCAGACAGTTAACTCAACAAACATGGACTTTACGGAACTTGTCCGGGTATTTTATGAACACCCTTCGTATCGTATGTATGATGTTATTTGTTTCTTATTGTTGAATTGCTTTCTATGAATTTGTTTATAGTACTTGTACAGTAGCGTGTGCGTTTTTGTCACGCTCACTTGTGGACAGCGCGATATTGTCGGCACATTGGCGTGCGTGCGTGCGTGCGTGCGTGCGTGCGTGCGTGCGTGCGTGCGTGCGTGCGTGCGTGCGTGCGTGCGTGCGTCTGGGTTAACGTTTTTGGTTAAAGTTTTTCAATATACTATCAAAGCCTCGGCGGGCGCGACATGCGGGGCCGCGGCCATTTAGTTTTATCACTGCGCATGCACAGTGTTTCAGGAATTTTGTGTTTTTGTTTCATTGCTTGTGCACATAGTCTTTAGAGGAAATGCAACGTCATGAAGCAATGGAATTTTCATTGGATAAGAAAACCAGAAAATGGAAAACGTTTTTGAACTTGGTAATAAATGGGAAACCTGTTTTTAAACGTTTGCAAACTGGCAAACAGGGATTTGATTGGCTAATTGGAATGCAGCAAACACACGTTTGGAGCACGTTGGCCCACGTCTGGACAACATTCACATCTGGTTCCAAAATGGAACGCAAACGCTACTGTAATGCTTGTATCTTAGTTTATCATAGCGTTTACTTTTATCAGGTAACGCGTTTTGTATTGACCCAATATGCACTATAGGAATGAATGGCCTTTTTGTGGAATTTATCGGGGTATAAACGTGGAAAAGTCGCGGGAATACTGGACGAAGGCCGGAAGGCCTCGTCCAGTATTCCCGCGACTTTTCCAAGTTTATATCCCAGATAAATTCCACAAAAAGGTCATTCATTCCTTATAATTCCAGCATTTGAAATAAATTCATCAAGAAAATGTGTTTATTTTCCGTTTTCTTAAGAATTATTTTAACTGCACCTCACGGTTACGGAAAGTAGTTTGGCGTGGGAGTTTACTGGGATATAAATTTTGGACAGAGACTTGCTACGGGCCAATCAAATGCTAGGGAATTGTGTAAATATTTTTGTGCTGGAATTATTGACTGATATCATAATGTCATTGACTGATATCATAATGTCATTGACTGATATCATAATGTTATTGACTGATATCATAATGTCGTATGACATCAGTGTACTAATGTAAACAAGTCTGCATTCTTTTAAAAAAAACTGTTTTATATTTGTTCATCAGCTAGATACCAGCTTAGTGTCTTGTGATATCAAGTTTATCAAGTTTATCAGTCTTGACTCGGATACGGTTGCGAACTTCTGTTTTTTTCCACAGAATTTGTTGCTAATTCACACATGCATTGCTCTGAGTCTCCTTATTTGAAAAACGGGACATATTATGGTATACTGCTGTCCGTGTGTCTGTCTGTATGATTTGCATTAAATTTTTCCAGTACCCATCCATGCTACCCATATGCCCACGGTTAAGGTCTAATTAATTGGAAGTTTGCATTAAGGCTTTTTGTACACGGGCACATATCCAGATATGGTGCGTATTGACGTAGTTTACTCACTTATTTTAGCTGAATACACATTGATTATCAACAGTGGGAGTACAAACTACTCACAGCAGTGTGAAAATATGCATTGATTTTCAAATTGAGTAGTGAAAATACTGTCATACAGTTGAAAATTAACTTAGTTAAATGCAAAAAGCAAACAGTGCCCCTGATTTCAAATTAAATGCGTATTTTTTTTTTGCAAATATTTTATTGATTTTCTTCATTATTAAATGACAAATGATCAAAAAGTGTTTGCTTTTTGTAGCTCAACTAAGTAAGTGTTCAACTTTATTACCTACAATATACATAAGTGAATAAGTAATAATACACTCAAATAAGTGAATGTTTTATTTTTTTTATGTTTTGATCATTTGTTCCCTATTGAATAATGAAGAAAATCAATAATCCATTTGTAAAAATAAAATACACATTTAATGTGAAATCAGGGGTACAATACTCTTTAAACACAAAGCTTATATGGAGCTCTTCATATTAGAAACAAATTAAACCAGTAAACTAAATTATGGGACTCATTGGTTGTATATTCGGTACATTGTAGCATTCACATTTATTGCCTGGAAAAAATAAAAAATGAAAGAAAACAAATTTTCTAGATGTGGGAAGCGAACCTGTGGCCCTAACTTTACTAGGCTGGCACAACACATACACACACTATATTTATATCTGTGTTGGCTGGAACAGTCATAGTAACATTATGGATCCCTGTTGACGGATCCATGCATATAAAATAAATGGAAGGAGTTTTTTTGTCGCGCCGGCTTGTGGACAGCACGTTATAGTTGGCACATTGACGTACATACGTACATGTTGGCACATTGATGTATGTACGTGTGTGCGTCCAGGTTAAAGTTTTTGGTTAAAGTTTTTCCGTATACTATCAAAGCCTCGGCTGGCGCGACATGCGGGCTGCGGCCATCCAGTATCAAAATGTGTTGACATCCAAATTTCTGCTTTATTCCTTTGTTGTGATTTTGGCACCAAAATAAGAAATCACTAAATATCAAATACGTATTTGTCATCATCCATACAGGCTGATTTGGATCTACACTGGTTGCAAAACCCATAAGCCCCATTTCTCCAGTCACACACATATGAACATAAAAAATAGTGATGGCTTATGGAGAAATATGGCTTATGGCATTTGCAACCAGTATATACGAAAACCAGTTTGAGTAAGGTCGGGCCAACGGGTTCGTTCCTGCATTTAACCTGCTGCATTGGGGGGAAAATCCACTTTTCTGCGAATAAACACTTCAAATAGCATTGATCCTTGTTAGTCTGCTAGAGAGTGCCAGCTGATAGATGGATCTACACTGGCCATAAATACCATAAAATACCATTTGGTTGTCTGGTTAGTGCAATCAGTAATGAGGACTCTTCTCACCAATGCGGCCTGGGTTAGATCCTCGACCGGGGCAGTATGAGAGCTGGTATGGTGATCACCAGACCGGACTAGTGGGTTACCTCCGGGTACTCTGGTTTCCTCCCACATTAAGGACCACCCTTGCGCCCCCATCTGTGTCAACGAAAGCATTTGTATGAGTGCTCTCGCGCTTGTTGTAATCATTATGAAATAAAGTTTAAATACCATAATAAAACCCTGATTCTTCAGACACCGCCACAAATAAGCACCTTGAAATTTTCCCCGAATGTAATAGTGGCTACGATTGGAGAATTGGGGCTTATGCCATTTGCTAACAGTGTAGTCCCAGATCGCACCAATAAGCTCCTTGAATCTTTTCTGAATATAATAGTGGCTGCGACTGGAGATATTGGGGCATATGGCGTTTACTAACAGTGTAGTCCCAGAGCCGACTGCGCATACACGCAGTCTGATATGGGCATACACAGTTTGCCAATCAGTCAGTGAAACATCTGATATGCTCCTATAGTGTAGTAGTATTAACCCATATATACATGTAAGTGAGAAAATTTGAGGTCAGAGACCAAGCTTTGTCAGAATGACTGTAATACCATATGAAAGTTATAAAAATAGTTCTCCAACTTTCCTGGGGGTGGAAGGCACGTAATTTGCATATTTTCAAAATGGCCACCACCAGCAAAAACAAAAATTCTAACGTTTGAACCAGATGAGCTACAAACATGTTTAGCGTTTCTGATCGAGCTAGTTTTTTTATGGAGAACATCACGTATCATTATCAGACCGCAGAAATGCTCTAGAAGTTCTAGACATAGCACTATGGCTTTACTACCGATACCAAAGTACATAATAGATGATAAAAGTCAGATAATGATATAGAGACATAGCATGTTAGTCTATAGAAGATCAGGAAATAGACTGGACACGATTGCCATAAGCCCCAGGGGCCCGTTTCACTAAACTTTGTATTATTAAAATGTTCGTAAGTGCAAATTTAGGATCGTCTGGAAATTTCAATTGATGGATTTACATTTATTGAGCATAGGCTGCATATGCAGCCTATGCTCAATAAATGTAAATCCAATAATTGTTTACAAGAAAACATTGTTAATGTGAAATTTACAGACTATCATAATTTTGCACTTGCGAACATTTTAGTCATACAAAGTTTAGTGAAACGGCCCCCAGTTCTCCCGTCACAGCCACAATGGACAATCGTTCTGTCTCTCCCCACAGATATACAAGTACCTCACGCGTCATGTGATTGGGCAAGAAGACGCCATACAAAGAATGTCCACGGCGATATACAACCACTGCAAAAAGGTGACATATAACCTCAAGATGAAAGCCGCTAACCAACCAGAGAGGCCTCCTATGGAGTCCTCCCTCGCAGACACTGTTCCCAAAAATCTTCATTATCGAGGTTTGTGATTGCCCTTTTAGGGCCTAAAATTGGCCTTAACCCTTACACCGCTATCTTAATTTTTTGTCGTCTGCTGTTTATTTTCTATTTTCCATATGCTTTGACAGCACCTTAGAATAATTTACAACATGCTTTGACAGCACTTCAGAATTATTTCCATTGGAAATGATTCTGCAGTGCTGTAAACCCATGTTTTATTTGAGAAATAAGGCACAATGTTAAAGCAACAGCAGACGTCAATTGTTGTGTGTAGTGGTCTAAGGGTTAAAACATACCATACACCATAACAGTTATTATAATACCGTATTTATTATCAGTCGCCGATGTACGTATGCAAATTTATAGTAACCATGTTGCTGCCACTAACGCTGCTATTGTTGTGTGTGTTTTCTGTTGTGTGTTCATTCTATCTATGTAATATAATGTGTTTGTATTCCCTCACCGCTAGGCAAGGGGGGATATAGTGTTAGTCCATGCTCTTACGTGCGTACGTTAGTAACACCTTTTATTTTTTAATAACATGAACCGCTTCACCGATGTTAATATCATTTGGCCACAATGTGTATCTAGGGATGGTGCTTTGTTTTGCATGTGACTCACATCCAACCGCCCAAGGTCAAGGCCATTGAGGACTTGTGTTCACCTTGTTTGTAAGGCAAATGCGTTAAAGTTTTTATTATCAAGGCTGCCAGCGAGGGGATTAGCTTCGTAATAACGATGCCCTTGTTCTAATATGAAGACCCCCTCTCTCTACAAGACCCCTCTAACTAATACTAGCCCCCTCTCTAATAGTAGCCCCTCTCTAACAGTAGCTCCCTCTCTAATAGTACCCCTCTCTAACAGTAGCCCCTCTCTAATAGTAGCCCCTCTAACAGTAGCTCCCTCTCTAATAGTAGCCCCTCTCTAACAGTAGCCCATCTCTAATATAGCCCCTCACTACAAGTGCCCCTCAACCCCTCTAATAGTAGCACTCTAACACCCCTCCCTCTAGAGCCCCTCTCTAACAGTAGCTCTAATATAGCTCTCTAACGTAGTAGTAGCCCCTCTCTAACAGTAGCTCCCTCTAATAGTAGCTCTCTAACAGTAGCCTCTAATAGACCCCTCTCTAACAGTAGCCCTCTCTAATAGTGCCCCCTCTCTAACAGTAGCTCTCTAATATGTAGTCCTCTCTAATAGTAGCTCCCTCTCTAACAGTAAGCCCCTCTCTATAGTAGCCCCTCTAACATAGCTCCCTAATAGTAGCCCTTAATGTAGCCCTCTCTAACAGTACCCCCTCTAACAGTAGCTCCCTCTAACAGTAGCTCCTAACAGTAGCCCCTCTAATAGTAGCCCTCTAACGTAGCTCCCTCTCACAGTAGCTCTCTCTAACAGTAGCCCCTCTCTAATAGTAGCCCCCTCTCTAACAGTAGCTCCCTCTCATAGTAGCCCCTCTCTAACAGTAGTCCCCTCTAACAGTAGCCCCTCTCTAATAGCCCCCTCTCTAACGTAGCTCCCTCTCTAATAGTAGCCCTCTCTAATGTAGCCCCTCTCTAACAGTAGCCCCTCTACAGTAGCTCCCTCTTCTAACAGTAGTCTCTCTCTAACAGTAGCCCCTCTCTAATAGATCCTTCTCTCTAACAGTAGCCCCTCTCTAATAGTAGCCCCTCTCTAACAGTAGCTCCCTCTCTAATAGTAGCCCCTCTCTAACAATAGCTCCCTCTCTAATAGTAGCCCCCTCTCTAACAGTAGCTCCCTCTCTAATACTAGCCCCCTCTCTAATAGTAGCCCCCTCTCTAACAGTAGCTCCCTCCTCTATAGTAGCCCCTCGTAACAGTAGCTCCTCTTAACAGTAGCCCCTTCTCTAATAGTAGCCCCTCTCTAACAGTAGCTCCCTCTCTAATTAGTAGCTCTTAACAATAGCTCCCTCTCTAATAGCAGCCCCCTCTCCAACAGTAGCCCCTTCTCTAACAGTAGCTCCCTCTCTAATAGTAGCCTCTTCCTATGTTTTCAGTGAAATACTTTTTTAAAAAAGTAAAATCAACTAAAAATTCAAATTTCTGTGTTTTAGTTCAATTATAATGCAAAACTAGTGCAGAAAATTGCATAGCCCCGGGGACGTTTATTAGAATAATTACGCTATGTTTTTTCGTTATGATGCGTCACATACATGTATGTGGCTGTCTCGCAGAGACTGAAGAAATTGGGCATTTATGAGCTATCTGTATTCTGATGTGCAGATCATACTACGGTCATGTGTGTATTCTGTTTGTTAGGCGAATGATATGGCCTACTGACTGAATTCTAAACGATGCAGACTGATTAGACTGCATGGATTCTCAGGCTGATATGGAACTACACTGGTGGGTGGCAGGTGGGAGTATGCAATGGATAATTTAACGATCGGGGTTCATCCTTACCGGAATTCCAAATAGAGACCTGGTTTGGCCCTCACATACGTCTTTGGCATTTTGTATGTGAGAGTTGAATCTGGTTATACCTCTTATGTGAGTATTACGATTATTCGTAGTCCTATTTGAGGGGAAGGGGCCAAGTGACTTGGTGTGGTATGGCACCAGGTCAGGTTATTCTAATTTCAGGGCTGAATATATTTTTTCTCGATGTAAATATTTCGTTATAATTTTGGGATTTTCCCCCAATGCAGCAGGTTAAAACGGGATCGAACCCGTTTGCCCGGCCTTACATGACCTTAGCTGTTGATAGGCCGGTAAACACCAATAAACAAAAAGAAAATGGAACTACACTGGCGCAAATGTCATATGTCTCATTCCTCCAAACACGGCCACATATGGGCTATGACTTGGATTATTGCGATTGCAACGAGTGTGAACCCAGATCAGACTGCGCTGATGCGCAGTCTGATCAGGGTCTACACTGTTCGCAATACAGTCAATGAACCATTCATGAAACCATTGAGAATCAGTGTGAAGTATTGCCAGGTTGTAGGAAGGTCACCGCTGATTAGCATTTACAGGGTTCCCACAAGCCTTGAAAAGTCCTTGAATTTTGGTTGAGTCCTTGAAAACTCCTTGAATTTGATTTTGGTGGGTTTTGTCCTTAAAAAGTCCTTAAATTTTGAGAAAAACTCCTTGATTTGTCCAAGACTGCGCTTGAATTGTCCAAAATTGATAGTGCAAGCGCATATTTTGTAAATGATATTATTTTTGGCTGGCTGTTTCATGTTTTTTACCATTTTTTATCCATTTTTACCATTTCAAAGCTATTGCACAATGCTGAATACAATTAGAGGGGGATATGGTTTCCATAACACCGCACCGTTGAGTCAAAACTTAGTGTAACTTGGTATAATTTCACTCCTTGAACATGAATAAATACTCCTTGAAAACTCCTTGAAAAGTCCTTGAATTTCATTTTGACATGGCTGTATGAACCCTGATCTACTCTGGTCAGAAATGCAATACCCTGCCTTTAATACCCTCAATTATGTCATAACTTCTATATCCCTTGATCGATTACTTTAATATATTCAACACTTCATATATTATGCTTGTGTATAAATGCCACACATCCATGCCGCCCGGAATATGACCTTGAGTGACCTTTTGACTAATACAAACTCCGGCAAAATACTTAACCAAAACTTTGTATTAAGCTAAGTTATTGAGGTCAAAAGGTCATGGTCATATTCCCTTTTGACCTCAACAACTTAGCTTAATACAAAGTTTTTGTTAAGAATTTTTCCGGAGTTTGTCAATTCTGTCATAACCTTTCTATCACCTGAAGGATTACTTTCATATTTCAGTACATGTACGTCATTCTTGTGCACAAATGCCGCTCGTCTATGCTGCCCTTAATATACCCTTGACCTTGTGACCTTCACGACTTTGCTTAAACATTTAGAAGGTTAAAAAATTGCCGGAGTTTCTCAATTTTGTCATAACCTCTACATTCCTTGAAGGATTACTTTAATATTTCAATGTACATGTATCATACAGGCCCGTAGCCAGACCTGTTTGAAGGGGGGGTCGTTTGAAGGCCCAAGGTGCCTGAGGTATCTAGGGGGGTCTAAAAAAGTGGACCTCGAGGCTAAACAAGTGGACCTCGAGGCTGGGCGGGGGGGGGGGGGTCGTCCGTGACCGCTCCAACCCCCCCTGGCTACGGGCCTGTCATACCCATGCACAAATGCTATTCATACATGTACATACTTTTGACCTTCACAACTTGGCTTATTACTTTGCACTTTCAGTTAACAAGTTTGCAGTCGGGATCATTTGTGTGCCGTCAAATCACATTTTCTTGTTGATCTATGTGATGCTGAAAATTTACAAAAAAAGTCAAGACAGCTGAATTATATTTGTCGAACTACCGAAGACTTTGTTTAACCCTTAGACCGCTACTCACAACAATTGTGGTCTGCTTTTTCTTTTATATCTGGCCTTATTTCTCAACAAAAACATGATTTGACAGCACTTCAGAATCATTTCCAATGGAAATGATTCTGAAGTGCTGTCAAAGCATGTTGTAAATTATTCTGAAATGCTGTCAAAGCATGTTTTTGATGATAAAAATGGATAATAGAAAATAAACAGCAGACAAAAAAAAATGAGATAGCGGTGTAAGGGTTAATTCAGTATTAGTGAAAGTTAAATGTGCAATAAGGCCCCACTCAGCTAGCTGTAGTTTCTCTGTATTCTCTATATCTGTCTATCTACCACCTGTATACTGTCTTTGCATGTTTAGGCCTTATAAAGTTAATTTACTGAATATTATCCAAATTTTGGAGAATTTTTATTTTTGTGTGGCCCCTGTGCCCAATGTGAAGGTCACATTACTTTGAAATTTACCTTAAATTTTTTTGGATTTAGGTTAAAGTTTTTACATGTGCTTATATATCTCTGCAACCGCTTAACTGGTTAACTGGGTAGTATGTGTATGGGTTTAGCATTAAAAGTTTTTTAGTACTATCAAATGCCTCGGCAGGCGCGACGTGCAGGCCGCGGCCATCTAGTTTATTAAATACATGTATATATGAATAAAAGATTTATCTGCATGGGTGGGTGGGGATGATATTCAGTAAATCAATTTGGCATATATGGCATTATGCCTTACCCAGCTATATCTTCAATGTTTATATCTATCATCTGTGTACTGTCTTTGCATGTTTCTCTGCTTTATATGTGCTTCTAACTCTGCTCCATCTCTCCTGCACAACAGATATCTATAAGCTCTTGTCACAAAAGCCTCCTATCACCAAAAAGAACTCAAAAAAAGGACACCTTGGTGTTGTTGGTGTCAGTCCTAAGAAAGGTGAGTGATTGGTAATTATCCCGTCAACACAGTGCGTATGTGCCGTGAAACAGTGCCGTGAAACATTTTTGATATCCATTCAATACTATTTTTGCATTTTACAGCCATTTGTAGGTGTTGACGGGATAAATAGAATAGTAGGTTAGTGCCGTGAATGGGAAAAAATATCTGGCGCGGCACGGAAACGGGATGTGCTCGGCAGTCTCGCCCATCCCGTTTCCTGTGTCTTGCCAGATATTTTTTCCCATTCACGGCACTAACCTACTATTCTCTATCTATTTTCCTTATTTCTGAACCAAAGTATATGTTGTGACCACTCATTTGAACCGTCTCGGCGAGACGGTTCAAATGAGTGGTCACAACATATACTTCTGATGAGAAATAAAGAAATTCTTGAGCCTTGCCAGATATTTTTTCCCATTCGCGGCACTAACCTACTATTCTCTGTATGTTCTCTACGTCAGGGCTGTATCCAGAGCTCCAGATAAGCTTTGTGTCTAAAGCATACTACACCCCCTGATTTCAAAATCATTGCGTATTTTACTTTTACAAATGGATTATTGATTTTCTTCATTACTAAATAGGGAACAAATGATAAAAAAAAATATAATATTTAAACATTAACTTATTTGAGCTGCAAAAAGCTTTTTGCAGCTCAACTAAGTGAATTTTCAACTTGTATTTTCAATGTTTCAATGCGTATGTTCACATTGCTGTGCGTATTGCGTACTCCCACTTTTGATAATCAATGCGTATTCAGCTAAAATAATTTCGCAAAATACGCCAATACACACCTTATCTGGAGCTCTGTGTATCTGGGACTTTTAGTTGGGAAATGCGTCATTGCACTGTTAGCTCCTGTTTTTAAAGAAAATTCAGTGTTTGTAACCCATTTCATAAATGTGGCTGTGACTGGAGATGTGGGACTTATGAGATTTGTGATCAATGTGGTTCCTGATCAAATAGCACACTCATGTACATGTAGCCTGATAACAATTTATATTGATTATTAAAGGCATGATGGGAGTTTATTTAATATAATGGCGAACAGTGTAGATCCTGATCAGACTGTGCGGATGCACAGTCTGATCAGGATCTACACTGTTCGCAAAGCCCAGAAGCCCGATTTCTCCAGTCACAGCCACAAATATGATATGACATGTGTAATAACACCTGGAGCGAATTTGATTGGTTGACCTCGTCATTGTCATTATGTATTCACGTTATGCGCTAATGTTATGTCAAACGGACAATATGAAGACGTTACAAGTGCCGTTCCTAATGGCACGACAAAGCAATGATGTTTTGACGATTTCATCATGTTTTATTTTATTTTAAACATCAGTGACACAGTAAAATTATTGTGGGTGGTGGTCGGGCGAATGAGACGGCGTAAATTAACGGTATGGGTTCCTCCTTATAGGAATCACGATTTGCCTGGTTTGGCCCTCAGGTACGTTTTTATCCTTGTCTCTTTAGTTACCTGGGAGTTGAACTGGGTTATTGCCCATTATAAAATTAGTAAGATTATTACTGATCCTACTGCTTTTGGGAGGGGCCAAGTGATTCTGGTGTGGCGAGTACCTGGCATCAGATCAGGATTATTCTGATTTCAGGGCTGAATATATAGTTTTGTTATTGTAAATATTCAGTTCTGATTTTGGGATTTTCCCCCTATTTGTACATGTACTTGAACATGTACATGTACTTGTGCAGGTAATATATGGGATTTAGTACTAAACCCATTGACCCGGCCTTAAATGACCTTAGCTGTTGATAGGCCGTTAAACCCCAACAAACAAAACTAACAAACAAACAGTAAAATTATTGTGAGATTGTTAGAATGTGCTCCTGTTTAGAATGTGCTCCTGTTTGGTAATATGAAGTGCTTACAAAGAACGGAAACCTGTAATATGACATATTTATAAGTATTATTAGCAGTATTAAAATATTTTTCTCAATGGACATTTTCAACTAGATGCGAAAATAGTAAATGGTGTCTGCTCACTGGAATGTATTGGATATCTCCAAATTTTCTGCTCTTTGGAAGGTGAAGTCATGTGATAAACAATCTTGTTTCCATTTAACCCTTTCAACACCACATACCTGTATAGTGGTATTGGCAAACGTGTAGATCCTGATGAGCTGGCTCGTGATGAGCCGTCTCATCAGAATCTTCATTTTTGTCAAGCCCGCTTGCGGAAAGCAAGACATAGTGATCACAATGACGTCCGGGGTTCCGTGTGTCGGTCCGAGATCTGCGTTGTAGTTTTTAAATACCTTATGTCTCCGCAGTCCTAAGTCACATTGACTTGAAACTTCAAATGCTTATTAGTCATCGTCCCACTCATGCGGCCCCTGTGCCCCAAGGTCAAGGTCAAATGACTTTGACATTTGTGTTAAAGTTTTTACATACCTTATATCTCCACAACACTTACTCAGATTTGCTTCAAACTTCAAATAATTCTTTATTATCATCCATATTTTCATTCTATAGTCCACCCATGCGACCCATTTGCCCAAGGTCAAGGTCAAATGGCTTTCAAATTTGCGTTAAAGCTTTTACATACCTTAATTCAAACTACAAATAAATATACTCCGAGACCATCAAATGCCTTGGCGGGCTGGACATGCGGGCGGCGGCCATCTGGTTTGCAAGTAATTTTCATATTTTTGATAGCAAAAGCACCCCCTTTTTATGCCCTTGCCACCCGTCAATGAGACGATTCAAATGAATGGTAACAACATACACTTCTGTGTAGAAATAAGCAAACTATTCATATTTTGTCTCTCAGCATAATTCGGTATTTTCAATTTTCTTTTCCAGATATGACCTCATTAAAACATCCTTCGAACCTGTATGGGGATCTGGGGCCCTCGGCTACACCAGCCACTGAGGCCCCTGTGTTTAACCGGGCCCTCATGAACGCCCCCCCTGGGCAGCTACCTCACATCCAGAAGAGTAACTTGATCATGGTTGGACCCACAGGCTCAGGTAAGTTATAGTTGAATTTGCAGGTTCGTGTAATTATAGTGGTCGGACCCACAGGCTGATGACTCACAGGCTCATGAAATTTATGTTTGGATTCACAGGTGCTTGTCAATTACCGTAATAACCCTAAATATTTGGACACAATTTATTCTAGGAACCGTATATAAATATCTGGTTTCTCACTACAAAAAGTGTCACAATGTTTTGGTTAGTATGGTTGTACTGTTGCCGATTTCATCAAAATTGCAAAGTATACGTATCTAGCAAAGTATACTTTGAGGGAGTAATCACTTATTTTCCCAAAAATGCATTATTTCATATAGAACTAACCACTGCAAATATTTGATGATTAAAAGTATGCAGAATTATTATACTGAATTTATTACGTTATCACAGCTAAAATGGCTGTGATAATGTAATAAATTCAGTATAATAAAAATTAATAAATTTATCCTTAAATTGACAGTTTCTCCCTCCCCAAACAAAGTATACTGCAAGAATAAGCTATCGATAAGTTTATTTGCAAGATTGTATACTTTGCTTGTTAAGTAAATTCTGTCGCCTAGATAAGTACTTTACTTTGCTTAGATAAGGTATAATTGTAGAATAAGTAATAATTCTTTGTAAGAATAAGTTTAATTGCTAGATAAGTATACTTTGCTAGAATAAGTTATACTTTGCTAAGATAAGTAATACTTTGTTAAGAATAAGTATAGTGCTTAGTGTAAGTATATTGGCTGATTAAGTATACTTTGCTTGAATAAAGTATAATTGCTTGATAAGTTATTGTAGTAAGTATACTTTTTGCTGATAAGTCTTTTGCCTAGATAATGGATATTGCTAGAATTAAGTAATAATTGCTTGATAACCATTAATATCTTTGCTAAGATATTAAGTATACCTTTGTTAGATAAGTAAGATTGCTAGATAAGTATCCTTTGTTAGATAAGTATACTTTGCTAGTTAAGTTGTTTGGTAAGATAAGTAAATAATTGCTAGATAAGTAATAGTGCTAGATAAAAGTATACAGTAATATGCTAATAGTAAGTATACTTGACTAGATAAGTATACTTTGCTAGATAAGTATATTGCTAGATAAGTATACTTTGCTAGATAAGTATATTGCTATATAAGTATACTTTGCTAGATAAGTATACTTTGCTAGATAAGTATTGCTAGATAAGTTATACTGATAGCTAGATAAGTATACTTGCTATGATATTGTAGATAAGTATAGCTAGATAGATAAGTATCTATGTTAGATAAGTATACTTTGCTAGATAAGTATATTGCTAGATAAGTATACTTTGCTAGATAAGTATACTTTGCTAGATAAGTATATTGCTAGATAAGTATACTTTGCTAGATAAGTATACTTTGCAATGTTGGTGAAATACATGTAGGCTACTGGCTTATCACAATGGCAGTACATGTATATCTGCATACAATACATGTAGGCTACTGGCTTATCGCAATGGCAGTACATGTATATCTTGCATACAATACATGTAGGCTAACTGGCTTATCACAATGGCAGTACATGTATATCTGCATACAATACATGTAGGCTACTGGCTTATCACAATGGCAGTACATGTATATCTGCATACAATACATGTAGGCTACTGGCTTATCACAATGGCAGTACATGTATATCTGCATACAATACATGTAGGCTACTGGCTTATCGCAATGGCAGTACATGTATATCTGCATACAATACATGTAGGCTACTGGCTTATCGCAATGGCAGTACATGTATATCTGCATACAATGCATGTAAGGCTACTGGCTTATCGCAATGGCAGTACATGTATATCTGCATACAATACATGTAGGCTACTGGCTTATCGCAATGGCAGTACATGTATATCTGCATACAATACATGTAGGCTACTGGCTTATCTCAATGGCAGTACATGTATATCTGCATACAAAAATACATGTAGCTACTGGCTTAATCGCAATGGCAGTACATGTATATCTGCAATACAATACATGTAGGCTACTGGCTTATCGCAATGGCAGTACATGTATATCTGCATACAATACATGTAGGCTACTGGCTTATCGCAAGTGTAGTCAATGGCAGTACATGTATATCTGCATACAATTTGTTTAAATACATTATGTCCAAATATTTAGGGTTATTACGGTAATAAAGGTTTGATACACAGATTCTGGTAATTTATAATGGTTGGACACACAGGCTCAGGTAATTTATAATGGTTGGACACACACAAGTGTAGTCAAACCATGTTTTTGATGACAAAAATGGAAAATAAAAAAACATATCAGATGACAAAATTTAATTTGCCATTGTAAGAGTTAAACAGAAAGTAAATGTCTTATTTATTGTAAATAGCAATACAATTAAATGCATAATACATTTGCCAGTGACAAAAATAACAGGGGAAATTGTTACGAAAATCACAGAAAACTCCAGGATTTCTTTTCTCAAAATTCTATGGCCGCCCTGATTTGAATATTTCCTTGTAGGTAAAACGTTACTGGCCCAGAGTATAGCGAATCTGCTGGATGTGCCGTTCCATATAGCGGACTGTACGTCGCTCACCCAGGCCGGATATGTTGGTGAAGACGTGGAGAACATCATCGCTCGGTTGTTCCATAATGCAAACTACGACGTCGGTAAATGCCAGCAAGGTAGGTACAACCTGCTAGGACGCAGGGGGCTTGTACGAAGATTTGTATGCCCCTACCACCGAATGGTGAGGGGTGCATATAGTGTTACCGGCGTCCGTACGTACGTCCGTCCCAGAACCTTAACGCTCAGGTAAATGGCTTACTATTTCTGAAGAGTTTCCAACATCGGCTCTCAGTGTAAATATTATTCTAAAATTAAGTTTTTGCACTTACAAACATGTTAGTCTTAATACGAAATTGAGTGAAACTGGTCACAGGGTCCTGTGTACACAGCCGCCTGCATTAATCTTGCCCAGATTATCCAATGTTTCTGAACATCTATTGGCAATTCAAGCTCGCAGTCAATCAATTTGGTTCTCTATAACCCAGTCAATCAATTTGGTTGTCTGAAACCCAGTCAATCAATTTGGTTGTCTGAAACCCAGCCAATCAATTTGGTTGTCTGAAACCCAGCCAATGAAGCTGCTGATTTCATGCAGAATATTTTAGTATTTTGAAATTAAGAAAATGACACATATTGGCAAGATTAGCGCATGCGGTAGTGTATATGTTGTTTAGTGATCTACATACTGTGGATTGGTCAGTAGACGTCACAGCGGTAGTGTATGACTAAAAAGTTTGTAAGTGAAAATCTAAAATTTACAACAAAGTTGGCATTAGCAACCGATTTTGACAAATCCTTGGTGAATTTGTTAGATTATATGACATCTATACATCTACACGTAAATGGAAAAATAGTAGCATTAATATTCTTCATGGCGCAACAAATCAATAATATTCTGGGGTTAACGCCATCATATTTCAAACATCATTAGACTCAGTATTAAGCTTACTACAATTGTTAGAATGTGATAATTTGATAATAAGGATGGTCTACAAAAATCGAGAACCTATACTATGGCATGCATATTTATAATATTTGTATTGCTTGTTTTGTTACTGTTTTCTCTTAATATATTTTCAACTGGATATGAAAATAGTCAATGGCGTCTCAGCAATTTTATGCATAAATTGTGCCTAACTCATTTCATAAAGCACATATCAAAAGGAAATTCATTTAAGATCCTCCATTTCTAAGACTAGTATATACATACTGCTAAGAAATGAAACCAAGCAACCATAACTCTTTCTAAATATGAGACAAGCCATGTGATTTTGTACGTGAAAAGATATGCGATATCTCACAACAAATATTTCCAATATTTTCTGTAAATGACATCGAAAGTTTACGATATTTTGTCAACTTTCAACGTCATTTACAGAAAAGATCACAGTTTCTGTTAAATATTTTTCATCAAAAATTACTCATCTTTTTCTTAGGTACAGAATCACATTTCTTGTCTCATATAAGCTATGTGACTTTGTACTAAGAAGATGTGCGATATCTCACAAAAAATATTTACAAATTGTCTGTAAACGATGTCGAAATAGAAATAGAGCTTAAGGGTTTTACGACCGTTGTAGATCCAGATCAGCCAGTGTATCTGCACAGTCTGATCAGGATCTGTACTGTTCGCCATTTCATCAATGAAACGCCGACCATGCTTCTAACAACCAATATGGATGGTTATCAGGCTACAGGGCCATGCTATTTGATCAGTAGCCACACTGGTCACAAATCCCATAAGCCCCATTTCTCCAGTCACACCCACAAATGAGACACGCCATATGATTTTGTAACTAAGAACATGTGTGATTTTTCATGAAATATATTTACAGAAACTGAGATATTTCGCAATTTTTATAGCAAATGCAGAATAGAATTCTGCATTTGCTATTAAAGGTACATGCCCACTCAGTAGGCACAAAATGTTCTTTATATCAGAGACATCATCTGAGATATTTTCCGACAAAATAAACATTATTTCACCATTACGTATTGATTGTCATTATTATACATTTTATATGGGACGTAACTTTCCACACTGATATCAGGGGCGATAACCGTGTTTCCTTAAAATGTTAACGTACATTACTATTTATACTCTGTATTATTTTTTGATGTGCAATTATCATACTTTATAATCTGTCAAAAATATTATTTTTTCAGGTGACAAATTTAATTAGTATAAATAATTAAAAACTACCATGCCTCATTTGCATATGAAAATAGCCTGATACCAACGTGCGTCACTATCAGTAAAATAAATATTACTAAATGATTATACCTGTATAGCGGCCACACGTAATCTTTAGAACTGTTATACACTTATTTAATTCCTATAAAGAACAGTTTGTGCCTACTAAGTGGGCATGTACCTTTAAAATGTCGTCAACTTTTGATGTCATTATGAATATTGTACACATTTTTCATGAGATATCGCACATTTTCTGAGGTACAAAATCACATGGCTAATGTAATATTTGTCCGCAGGTATAGTGGTGCTGGATGAAGTGGACAAGATCGCCACACGCCAGGAGGGACTGCGTGGCTCGAAGCTCCGCGATATTGCCGGGGAAGGCGTCCAGCAAAGTCTCCTCAAAATGATCGAGGGCACCTTAGTGAATGTTTCAGATAAATACCACAAAAATGGTAGCAAGGAAACGATTGACACAGCAAATATCTTGTTCATTGCGTGCGGTGCTTTCAATGGACTGCATCACGTTGTTTCTCAGCGGACACGCGAACACGTAAGTTAGGCTAGGTGAAATAAATTTTTCATCGCCACTTGCTTCTAATATAAATTGCAGAATTAATATTTTATACTGTTTATTCAACCAGATGAGCTGATTATCGTGAAATAATGCGTGTGTGATTGGGTCCTTCCGCTAAACAAACGAGTTAGTGTAGCGAACTGAGTTTGTTTAGTGTAGGACCCAATCACGAGCGCATTATTAGCATTATTGTTTTCGTCATGGGTGTCTCTGTCCGTCCGTCCGTCCGTCCGGGCACACATTAGGGTACTTATGGGGTAGGGGGCGTGGCCTAAGACAATAGAAGACAATGGAACTTATTCCGTACCCCGTAAGCCTATTGTGTCCTTATTATTTCCTTTGATCTTTTATATAGCAAGTACCCCCTAAGGTCCGAAATGTAAGTTCGTCCGTCCGGGCACACATTAGGGTACTTATGTGGCTAGCCCCACAGGGTTATGGACTTGTTAAAGGATAGGGTTGGTTACAATTAGCCACCTAAAACATCGTTTTATGTGGCTAAAAATCGTTTTATGTGGCTGTTTGTCCCCACAGTCCTGGATTATGTCCCCCTTTTCGATTTGGAATATCCCAATTTTGCATTGTAAGAAGTAAAACTTTTTAACCGTAATAGGTAGGGACTTGAAACTAGGTGTGTGCCTTTCCTTATGGTGTGTAGATGCGTAAAATGATTTTGATTTTTTAGTTAACCCCCTTATCTCTTCGTTTTCGACTTGGTATTTGGGAAAATTGGGTATATTGCGATGGCGTGCCATCGACTGTGGTCTAGTTCACTGTTAAATTTGTGCCAACTACTGGTTTAAATGTGATATTTTTGTTTCAACAAATACAGAAATGTTTGTTTTTTACACTAGTTTTATACTAATTTTAATCAAGATTCCACCCACTCCTTTTTTTATGAAAACTCTAGGTGAGAATCTACCTTTCATTTTCTGCCTTATATAAAACATTTGATCATGCTGTACTAGTATTTGCTTTTGCAGCTCAACTAAGTAAATGTTCAACTTTTTTCAGTTTTCCACTACTCAATTTGAAAATCAATGCGTATTTTAACATTGCTGTGTGTATTTTGTACTCCCACTTTTGATAATCAAAGATAAGTGTGTAAATACGCCAATACGCACCTTATCTGGAGCTCTGCACCACCCCCCCACCCCTCCCCCCCCCTAATAATCAAAGATAAGTGTGTAAATACGCCAATACGCACCTTATCTGGAGCTCTGCACCACCCCACCCCCCATACAGATGTATTTTATTTCCCATCTGCTCTGACCTTGTTCAGCAGATGCACAACTAGATTCAATGAATCAGTCAGAAAATTACAGAGACCCTATGTAATTTATTTAACCCTTACACCGCTATCTTAATTTTTTGTCGTCTGCTGTTTATTTTCTATTTTCCATTTTTATCATCAAAAACATGCTTTGACAGCACTTTAGAATAATTTACAACATGATTTGACAACACTAAAGTGCTGTCAAACCAAGTTTTTATTGAGAAATAAGGCAAGATATAAAAGCAACAGCAGACGACAGCTGTTGTGTGTAGCGGTCTAATGGTTAATATGTATTATATATATATATAATACATATTAACCCTTAGACCGCTACATATATATATATATCATGCAATAAATACGGTATTGAAATCTCTTTCAGTCAGTTGGATTTGGAAAGCCGAAACCTAAATCCAAATTGGAAACAAAACCAGCAGCACCAATCATCACAGACGACTCAACAGAATCTAAAAATAGAGAATGTGACTTCTTGCTGAAACAATCAAATGCCTTAGACATTGTATCATACGGATTTCTACCGGAGTTTGTGGGTAGATTTGCCGGAATCGTTCCATTCCATGCTTTAAACAAGGCCAATTTGGTGCAAATATTGTTGGATGCGGAGAACTCGTATATTAAGGAATTCACAACATTGTTTTCTCTAGATAATGTAAGTATCCAAAGAATCAGTAATGTGTGGCTGTGACTGGAGAAATGGGGCTTATGTGATTTGTCACCAGTGTATCTTCTGGCCAAATAGCTGGTATTGGTTGATGCATCGGATAGTGAGAATGATGATGGGTCAATAGAGGAATACATCAGTCAAACACAATCGTAAGCCAAACTGAGAGCCCACGTTGTTAATGTGTGGTTGTGATTGGAGGAATGAGGCGTATAGCATTTGTGGACATTCAAATGTCTGATCTTCTAGCACTATGAGCTAGAAGCATTACGGGTGTTTCTTTGACTGATTGGCGAACAGTGCAGATCCTGATCAGACTGTGCGGACGCATCAGTTGGATTAACATTATCTCAGACACGATACCACAGATTGCTGTTCACTATAAATCTAAGTTCACTCACAATTTAGACTTTGTGTGGACAGTAAGGCTACAAAAAATTAATGTTTAGCTTCTCATCCCCGCCCGTCCCTAATAAAACGGCCCGCCCAAGGGCTTTTTATTTAAAAAAAAAAGAAAAAAAAAATTAATTTAAAAAACATTTAGTTAAATTTACGAGAATGATGCGGCCCGCGTATTATACCGCTCCCACTATCTGCGTGCTTTACATAGCGCCATGCCGTTCAACACCTCGTTTTAGTATTGCCTGAAAAAAAAATAAAAAAATAAAAGTGTCCCACCCGCCCCATTTTTCCCCAAAAATTGGATGAGAATCTAAACATTAATTTTTTGTAGCCTAATCTCTGGTGTCGTGTTGTCCACTCAAAATCCAAGATGTCTTTATTGTCCCCTCGCCGATAGGCAAGAGGGGATATAGTGTTGGTCCACGTACGTATGTGCGTACGTACGTGCATTCTTACGTTAATAACACCTTTCATTTTTAAATAACTCGAGAACTGCTTCACATATTTTGATAATATTTTTCTAATTTGAGAAATAGTTGAAAGATTTTCAAAATTTCCCTTTTGTTTTCCTAGTTAGATAATTTCCAAGCTATCTAAACAGGTTTCATAGTCAATTTCCATTTTTTGTTTGTTTTTCGACTCGTCCTGCAGCTGCTTTAGCGCTTCTTTTCCCCCATGTTAAATTCCCATAGAGAAAACATTTTTCGTAATCAAATCAATATGTGACCAAATTTCACGAAATAAAAATAAGTCTCATTCTTAAATTTTGCTAAAATTTGCTATTAGCAAAAAAAATATTGTTGTTGCATTGTTTATTATAGGAATGAATGGCCTTTTTGTGGAATTTATCGGGGTATATATAAACTTGGAAAAGTCGCGGCGGGAATACTGGACGAAGGCCGGAAGGCCTCGTCCAGTATTCCCGCGACTTTTCCAAGTTTATATCTCCGATAAATTCCACAAAAAGGCCATTCATTCTTTATAATTCCAGCATTTGAAATAAATTCATCAAGAAAATGTGTTTATTTACAGTTTTCTTAAGAATTATTTTAACTGCGCCTCACGGTTACGGAAAGTAGTTTGGCATGGGAGTTTACTGGGATATAAATTCTGGACTGAGACTTGCTACGGGCCAATCAAATGTTAGGGAATTGTGTAAATATTTTTGTGCTGGAATTATATAGCCGTAACATTTGGGCAGGTTTCGTGAAACAGACAATAATTCCAGCACAAAAATATTTACACAATTCCCTAACATTTGATTGGCCCGTAGCAACTCCCTGTCCAAAATTTATATCCCAGTATACTCCCACGCCGAGCTACTTTCCGTAACCGTGAGGCGCGGTTAAAATAATTCTTAAGAAAACGGAAAATAAACACATTTTCTTGATGAATTTATTTCAAATGCTGGAATTATAAGGAATTAAAGCTTGGAAAAGTCGCGGGAATACTGGAAAAGCGGGAATACTGGAAAAGTCGCGGGAATACTGGAAAAGTCGCGGGAATACTGGACGAGGCCTTCCGGCCTTCGTCCAGTATTCCCGCGACTTTTCCAAGTTTATACCCCGATAAATTCCACAAAAAGGCCATTCATTCCTATAGTAATCATTTAATCAATTTATTTCAGTGTGCATTGACAGTGGAGCCAGGGGCATTGGACGCCATTGCCGAGAATTGTCTGGAAAATAAGATGGGTGCCAGAGGTCTTCGTCAAGAGCTGATATGTATCGTAACCTTGGCAATGTTGGATTAACATTTCTGCAACCATCCACAGAGCTCCAGATAAGTTTTGCTCCCATATTTCAAATTCAATGCGTATTTTACTTTTACAAATGTATTATTGATTTTCTTCCTTGTAAAAATAGGGAACAAATAATAAAAAATAAAACTAATTTAAAAATTCACTTATTTGAGCTACAATAAGAAACACTGTTTGCTTTTTGCAGCTCAACTAAGTAAATTTTCTACTTGATTACAGTATTTTCACTGCTCAATTTGAAAATCAATGCGTATTTTCACATTGCTGTGAGTATTTTGTACTCCCACTTTTGATAATCAATGCGTATTCTGCTAAAATAAGTGCGTAAAATACGCCAATAAGCACCTTATCTGGAACAGTGGCATAGCCAGGTTCTAGCCGAGTGGATCGAGTTTGGAAAAGGGTGCAGGAGCAATGTTCCTAAAAATAAAACACACCATTGATGGTGACAATCAATTATCTTGGTTATCGTGATTTTAAAGCTATATACTGTAATTATTTCCCTCAGAAAACGTCAGTTAAAGTAAAAATACACACCTGACCAAATTCTAGGGTGTGCGTTCACACCGCTCGTATGGTAATATCAATAAATACTGTATACACAGTAAAACTCTACCCCATAGTTCTACTCCTGTCTGATTGATGCTACCCCTTTCAATATTACAGACCTCTTTTGTGATGTTTGCAGACAGTGTAGATCCAGATGAGCCTGCTCGTAACGAGCAGTCTCATCAGGATGTGCACTTTCCGCAAGTAATTTTCATATATTTTAGAAAAAAAAAAATCTCTTCATAAATGGACTTGTCTTAAAATAATTTTGTGATGATTTGATTGGTCGAAAAATTAACATATTGCAGTCCATTTCAGTTACTTACGAGTGAAAGGGTTAAATATTTGTTTGCAGGAGACGCATCTTAAATCGCCGATGTTCCAGGTGCCTGGATCTGACATTATATCTGTGATTATTACGGAGAAAGCAGTCCGTGAGGGCGCGCCTGCGATATACATGCGCCGGGGTGAAGAGTCTGAACAAAAGGAACCGTTTCAGTACACAAGCACATATTAAGTAGTTCCATGTCATTTCTTTGCAAGAATTTATATCTGTAGCCGATTTCATCAAAATTGCAAAGTATACTTTACTTATCTAGCAAAGTATACTTTGAAGGAGTAATCATTTATTTTTTCCAAAATGCATTATTTCATATAGAACTAACCACTGCACATATTTGATGATTAAAAGTATGCAGAATTATTATACTGAATTTATTACAGCATCACAGCCAAAATGGCTGTGATAATGTAATAAATTCGGTATACTAAAAATTAATAAATTTATCCTTAAATTGAAAATGTCTCCCTCAAAGTATACTTTGCTAGATAAGTATACTTTGCAATGTTGGTGAAATAGGCTACAGATACCACAACTTGATTATGTAAGAAAATATTTGTAAATTTTCTTAACGATCGTACTATGAGAACCAATTTACTGTCTGAATTTTGTATGGTCTTTTGTTAAATTTCTAGTCATGTATTGGCAACGCGTTACAATCATCTCCTGTAGAGATGATTCTCATGTGTTGTCAAGACATGTTTTTGTTGCAAAAACCAGAACAATATGACTCGCCTTAAAGGGTTACAGTTTCAACTTTGTATCAGAATGTTGATAGCATAATTATTTCATAATAATTGTTGAACTATTTTTCTTATTTCTTATAAATACACAAAACAAGATTGTTTAACCCAGCTTGTTTATGTGGAGAATTAGAAAACAGTAGAATTTATCTGAATCGTGTATATGGAAACCATTGTAATGTCAGGTATGCACAAATTTACTTTTTTTACTGTCTATTTTTATAGAACATTTTGTTTCAAAACAAAAATATCAGCCATGATGTGCTTTGTATGGAACTCATTAAACATGCTTATCATCTACTTTTGTGGTCTACTACTAAGTTGTGCCTGTTAATTTTACGCAGATGTGCAGGCCGATGTGAGACCGCGCTGTCGTCACTGTTGTATGGTGTCCTTTTTGTCAGCTGGTGGCCCAATTTGTGTAAACCAAAGGTGGAAGACGCGGACCTGTGACACAAAAAAATGCCCATTAAAAAAAATCCCATTACCCCACCCACCTGATCTCGTACTATACTGTTTATTATATCACAAAAAATGTCCATTAAAAAAATCCCATTACCCCACCCACCTGGTCTCGTACGATACTGTTTATTATATCACAAAAAATGTCCATTGAAAAAAATCCCATTACCCCACCCACCTGGTCTCGTACTGTACTGTTTATTATATCACAAAAAATGTCCATTGAAAAAAATCCCATTACCCCACCCACCTGGTCTCGTACTGTACTGTTTATTATATCACAAAAAATGTCCATTAAAAAAATCCCATTACCCCACCCACCTGGTCTCGTACTGTACTGTTTATTATATCACAAAAAATGTCCATTGAAAAAATCCCATTACCCCACCCACCTGGTCTCGTACTGTACTGTTTATTATATCACAAAAAATGTCCATTAAAAAAATCCCATTACCCCACCCACCTGGTCTCGTACGATACTGTTTATTATATCACAAAAAATGTCCATTGAAAAAAATCACATTACCCCACCCACCTGGTCTCGTACTGTACTGTTTATTATATCACAAAAAATGTCCATTGAAAAAATCCCATTACCCCACCCACCTGGTCTCATACCATACTGTTTATTATATCACAAAAAATGTCCATTGAAAAAAATCCCATTACCCCACCCACCTGGTCTCGTACTGTACTGTTTATTATATCACAAAAAATGTCCATTAAAAAAATCCCATTATCCCACCCACCTGGTCTCGTACCATACTGTTTATTATATCACAAAAAATGTCCATTGCAAAAAATCCCATTACCCCACCCACCTGGTCTCGTACCATACTGTTTATTATATCACAAAAAATGTCCATTGAAAAAAATCCCATTACCCCACCCACCTGGTCTCGTACCATACTGTTTATTATATCACAAAAAATGTCCATTGAAAAAAATCCCATTACCCCACCCACCTGGTCTCGTACTGTACTGTTTACTATATAGTAAACAGTACAGTACGAGACCAGGTAGGTGGGTGGGGTAATGGGATTTTTTTAATTGGCATTTATTTTTGTGTCACAGGTCCCAGTCTTCTACCTCTGATGTAAACCAGTCTTATAAAATAGGTTACCAGACTTGGTAAATCACAAGACTTAAAGTACCGTCCCTTAGAACTACTTCTCGGGCGTCGTCAGCGTTATAAGTTGTCAGTTTTATGTCCTGTTGTTTAGTTTATACCAAGCAACGTGACATTAAGCCAACAATTTTTGCTAATTCTAACATGAAAGATGTCCAGGAAATTGTTTAACGAGAAGCTATGCATGATTTTCCAAGTTTAGTAACCCATTTACAAGCCTGGGGCCCGTTTCACTAAACATTGCACGATAGAAATGTCATCTTTTGATGTCATTTACAGAAATTATCTCTTTTTCTGTAAATGTATTTCATGAAAAATCGCACATGTTCTTGGTGTATCCGCAGCATGAAATGAGTAGGTTTTCCATTTGGGCCACATTTCTGAATATAGGCAGGTTTACTCCAAAACTTGTTGTTTTTATTCTGATGTATATTATACTTGACAAAATCTGACGTGAACTGCTGGATATGCAGGAATTAGCCGTAACGCGTGTATGTGAACAATTGTTTACAGGTGTGTGTTATTTTGTTACATCTGAGACTGTATGAAAGGTAGTTTGCTCAATTATTTGGAATTTGGGTAGTCAGATTTACTTGAGTGTTAAAATTGTCACAGATCTACACAGATCTAGTTGCGAAGGTAACTCTTGCAATCTACTCCCGTACCATCCGTAGCTAGCTACGGACGGTACAGGAGTAATTGCAAGAGTTACCGTTCGCAACATGGGGGTTGTCCTATTTTCAAGCTCTTCGAAATGCACTTTCCTCTGTTTTACGGCATTTAAATTAAGACTCCAACTGGTGCTAAACTGTGATCTATGTAAACTCCGTGACATAAAGAATAGTGCTATAGCAGGGTTGAAGTGTACATACAGGCCAGTGGTATCTGTGATCTCGCACAAAGGTGACAAACTTTTGTCAATTTTAGTCAACTTTATACAACAAAACAGTGTGTTCATGAATTTACATCAAACACTCACAGGGCTCACTAATGATGCCACCTTCCATCTATTTGTGGAGACTTTTAAATGTGGCAACATTCACCAATAATTTGTTGGCTCTCACATACGTCTTTGGCATTTTTGTATTGGAACAGTTGAATCTGGTTATACCCCTTATGTGAGTATTACGATTATTCCTAATCCTATTACTTTTAGGGGGAGGGGCCAAGTGGGTATGGTGTGGTATGGACCTGGCACCAGGTCAGGTTATTCTAATTTTTTCGATGTAAATATTCCGGTCTGATTTTGGGATTTCCCCCCCAATGCAACAGGTTGAATACGGGATCGAACCTATTGGCCCCATCTGAAATGACCTTAGCTGTTGATAGGCTGTTACATGTACACACCAACAAACAAACAAACACTAACAGGGTTCACTAATGATGCCACCTTCCACCTATTTGTGGAAACTGTTAAATGTGGCACAATTCACCAATAATTTACCTGGTTTGCAAACTAGTGCAAATCTTTTTGTAAATGTTAGTTTCACAATTTCAAACATTTGCTGTACCCCATGGGAGACTGATTAGCCCATTCAACACCACATGCCTGTATAGAGGTATTGGCAAACAGTGTAGTAGATCCAGATGAGGCGCCTCGTGACGAGCCGTCTCATCAGGATCTGCACTTTTTGCAAGTAATTTTCATATTTTGAGAACAAAAACACCATCTTTTCATAAATGGACCAGTCTCAAAATAATTTTGGGACAATTGGATTGATTGCAAAATTAACGTATCAAAATCCATTCCAATTACTTTGGGGTGAAAGGGTTAAAACCAACTTGAATTCCCATATCCCTGGTTTGGCCATCAGGTACATTTTTTGGCTTTCTTGTTTGTTACCTAAGAGTTGAATTTGGTATACCCATTATAAAATTGTAATAAGAATGAGTACTAATCCTATTACTTTTTAGGGAGTGGGGCTGAGTGACTCTGGCAACCAGCTCAGATTATTCTAATTCCAGGGCTGAATGTTATATTTTTTATTGTGAATATTCAATTCTGATTTTTGGACCAGACGCACACACGCACGCACGCAGCTCAGCGCACGCACACACACATCTCTATAGGTGAAATATGGGCTTCGACCCTGTTAACTCGGCCTAAAATGACGTTAACTGTTGACTGTTAAACAACACTAACTAAATAAATAAAACTAACTGGTTTACCATCTATGATTACTGGCACCATGTCAGGTTTTTCTAAATTCAGGGCTGAATATATTTTTCTCGATGTAAATATTCCGTTCTGATTTTGGGATTTTCACCCCCAATGCAGTAGGTTTTAAACGGTAAATCAAACTGCGTTTTGCCGGTTTCTTACATTAGCCGTAGCTGTTGATAGGCCGTTAAACACCAGTAAACAAACAAACAAACAAACAAACCATCTATGATTAAGTATACATTTATCAATCTTTCTCAGTTGTACAAAGTGTTGTGTAAATTTACATTGTTACAGGTATATGTGGAAAATCTACACCAAACACATGGTCTTTTGGTGAACTCATTTTATACCAGATATCGATCTATTAGTCTGAAATTAATTTCATTACTTAACACTTTCAGCACCACAGATTTGTGGAGACTGTTAAATGTGGCACAATTCATCAATACTTTGCCTGGTTTGCAAACTAGTGCAGATATTTTTGTAAATGTTAGTTTTACAATTTCAAACATTTGCTGTACCATGGGAGACTGATTAACCCATTCAACACCACAGGCCTGTATAGTGGTATTGGCAAAAAGTGTAGATCCAGATGAGCCGACTCGTGACGAGCCGTCTCATCAGGATCTACACTTTTTGCAAGCACTTTTTTTTCATATTTGAGAACAAAAACACCCCCACCCCCTTTATCATAAATTGACTAGTCTGAAAATTATTTTATGATCATTTGATTGGTCGGAAAATTAACATCAAAATCCATTCCAGTTACTTAGGGGTGAAAGGGTTAATTTTTCCATGAAAGTTTTTTATGGTATGCCCACTCACTGAGACGTAAAGGTCACACTATTTTCTTTTGTGGAGAAAAGTAAGTAATCAGAGCTCCAGATAAGTTTGTATCTAAAGAGTATTATACCCCCAGATTTAAAATTCAATGCATATTTTACTTTTACACATGTATTATTGATTTTCTTCCTTATTAAATAGGGAACAAATTTTACAAAATAAAACAGTTAAACTAGCTCAATTTTCAGTAAATTTTCAACTTTATTACAGTATTTTCACTACTCAATTTGAAAATCAATGTTTATTTTCACATTGCTGTGTGGTTATTTTATACTCCACTTTTGATAATCAATGCGTCTTCTGCTAAAATAAGTCTGTAAAATACGCCAATAACCACCTTATCTGGAGCTCTGAAGTAATGAAATGTTTTAAATTTCCAAACGAATGAATCAATATTTTGGTATGAAATGTGGTATTAAGTTATTTGTCAATATGTGTTGATAACATACACGATGTGTATAATCACTCTTCAAGAGGTGATTGCGTTGTTTGTAAATATTTTTGTAAATACAATTTATATGTACTGTTTGATATGCTGTCTTTAAGACATAAATATGGTGTACCGTATGTCGTGTTTGAATGCTGTGGAACATGTATTACGACAGACCGGGGCTTATTAACCCTTAGACCGCTAGCTTAAATTGTCGTCTGCTGTTTATTTTCTATTTTCCATTTTTATCACCAAAAACATGCTTTGACAGCACTTTAGAATAATTTACAACATGCTTTGACAGCACTTCAGAATCATTTCCATTGGAAATGATTCTGAAGTGCTGTCAATGCATGTTTTTATTGATAAATAAGGCAAGATATAAAAGCAACAGCAGACGACTATTGTTGTGAGTTGCGGTGTAAGGGTTAAGTTTGTGACCAGTATATCAGTAAGGTTAGAATCTAATCATATTACTGCCACAGGTTGAAGTAACGGACCGAGGTCTATAAATACATTAAATATGCCTTAAGGCATCAATAAATGAAAAATAAATAAGCTAAAAAATAATTGTTTAGCTTATTTTTATTTATTGATGCTTTTAGGCATATTTAATGTATTTATAGACCGCGGTCCGTTACTTCAACCTGTGATTATTGCTCCCCAATGCAAGTGCATTTTCGGCTGTATATCACCTTTCTATTCAATGGATAATCAATAATCAATGTATAGTACAAACTTCTTTCTAAATCAATCATCGATGGGTAGAATTTTGCTCCACTTATTTCACATATTGCACGTTTAACCGTAATAAGTTACATATTACAGGAGTTAATGATTAAAATTGTTCGTCATGAAATGGAAAATCAATACATTGCATTGTACCCTTTGGATGAGTATGTTATTGTTCACATACTGGAATTTTTAGGAACTAAATGCTGTAGTCGCTAACACTCTCTTGCATTTAATTCCTCAAAAATGCAATATGTTAACAATAGATGTACTTATACTTGTGTGTCATGCTGCGTGTCAGTTGATCAGGAGCCACCCTGGGTGAAAACTCATCCAGCTCCTTGTCGTCATGGTATCGTGTTCTGAAATTATCTCCCTTGCCACCGGTATATTGCCATGGTTAACCCTTTCACCCCTAAGTAACTGGTATGGTATTTTCATGCAGATCTTTGAGCTAGTTCATTAATCAGAAAAATGGTGTTTTTATCAAAAGTCACAAAATATCCACAGTGCAGATCCTGATGAGACGGCTCATTACGAGTCGGCTCATCCGGATCTACACTGTTTGTAAACATTGGGAAAGCGGTCTGTAGTGTTGAAAGGGTTAAATAATAGGGCTGTGAGTTGTTTGTGACCAGTGTAGCCCCAGATTAACCTGTGCATCCACACATGCTGATCAGACACTACACAGATCACTATCCAGTTTGGGAAAATCATTCCTAAAATCGAATGAAAGCATCGTTCATGAATATGATAGCTGGCCAAAAACACCGTCCAAAAACTCAGTAAACACCATTGTTGTTTCGTTTCGTATTGTTTTAACTCTTAGAATGTCTGAAACAAAAATTGTTGTCAGCTGTTGGTTTATATGTTGTCTTCTTTCTCAATAAAAACATGGTTTAACAGCACTTTAGAAAATGGAAATGATTCCAAAATGTTGTCAAAGCATGCTTTTGATTATAAAAATGGAAAATAACAATAAACAACATACAATAAATTCAGCATTGTAAGGGTTAATGCTGTGTATGGTGATGGATGCTACAGTATGCATGGGTCTGTGCATGTAAAACTCTCTGAGCACATACTCCATTCTCATACTCAAAATTGCATTGGTATGATTGGTTGGTCTGTGCTCAGTTTTGGCCAATTAAACTGCATGATTTCAAGTACGAATTTGCAGAATGTGCTTATAAAGTTTTACAAGCATGGATCTTGGTGTGGTATTGTTACCAGATCAGGAGATTATGTAGTATATGCCGATATACAGATATATTCCAGCCTGTAAATGCTTTGTTGTTTTCTTTTAATAACATAATTATGTAAAACATTATAAAAGGCAGACCCTTTCCATAAATTACCTTCTAATTTCAGGTCTAAATATATTTTTCGTTTTCGATGTAAATATTCCGTTCTGATTTCTCTTCGGCTGTGTTTGCAAACAGTGTAGATCCAGATGAGCCAGCTCGTGATGAGCCATCTCATCAGGATCTGCACTTTTTGCAAGTACTTTTCTTTTCTTTCTTTTTTACATTTTTGGCCCCTTGATACTGGAGAGCTATATCCTGTTATGCCCCATTAAAAAAATAATAAGATTTGTGCTGCTCATATTACTTTGGGGATTGAGCTAAGTGATTCTGGTGTGGAATGGACTTGGTACCAGGTCAGGATATTCTAATTTCTGAATATATATTTTTCTGTAAATATTGAGTCCTGATTTTGGGAATTTCCCCCATTATGGACAGGTTAAATATGGGATAGTCCAACCCATTGGCTCGGCATTAAATTACCTTAGCTGTTGATAGGCCGTTAAACACCAATCAATCAATCATTATTTTCTTTTTTATATAAAAAAAACCCTCTTTTTATAAATGGACCATAGTCGGAAAATTATTTTGTCATGATTGGATTGGTCATAAAATTAACACATCACAATCTATTCCAGTAATTAGGGTTAAATATTAACCCTTAGACCGCTACTCACAACAATTGTCGTCTGCTGTTGCTTTTATATCTTGCCTTATTTCTCAATAAAAACATGGTTTGACAGCACTTCAGAATCATTTCCAAGTGCTGTCAAAACATGTTGTAAATTATACTAAGGTGCGGTTAAAGCATGTTTTTGATGATAAAAATGGAAAATAAACATCAGACGACAAAAACAAATAAGATAGCGGTGTAAGGGTTAAACAATTTCACTTTCATTCTACATATTTCACTAACAATTTCACTTTCATTCTACATATTTCACTAACAATTTCACTTTCATTCTACATATTTCACTAACAATTTCACTTTCATTCTACATATTTCACTAACAATTTCGCTTTCATTCTACATATTTCACTAACAATTTCACTTTCATTCTACATATTTCACTAACAATTTCACTTTCATTCTACATATTTCACTAACAATTTCACTTTCATTCTACATATTTCACTAACTATTTCACTTTCATTCTACATATTTCACTAACTATTTCACTTTCATTCTACATATTTCACTAACAATTTTCACTTTCATTCTACATATTTCACTAACTATTTCACTTTTATTCTACTATTTCACTAACTATTTCACTTTCATTCTACATATTTCACTAACTATTTCACTTTCATTCTACATATTTCACTAACTATTTCACTTTCATTCTACATATTTCACTAACTATTTCACTTTCATTCTACATATTTCACTAACTATTTCACTTTTATTCTACATATTTCACTAACTATTTCACTTTCATTTCTACATATTTCACTAACTATTTCACTTTCATTCTACATATTTCACTAACTATTTCACTTTCATTCTACATATTTCACTAACTATTTCACTTTCATTCTACATATTTCACTAACTATTTCACTTTCATTCTACATATTTCTATTTCACTTTCATTCTACATATTTCACTAACTGCTCTCATAAACAATGATTTTATTCGTGGCATTTCTTCTCCAGGTTTAGCTCTAAAATGGTGGGGAATTTATTTGACAGTTTTGTGCTGTATACGTTCGACTGAGAAAAGATACCTTACAACGATTGTGACAAGTGCAGTCCCAGATCTGTTCAGTCTGATCAGGGGTTATAGCATAACCTCTGATCAGACTGCACAGATCTGGGACTGCACTCGGTGAACAGTATAACCATGTTATACTGTTTGCCAAGTAGTCAAACTGTCCTCAGCAAGTTGATTATTGTTGAAGGTGCAAGTTGGTCATGGTTTACAAATGAGACCAGCCGTGTGATTTTGTACCTAAGAATAAGTGCGATATTTCGTGAAAAATATTTACAACATAAACAATAATTTCCGTAAATAACGTTGCTAATTAATGAAATGTTCAGAGCAAATGCGGAATAGAATTCCGCATTTACTATGAAAATGTTGTCAATTTTCGACGTCAATCATTTACAGAAATTATCACCATTCCTGTAAATACTTTCAATGAAAAATCTCACACCTTCTTGTGTATAAAATCACACGGCTTATCTGAAATGTTGAAAATGTTGTACGGTAGCTTTTTTCAGCCAGCAGGTTTCTGTTCAATCGAAATTTATGCATAGGCATCCAGAGCCCATTTCACTAAACTTTGTACGACTGAAATATTCGTAAATGCAAAATTTTAATACTCTGTGAATGTCACATTAACAATGTTTTCTTGTAAACAATTAATGGATTTACATTTATTGAGCAGCATATACTCAATAAATGTAAATCCATCAATTTATCTTTCCAGACAGGTGGATACGGGACACGACCCCGTTGACCCGTCTGCGTGTAGACTCCCTGAGGCTTGTACCTCTATGTCAGAAAAGCGGACGTTAAACCCTATTCACTCACTCACTCACTTAAATTTTCACTTACGAACACTTTAGTCGTACAAAGTTTAGTGAAAGTGACCCCTAATTACCCACCTTTAACCCTTTCAACCCGAAGTAACTGGAATGGATTTCGATATGTTAATTTTGCAACCAATGCAATGGTCACAAAATGGTTTTCAAACTAGTCCATTTATGAAAATGGGGTGTTTTTGTTCTCAAAAATATGAAAATTACTTTAAAAAAAGTGCGCATCCTGATGAGACGGCTCGTCATGAGCCGGCTCATATGGATATAATTCCAGCACAAAAATATTTACACAATTCCTTAACATTTGATTGGTCCGTAGCAAGTCTCTGTCCAGAATTTATATCCCAGTAAACTCCATGCCGAACTACTTTCCGTCAGGCGCAGTTAAAATAATTCTTAAGAAAACGGAAAATAAACACATTTTCTTGATGAATTTATTTCAAATGCTGGAATTATAAGGAATGAATGGCCTTTTTGTTGAATTTATCGGGGATATAAACTTGGAAAAGTCGCGGGAATACTGGACGAGGCCTTCCGGCCTTCGTCCAGTATTCCCGCGACTTTTCAAAGTTTATACCCCGATAAATTCCACAAAAAGGCCATTCATTCCTATAATACGCGTTTTGCCAATACCACTATATAGGTGTTGTGTTGAAAGGGTTAAAGGATTACGCTCATTACATAACAAAATAACTTACTCAGGAAGTTTTAAACCAGCTAGCTTGTACCAAATTTTCAATTTGATATCACATGTATCTGTCATTTGAGACGAGCCATGTGATTTTGTACCTAAGAAGATGTGCATGAAAAATATTTACAAAAATCTGTGATATTTTCTGTAAAGGATGTCAAAAGCTTACTAAATTTACATAGCAAATGCAGAATTCCACATTTCCTCTGAAAATTTCATCAACTTTTGACATCATTTACGGAAAATAGTATTAAATTTGTGAATATTTCATGATATATCACACATCTTTTTAGGTACAAAATCACAAAAGATTAATATCAACCTGAAACGTCGGAGATTTGTACCGGTATATGCCGTGTCAAAAATGTGTATGTATTCAGGGCAGTTATTCATGTGACAGGCTTGTCCTCTCAATAAACTAAAGTTTTGACACGTCAGAGCTGAATAATATTTGGTACACATGTTTGTCATGGCAAGATGAAGAATCCTAATGATTTCCAAAAACATTTAATGAGTTGCCTCCACGTGGCGGCCATTTCACATTTTGTGACATTGTCCACGCGACAACTAAAGTTCTACTTAACGGATTGTAACCAAATTCACTATGCGTGTTTATCATTGTGAGAGGAACAACTCTATCGACTTTCAAGTTTTCCCCCGTGTCGTCTCCCCGTGTTTACTAGATGCCTTGACGGGCGTATATTGTGACCTTTGGCACTCTTGTTGTTTATGTCATCGGGTTTGTTTACCCAACTTGATAGTGAACAAGTAGATCCTGATCAGTAGTTAACTGTTTTATCAAAATTGCTATTAAGCTTACTTATCTAGCTATGTATACTTTGTCATGTGGTGGTGCATCAAAAATGGCAAGGAGTGGAGACTCTGATCAGATTGTACAGTCACTGGTGCTGCACTCCGTGCCAGCTTCAAATGTTTCACATTGAAAACTGCACCGGTTACTCAACTCTACTTAGAGCTATCACTTGAACACACTTTTCGTTAACTGTATTTTAATTTTCAAATTTGCGGCGTATATCAGAAAATGATAGGTCGGAAAATCTGTTTTCATGTTTCCCGACCTATGATCATTTTCTGATATACACCGCAAATTTCAAAATTACAATGCGGCAAAATCTAATGCACTCCTTTACTACTGGCGTAAGAATACATATTGAAATAATTTACGACCGTTCATCAACAATGATATACCTGTAATGTATGACCATCAGCCAATCAGATTGCGTGATATTTATAGAGTGCATTAGAAAAATGTGTTCATGCAGTATCTTCAACATGTAGCTGAATGGGAATTCGTCAGGAATCCGGCGTCTATTTCGACAGGAAATATTTTACACAGTGCAGCACCAGTAATTATCCCGTCAACACAGTGCGTATGTGCCGTGAAACACCGTGCCGTGAAACATTTTTGACTATTTTTGCATTTTACAGCCATTTGTAGGTGTTGAAGGGATAAATAGAATAGTAGGTTAGTGCCATGAATGGGAGAGCCTCGCCCATCCCGTTTCCTGAGCCTTGCCAGATATATTTTCCCATTCACGGCACTAACCTACTATTCTCTATCACAGTGCAGTCTGTTCCAGGGGGCCGTTTCACTAAACTTTGTACGACTAACATGTTCATAAGTGCACAATTATGATAGTCTGTAAATTTCACATTAACAATGTTTTCTTGTAAACAATTATTGGATTTACATTTATTGAGCATATATGCAGCCTATGTTCAATAAATGTAAATCCATCAATTGAAATTTCCAGACGATCCTAAATTTGTAGTTACAAACATTTTAGTTGTACAAAGTTTTATAGTGAAACCCCAGGTGTACACTGGTTGCACAGGCAATAAATTTGTGGGGATCAAAACGTGGAAAATAGGATCAAAATCGAGGTTTTAAATGGCTTTTGTATGTGAAAATAACATATTTAGAATGCAAATACGGAGCAGGGCTACTATTAGAATAAATATAGTATGTGTATGAGAGAAAGTTGTGTCTTTATTTGTTATTATTCGTAATAGGCTGCCGGCTTGGAAAAGATACCTTAGGACATTTGTTGAATCTATCTCTAGTCTTTGTCCGCACAGCAATATGAATGCCGAACAGCCTGTGCCCTGATCGGACTGTGCAGTATATGTAACGAAATGGCAAACAGGGTAGGCCCTTATCAGTCTGTGCAGTAAATGCCTGTGATTGAAAGGCGAACAGTGTAGGTCCCAGTAAGACGGCAGTAAATGCCTGTATGACTGAATGGCAAACAGTGTAGGCCCCAGTCAGATTGTACAGTTGCACAGGGAGATGTGGAACTATACTGGTCACAAATGTCGTAAGGTACTTTTTGTCATCCAGTGTCCATAATATTGTTATACAAGGGTTACTGGGATGTGAGTATTTTACGTCACATTTTAGTCATGTTGCAAAATAAAGATGACATACGGAATTATTAGTTTTATTAATTTATTTCATCTATCAGGGGCCTTGAAAATCTGGAATAGCCTGGAATTTGACAAAAGGCCATTGTCCAGCATCCGTTCACAAGAAAAGGTACCTTATGAAATGTTCAAATTGAAAACCAGCGTATCTCATTTTAAACTAGGCTGGGTTTAAGATGTTTTTTACATAAGGTCACTTTTTCCATGAACTGTCCAATGTCAGTTCACAAGAAAAGGTAACTTAGGATTTTTTTTTAAGTTGAAAGTAGCATAGATCATTTTGAGCCATGCTGGTTTTAAGATTTTTTTATGCTCCCCGAATTTCTTTTTCTTTTCAGGGGAGCATATAGTTACTGTTTTGTCCGCCGTCCGAGTTTTACGTTAATTTTATTTTGAGACTGCTTGGGATATCCACTTAAAACTCCATATACACATTGATCACCATCCATATGGTGCTGCTGCCTCCATCTGTGTGGGTGTGAGTTACGTCACTTTTTAGCTCGACTATTCGAAGAATAAGTAGAGCTTATGTTGTCACCCAGGCGTCGGCGTCGGCGTCGCAGTCACGCCTTGGTTAAGGTTTTTAGTCAACCTTGTATATGGAATACTACTGGCCCTACACCCACCATACTTGGACAACTTCATCTCCTAGTAATGTACATCAATAACCCCTGATCTATATTTGACCTTGACCTAGATTTCCTCTTGAATTACTTAGTTAATTCCCCTTGGTTAAGGTTTTTAGTCAACCTTGGTTAAGGTTTTTAGTCAAGCTTGTACATGGAATACTATTGTGCATACAGACACCACACTTGGACAACCTTTTCTCATAGGGATGTACATCAATAACCCCTGGTCTATATTTGACCTTCACCTACATTTTCTCTTCAATTACTTAGTTGATTCCCCTTTGTTAAGGTTTTTAGTCAAGCTTGTATATGGAATACTCCTGGCCCTACACCCACCATACTTGGACAACTTCATCTCCTAGGGATGTACATCAGTAACCCCTGATTTATATTTGACCTTGACCTACATTTCCTCTTGCATTACTTAGTTAATTCTCTTTGGTTAAGGTTTTTAGTCAACCTTGTAGATGGAATACTCCTGGCCCTACACCAACCATACTTGGACAACTTAATCTCCTAGTGATGTACATCAACAGCCCCTGACCTATATTTGACCTTGACCTACATTTAACCTTGAATTACCTAGTTAATTCCCCTTGGTTAAGGTTTTTAGTCAACATTGGTTAAGGTTTTTAGTCAAGCTTGTACATGGAATACTATTGTGCATACAGACACCATACTTGGACAACCTTTTCTCATAGGGATGTACATCAATAACCCCTGATCTATGTTTGACCTTGACCTACATTTCCTCTTCAATTACTTAGTTAATTCTCCTTGGTTAAGGTTTTTAGTCAAGCTTGTATATGGAATACTCCTGGCCCTACACCCACCATACTTGGACAACTTCATCTCCTAGGGATGTACATCAATAACCCTTGATCTATATTTGACCTTGACCTACATTTGACCTTGACCTACATTTCCTCTTGAATTACTTAGTTAATTCTCTTTCGTTAAGGTTTTTCGTCAAGCTTGTAGATGGAATACTCCTGACCCTACATCAACCATACTTGGACAACTTTATCTCCTAGTGATGTACATCAACAACCCCTGACCTATATTTGACTTTGACCTACATTTAACCTTGAATTACTTAGTTAATTCCCATTGGTTAAGGTTTTTAGTCAACCTTGGTTAAGGTTTTTAGTCAAGCTTTCTACATGGAATACTATTGTGCATACAGACACCATACTTGGACAACCTTTTCTCATAGTGATGTACATCAATAACCCCTGATCTATATTTGACCTTCACCTACATTTCCTGTTGAATTACTTAGTTAATTCCCCTTGGTTAAGGTGTTTAGTCAACCTTGTAGATGGAATACTCCTGGCCCTACACCAACCATACTTGGACAACTTTATCTCCTAGTGATGTACATCAACAACCCCTGACCTATATTTGACCTTGACCTACATTTAACTTTGAATTACCTACTTAATTCCCCTTGGTTAAGGTTTTTAGTCAACCTTGGTTTAGGTTTTTAGTCAAGCTTGTACATGGAATACTATTGTGCATACAGACACCATACTTGGACAACCTTTTCTCATAGGGATGTACATCAATAACCCCTGATCTATATTTTACCTTCACCTACATTTCCTCTTGAATTACTTAGTTAATTCTCTTTGGTTAAAGTTTTTAGTCAAGCTTGTAGATGGAATACTCCTGGCCCTACACCAACCATACTCCTAGTGATGTACATCAACAACCCCTGACCTATATTTCACTTTGACCTACATTTAACCTTGAATTACTTAGTTAATTCCCCTTGGTTAAGGTTTTTTATCTCAATTAGTAAAGCTGTAATCGCCGTACACAGTTTAAAACTTTCGACGTCATTTACGGCGCCGTCAATGAAGATATCGTTTTTTTGTAACTGCATCGTGTTTAGCGACACAAATACAATCGGAGTGCCAATTTTCAGCTCAATCGGATTACGGCAAGGCTACATGCACGTGCACTCTATCAATACAGTTGTAATACACGAAAACGAGGCTACGATATGATAATACACCATTTTTACCTAATATTTTCTGAACTGTGCAGATCCTGATCAGACTGTGCGGACGCACAGGCTAACCTGACCTGGATCTACAATGGTCGCAGACTCGTAAATTCCAATTCTCCAGTCACAGCCACATTTAAGGTTCATCGATTGTCAAGGCGTCCCGAACTAACATTGGTATATAGGCATGCGGTGACGTCACGACTAACAGATAAAGTGGAGAATACTGATGTATCGTGGACCCATGTCAAGACACTGAAGTGTTTTAGCATCGGGAGCTACAGATACACACTACAATGGTCCTGGTACTACACGGTACGCCACACTTTCCTATAAATCAGATAACTTATTCAAATCAGGCGCATAGCGCACAGTTTGCCAGAAAAAAATCGTATTTTCACCGTGACATCACGCGTACGAAAATAGGTGATGTCCGGAAATTAGTAGGAACGCGTGGTTTTGTAGGCCGTTTTAAATCATACATTAAATCATACATCACTGCCCGCTTTTTAGCGAACATGTTAGTGGAACATATGCCACGCTAATTGACAACGGTTGATCAATGTCAATTTAACCCTTACACTGCTGAATTATATTTTGTCGTCTGCTATTTTCGTTCTATTTTCCATTGTTCACATCAACAACATGGTTTGGTAGAACTTTAGAATCTTTTCCATTGCTGTCAAACCACATTTTTGTTGTTTACGAAAATTGGATATGTTAATTAATAAAGCCGTAAATGCCGTAATCCGATTGAGCTGATAATTGGCATCCTGATTGGATTTGTGTCGCTAAACACGATGCCGTTCACGAAAAATCGATATCTTCATTGACGACGCCGTAAATGACGTCGAAAGGTTTAAACTGTGTACGGCGATTACAGCTTTATTTATTGAGATATTACACTTCTGTAAACGGATTCTGGTTCAGCGAGGCAATATATATCAGTGTGGAGAGTTTCAGCCGAATCTAGTTAAGAAAGTTGCCAACATTTCAACGTCGTCCGATCCGGCTGAAAATAGCCATATCGATAGAATTTGGCTCGACAAACACGATGCCGTTCACGAAAAATCGATATCTTAATTAACGAAAAAAAGCCTATCAGACGTCGCCTGTTGCGGTGGTAATACGCGGGATCAGTGGCACCCGGCGGTCCGTGTTACCAGGGTCAGTCAAGTGCCACCGTACCACCGCTACCACACCACGGCTCGTCCGGGATAGGGAAGAACTGGAAAACATCGCCGCCATGAGACCTAGCCGCGAATAACAACACAACAACAAAGTCCCAGAAACCATGGCGGACGAATTGTTTCGAATAAGAGGCCATCTATTTATTGCTGCAGTAGAAGATCTCACAGCGATAATTGCCGAACACGAACTACTGCACTCCCCCGGAAATGACGGTCCGGTCTCTGCATCTGAATTTAGTCATGTCAGAACCACAGGTACTGAAGTAATAGCAGATCAGTCAGAGATATCGGGAAGCGAACGTGATGACGGGAGTGATGTGGACAGATTGATCGAGGCCGAGACGAGTTCTGGCCATAGCGATGGCAATTCCTCTGAAGAAAGTAGCTCATTTGAAAGTGACACTGGAACTAACGAGGGACGACATAGGAAAACGAGAAAATGTAAACGTCCTAAGCGTTTGACGTATGACGTTTTAGGAAGCCCGAGTTATGTACTGACCAGTGGGGTATGGGGATATTAGTACCAACCGTAATAGTTGCCGTATCCGCATGACTATATGTAAACATGCATAGAAGTATGAGTATGTTAAACTGTACATGGTGTTTGTCTCGTAGGTGATAATCCATGAAGGGAAGGTAGTGCATACTGTGATGGCAAACTGAAGTGTTAACCTGATAACCGTCCGAAGCATTAAGTGTTGATGATCAAGGTTAACAAGGAGTATATTTAATGTGCCTTAGATGTAATTACTTTCAACGGGCTAGTGATACAGTCCTTATGGACTGGTTCGTGTCGCAGTAAAATGGTATACAAATGTAGTAGCATAACATAATCGATCTTAGTATCGTTTGAATTTTATAATTCGAAGTTATTGCTTAAGTTTGTAGGCCGGTTATGCGTGAAAGTCGAACCTTTTTCACTTGGCCAAACGGGAAGGTAGTGCAGAATGTGATGGAAAACTGAAGTGTTAACCTGATAACCGTCCGAAGCATTAAGTGTTGATGATCAAGGTTAATAAGGAGTATGTTTAATGTGCCTTAGATGCAATTACTTTCAACGGGCTAGTGATACAGTCTTTATGGACTGGTTCGTGTCGCAGTCAAATGGTATACAAATGGAGTAACATAACATAATCGATCTTAGTATCGGGATTTGTTTCATTGGTATGACCAACTGATCAAGTTAGTCCATGTTTGAGTTTTATAATTCGAAGTTATTGCTTAAGTTTGTAGGCCGTTTATGCGTGAATATCGAACCTTTTTCACTTGGCAAAACGGGGAGATTACACTGTCGAGACGAAACACCATGCTATTTTGCAAGGTTATTTGTAAACCTTTAGTGCTACAATGTACTTTTATTATCGTAGTATAGCTTTTGCTTGTACTTTGTAATCGTTTCATCATTCATGTGTTAAATGTCGGGACGACATTTTATGTTGGCGGGGAGAGTGTGACATATGGGAGACTAGAAGCAGATGGCGTCTCAAGGCACCCCTATTTGTATGTGCAAGTCTACAAAATACTGACTGTGGTCTAGTCTAAATTGGTATAGCTAGGCAGCCTGTGCCTACATGTAATTTGATCTGCCTGGGTGTGTCTTGTTCTGGGACGGCCATTAAACTATTTTAGTCAACCTTTTAAAGTCTTGCGTTCTTTCCCTTCCAACAGGTAAGAAATTATCTGAACGCATAGACAAAGTCCCACACATCGTGCATGAATGTTTCTTGTATCATATTGCATAAGTAATACCGCTCGAAAAGATAGCAGAGTCGTGCGATAGATGGATTAAATGTCCAGCACCGTGACCCACTTAATCGAACTGTCCCGGCATTTGGCATGTATTGTGTAGTACTGTATATACATGTCGCTCTACTAGAGAGATAAATAGCCGTGATTAGCGTGTGATCGATAATCATATCGTCGATTTTGTCATAAGCGATATGTTCACTTGTATTGATTTGTTGCGATTTCATATTATAATATTAATATGTATGCTTTGTGAGCCGTGATTCGAGAAACTGGGTCAGTGGAAATTTCTTGGAAGTTTCCATAATGCATTAGTGCAAATGGCGGCGTCCATAGGAACGCACGTGATGGGAACACACTGATGCTGGGTTTCATCCCGTAAATCGCTCACTGAGACGCTTATTAATTATATAGAATGAATCCGTCTGAATGATGTTGAGCAGCCGCAATGTTTCATTAAGGTAGAAGCGAACATGGAGTTGTACTAGTTAATGCAATGAATAGAGTTTTAACACTTTCTTCCCCAAATATCTGACATAGTATGTTATATTTCCGCTACGGATTGTTACATTGGTCAGAAATGGGCTATTTCTGTAAATCTGAGTTATAATGGCGAGCACTGCGGGTTCTCATAGGGCGGCTCGCTACGAGCTAGCTCATCAGGATCTATGTTGTTTGCAAATGTTAGCTTGCGGCCAGTGGTATTGAAAGAGTTAACAACTGGAGGTGGCTCCATGAGTAATACGGCGAATCATTTGTACGTACAGTGGCAAAACCAACCATCGTTCATGATATTTCATAATGCTTGATTATTTAGTGCAGCCGATTAATGCAAATATTTAGTTCTATTTGACAATGTACTTAGCATGAATATGATTACACAATACGAATCACTGACCAATACGGTATACACAAGTTACCAAAACTGTTTACGAGCATAGTATTGATCAGAGCGGCCTCTATCATTTACCGTATTTCCCAGCAAACACACAACGTAACCCCAACGTTACGCGAATGTCGTAATCAGGTTGCGTGTTCAACAACGTTTTTAGGTAGTTGAGGTAACGTTTTAATATTACGTTACCGTAAAAACGTTGCTACAACCAGCTTTATGAAAGTGCCAATTACGTCCAATTTACGTTGTTAGTTTAACATTTGGTGACAACATCTTATCAACGTTGTCGCAAAAACGTTTCCACAATAACGTTGCTGCAACCAATTATTTGAAAGCTCTAATTACGTAACATTTATGTTGTCATATGACGTTGCATGCAACTACGTAATTACAACGTTATCTCCGAAACGTTGCCGCAATAACGTTGCTGCAACCAATTCTAGGAAAGCTCTCATTACATACTATTCACGTTGTCATATTACGTTGGATGAAAACATCAAATCAACGTTGTCGCAAAAACATTTCCACAATAACGTTGCTACAACAATTTCTTTGGAAGCACTTATTACGTAATATTTATGTTGTCATATGACTTTGCATGTGACTACGTAATTACAATGTTATTACCGAAACGTTTCCACAATAACGTAGCTGCAACCAATTCTAGGAAATCTCTCATTACGTACTATTCACGTTGTCACATTACGTTGGGTGAAAACATCATCTCAACATTGTCGCAAACACGTTTCCACAATAACGTTGCTGCAACCAATTCTTTGAAAGTTCTTAATACGTAATATGTATGTTGTCATATGACGCTGCATATGACTACGTAATTACAACATTATTAACGAAACGTTGACGAAATAATGTTGCTGCAACCAATTATCAGAAAACTCTCATTACGTACTATTCACGTTGTCATATTACGTTGGGTTAAAACATCTGATCAACGTTGTCGCAGAAACGTTTCCACAATAACTGTGCTGCAACCAATTCTTTAGAAACTCTTATTACGTAACATTTATGTTGTCATATGACGTTGCAAATGACTACGTAGTTGCAACGTTATCACCGAAACGTTGCCGCAATAATGTTGCTGCAACCAATTCTAGGAAAACTCTCTTCACGTACTATTCACGTCGTCATATACGTTGGGTGAAAATAAAACATCATCTCAACGTCGTCGCATAAACGTTCCCACAAGAACGTTTGCTGCAACCAATCCTAGGAAAACGTGATATTCACGTAATTATTCACGTTGTCATGTACGTTGGGTGAAAACATCATCTCAACATTGTCGCAAACACGTTTCCACAATAACGTTGCTGCAACCAATTTTTTGGAAGCTCGTAATACGTAATATTTATGTTGTCATATGACGTTGCATGTGACTACGTGATTACAACGTTATTACCGAAACGTTGACGCAATAACGTTGCTGCAACCAATTATCAGAAAAATCTCATTACGTACTATTGACGTTGTCATATTACGTTGGGTGAAAACATATTATCAACGTTGTTGCAAAAACGTTTCCACAATAACATTGCTGCAACCAATTCTTTGGAAGCTCTTAATACGTAATATTTATGTTGTCATATTACGTTGCATGTGACTACGTGATTACAACGTTATTACCGAAACGTTGACAAAATAATGTTGCTGCAACCAATTATCAGAAAACTCTCATTACGTACTATTCATGTTGTCATATTACGTTGGGTGAAAACATCTGATCAACGTTGTCGCAGAAACGTTTCCTCAATAACTTCGCTGCAATCAATTCTTTAGAAGCTCTTATAACGTAAAATTTATGTTGTCATATGACGTTGCAAGTGACTACGTAATTACAACGTTATCACCGTAACGTTGCCACAAAAATGTTGCTGCAACCAATTCTAGGAAAACTCTCTTCACTTACTATTCACGTTGTCATATTACGTTCGTGGGTGAAAACATCATCTGAACATTATCGCAAACACGTTTCCACAATAACGTTGCTGCAACCAATTTTTTTACGTAATATTGATGTTCTCATATGACGTTGCAAGTGACTACGTAATTACAACGTTTTCACCGAAACGTTGCCGAAATAATGTTGCTGCAACCAATTCAAGGAAAACTCTCTTCACGTACTATTCACGTCGTCATATTACTTGTGTGAAGATATCATCTCAACGTCGTCGCATAAACGTTTCCACAAGAACGTTGCTGCAACCAATTCTAGGAAAACTATCTTCACGTAATATTCACGTTGTCATATTACGTTAGGTGAAAAGCATCATCTCAACATTGTCGCAAACACGTTTCCACAATAACGTTTCTGCAACCAATTTTTTTGCAAGCTCTTAATACGTAATATTGATGTTCTCATATGACGTTGCATGTGACTACGTGATTACAACGTTATTACCGAAACGTTGACGCAATAACGTTGCTGCAACCAATTATCAGAAAAATCTCATTACGTACTATTGACGTTGTCATATTACGTTGGGTAAAAACATCTTACCAACGTTGTCGAAAAAAAACGTTTCCACAATAATTTCCTTTCTGCAACCAATTCTTTGGAAGCTCTTAATACGTAATATGTATGTTGTCATATGACGTTGCATGTGACTACGTAATTACAACGTTATTAACGAAACGCTGACGAAATAATGTTGCTGCAACCAATTATCAGAAAACTCATTACGTACTATTCACGTTGTCATATCACGTTGGGTGAAAACATCTGATCAAAGTTGTCGCTAGAAACGTTTGCACAATAACGTGCAACCAATTCTTTAGAAGCTCTTGTTACGTAACATTTATGTTGTCATATGACGTTGCAAGTGACTACATAATTACAACGTTATCACCGAAACGTTGCCGCAATAATGTTGCTGCAACCAATTATAGGAAAACTCTCGTCACGTACTATTCACGTTGTCATATTACGTTGGGTGAAAACATCATCTCAACGTCGTCGCATAGACGTTTCCACAAGAACGTTGCTGCAACCAATTCTAGGAAAACTCTCTTCACGTACTATTCACGTTGCCAAATACAAAGGTGTGAAAACATCATATCCACGTTGTCAAAATAATGTTGCTGCAATAACGAAGTGTGATGTGCGCATGAATAGTTATACAATGACTTTCCCGCGTTTTGACGTAACGTTGTGTGACGTCAAATGTGACGTCATGCAAACTTTTTGAAATCCAAATTACGCAGCTGTTTCTATGAACCAGATATATTTGAGTACATGTTTGGAATGTGTTCAATCACATTAACATTCTAGATAGTCAAGACCCTTTCCAAATATTCAAATAACTTTACTTTGACTGTAATAAAAAAATAAAAAAAACACATTTTGCTTGGTAGCTCGTGGTTTCCAAAAAAACAGGCGCGCAACTACGGGTGTTCTCTTCACGGTGTATTATTTGTCAGGAGTTGCTTACGGGTTTTCTCTTACAGCGAAACCCGTGCAAATAATGTGCAAGAGTGTAATAAAACATCATCTCCACATTGTCAAAAACGTTAAGTTGGGTGAAAACATCATCTCTACTTTGGAACAATACCATCGCTGCAATAACGTTACTGCAAACAAATTCTAAAAAAAGTAATCATTCCGCACTGTTCACATTTTCATATAGCAATGTGTGACAACTTAATACCAACGTTGTCAAAATAACGTTGCTGCATAAACGTTGCTGCGATTAATTCTAGCGAAAGCTCTCATTACGTACTATTAACGTTGCCAAATACCAAGGCGTGAAAACTTCATCTCCACGTTGTCAAAATAACGTTGCTGGAATAACGTTGCTGCAACCGACTCTAGGAAAGTTCTAATAACGTATTATTCACGTTGTCATATAGTCATGCGTAACAACATCATCTCCACGTTGTCACAATAACGTTGCTGCAATAATGTTGCAGAAACCAATGCTAAGAAAGTTCTCATAACGTATTATTCACGTTGTGCTGCAACCGACTCTAGGAAAGTTCTAATAACGTATTATTCACGTTGTCATATAGTCATGCGTAACAACATCATCTCCACGTTGTCACAATAACGTTGCTGCAATAATGTTGCTGAAACCAATGCTAAGAAAGTTCTCATAACGTATTATTCACGTTGTCATATAGCATTGCGTGACAACATCATATCCACGTTGTCAAAATAACGTTGTTGCAATAACGTTGCCGCAACAAATACCACGGAGGTTATAATAACGTACTTTTCACGTTCTCATATAGCATAGCATTGCGTGACAACATCGTCTCCACATTGTCAAAATAACGTTGCTGCAATAACATCGCTGCAAACAATTCTTGGAAAGTTCTTGTTACGTATTGTTCACGTTGTCATATAGCATTGCGTGACAACATCATCTCCACATTGTTAAAATAATGTTGCTGCAATAACGTTGCTGCAACCAATGCTAAGAAAACTTTCATTAAGTACTATTCACGTTGTCATATTACGTTGGGTTAAAACATCATCTCAACATTGTCGCAAAAATGTTTCCACAATAACGTTGCTGCAACCAATTCTGTGGAAGTTCTTATTACGTAACATTTAGGTTGTCATATGACGTTGCATGTGACTACGTAATTACAACGTTTGTACCGAAACGTTGCCGCAATAATGTTGCTGCAACCGATTCTAGGAAAACTACCATTATGTACTATTCACGTTCTCATATTACGTTGGGTGAAAACATCATCTCAACTTTGGAACAATAACATCGCTGCAATAACGTTGCTCCAACCAATTCTAAAAAAGTAATCATTACGTACTGTTCACATTTTCATATAGCATTGTGTGACAACATAATACCAACGTTGTCAAAATAACGTTGCTGCATAAACGTTGCTGCAACCAATTATAGCGAAAGCTCTCATTACGTACTATTAACGTTGCCAAATACCAAGGCGTGAACACATCATCTCCACGTTGTCAAAATAATGTTGCTGCAATAACGTTGCTGCAACCGACTCAAGGAAAGTTCTCATAACGTATTATTC